>PVKB01003258.1:46271-213261 GCA_004027205.1 Ctenodactylus gundi | reverse complement strand
TTTTTTTTTTTTTTTTCCACATGACAGCTGCCAATGTTGCTGGCTCTTGGTTCATGTTCAAGAAATGAAGTATTAATACCGATACTTTGTTGATGAAGTTGTTCCTCCCTGGTATCAGCAAAGTAAGTATTTCTTCTCTGCTTTAGTTACTTTGGCTTGAAGGTGATACACTCACTTGCAGCTGAGAGGAGACCATATGAGTCAGTGCAGGTGCTCCAACTTCTGTGGAGGAGATGAAGAGGGAAGTTGATCCATAATAGATGTGTTGCAAGCAACGGTCATCTTTTACATTTATGACATTAGAATCAGGATACCACAGTCTGTCTGGTCTTTTAAACATTTATTACACATAATTTGTTCATTAAGCAAATTAGCAACTGGTGATAACAAGCATAAACTAGTAACATATCGATTGAGGGAAGGAAAGCAAGTCTCTAAAATAGAATCCTGATCTTCAAGGGGAGCCTCAATCTAAAGAGAGTCTCAAACAGAAAGAAAGTCTCAATTCAAACTCCTGTAAATAACAAAAAAATTCAGCCAAGTCACAGGCTACAAAATTAAAATTAAAAAATCAATAGCTTTTCTCTACCCTAACAATGAACTTATTGAGCAAGAACTCAGAAAAACAATTCCATCCTCAATAGCTCAGCAAAAAATTAAATACCTAGGAGTATACCTAACCAAGGAAGTGAAGGACCTATATAAACAAAACTACATTACATTGAAGAAAGAAGTTTTAGGACACATTAGAAAATGGAAAGGCATCCTCTGCTCTTGGATAAGCAAAATAAATATAGTCAAAATGACTATACTACCTAAACTGATATATAGATTAAATGCAATCCCTATCAAAACACCTACAAGTTTCTTCAAAGAATTTGAAACAACAATTTTTAAATTTATATGGAACCAAAAGAGACCAAGAATAGCCAAAGAAATCCTGAGCAACAAGACCAAGGCAGGAGGCATTACAGTTCCAGACATCAGGCTGTACTATAAAGCAATAGTTGTAAAAACAATTTGGTACTGGCACAAAAATAGACAGATAGACCTGCGGGACAGAACTGAAGATGCAGAGACAAACCTAAATACCCTCAATTACTTAATTTTTGACCAAGGGGCTAAATGCATACAATGGAAAAAAGACAGCCTGTTCAACAAATCATGCTGGGAAAACTGGACATCCACATGCAGAAGAATGAATCTAGTCACATACCTATCACCATGCACCAAAATCAGATCACAGTGGATCAAAGACCTAGACATTAAAAGCAAAACACTGAACCTCCTAGAAGACAAACTAGGCAAATATCTAAAAGATGTAGGGGTAGGCAAAGACTTCCTTGACAAGACACCAAGAGCAAAAGAAATTATCCCCATTATTAACCAATGGGATCTTGTCAAATTTAAAAGTTTCTGCACAACAAAGGAAACTATCAACATTGTAGAAAGAGAGCCAACAGACTGGAAAAAAAAAATTCACCACCAACATCTCAGATAGGAAGCTCGTAACTAGGATATACGAGGAGCTGAAGAAAAGTAAGCCTACCAAAATAAAGGATCCTATTGAAAAGTGGGCAAAGGAAATGAAGAGACAGTTCACTTATGAAGAAGTTCAAATGGCCAATAGAAACATGAAAAGATGTTCAACATCTCTAGCCATAAGAGAAATGCAAATCAAAACAACCCTAAGATACCATCTCACTCCAGAGAGAATGGCCTATATCAACAAGTCAAATAGCAATCAGTGCTGTAGAGGCTGTGGGGAGAATGGAACTCTCCTGCACTGCTGGTGGGAATGTAAATTTGTACAACCCCTTTGGAAAGCAGTATGGAGATCTCTCAAAAGACTAGAAATAAATATCCCCTTCGATCCAGCGACACTCCTCCTGGGAATATATCCAAGAGAGGCCAAAACAACACATAACAGAGGTACATGTATACCCACTGGGTACAACAGAGATACATGTATACCCAACTAACAATAGCTAAAATATGGAAGTCACCAATATACCCATCAACAGACCAATGGATGCAGAAACTGTGGTACTTATACACAATGGAATACTACGCATCTTTAAGGTCCAACAGCGTGGAGGTTTTCACAGGCAAATGGAAGAAGCTTGAGAACATCACGCTTAGTGAAGTGAGTCAGAAGCAGAAGGTGAAACATCAAATGGTCTCTCTGATATGAGAGACTCAGATCACAACTCTTATGGAACTTAAAAAGAAAAACAAAGTGAAACAGGGGGGTCGGGTGGGGAGGGAGGGAAAGGAGAGTTGGGGGAGGGACAAAAGGAGAGCGGGAAAGCCCTTGTCACCTAGACAAGATACGTATGTGCACAAAATGCTCAACTCCATTGTAAACCTTAAATTTTGCGCTTATACGTATCGATAAAATGGGGGGGGGGGGAAAGTCTCAGTTCAAAAGAATCTCACCAGGGCCCCAGGTTCGATGACCCGAGTCTGAGGTGGAGCCCACAGCCAGGGGTCTGGCATGAAGAAAGTCCAGTAGAGCTCCAGCAGAGTGGTCAGCACCAGAGGAGAGACGCACAATCAGTCCTGTGAGGGTGGGGATGCTGGCATTCCTGTCTGAGCTCTTGGGAACTCGGGTTTTTTATACTGTTTTCCTCAGTCTTTCACAGAGTGCAGGGTCTCTTCTCATCAGTGCCACCTTCCGGTTAGTTAGTTTGCATATCAGGTACCTCACCTTGACATCTTTGAGTCTGCTCATTTTCCTATGATGTCAGTGTGAACATGTTTTTGTACATAAGCCTGTGGTCAGACATCATGGCATTATGCTCCTAACAAGATACGCTTAACTGGCAAACAGAGAACATTCTGGTACCGATAACCCAGTCCTTAGAACTGTTCTCTTTATGAAATTTTCCATGTTTATGTGGATTTTTTCCCCCAAGATTTCTCTAGTCATGAGAGAAAAATGAATTCTACCTGAAATTTTAAGGCCAAAGGTAATAAAATAACCTTTAACTCTACCTGTGACAACTGACTTTATAAATAAGAAACAAAAAAATCATTATTAGAAACCCAGATCAACAAAAACAAAAAAAGAAAGAGTGAGAGAGGGAAAGAAAAGAAGAAAAAGAAACCCAAGAAGTTTTAATTAACACCAGTAATTCCACTACTCACTTATGCTTGACTTCTGAGTTTCATGTTTCTACATATTTTTATTTCTAATTAAAATACATAGATATTCCCCTACAAAACAAATGAATATGCCAACTAGAACTTTACAATTTTTCTATAAAGTGGGAGCTGCAAGTAATTTTTAAAGGTAAATAAGTATGTTACGGCCCTAAAAGGAGTCGAATGTGAGAAGCAAAGAGAGCTCATCGTCTTCGGAGCTCAGAATAGAGACGACCTTACGTGGGACTGGTCGTGGCTGATTTTACATATTGTTTATTTCTGCGATGGGCAGTGTTGAAGTGGAGGTTTTGCTCCTCTGTTCCCGGTAAACTTGCTCCTTTTTCGGCACCATTTTCGAGTGCTCCTCCTCCTCTCCTTCCTCTCAGAGTATCTTAGGAGAGTCTCTCTTTGTTGCACGCATCATATGCTACCTGATAGAGCCCTATCAAACCATAATATCCTTTATCTTAGAGAAGCACAATTTTTGTAGTGACTGTCATGGCAACTTTTACTGTCTAGGTGCTTGATTTTGACCCTCTTTGTTGGCTTTTTATCCTGTACATAGAATAAATATTTAAACTAAAATAATTGAACAAAGAGTCAGATTCTGGCTTGAAAATCATTGGCCCTAACAAATTGAAAAGCTCCTAAATCCTCTCCAGCATCTACACAAAATGACATATTTTATGTAAATGAAATGCTTGTGTGTGTGTGTGTGTGTGTGTGTGCGTGTGTGTGTGTGTTAGAGAGATACTGACAATGGAATCCAGAGCTTTTTCCACTGAGCTACACACCACATATTCTTTAAAAGTTTTTATTTTGAGATAATTTTTCACTAAATCACTAAATTGCCTAGTGTTCATTCAAACGTGGGATCCTCCTGCCTCAGAGTGCTATAATTTTATAGGTATGAGCTACCAAATTTAGTTCATTTTTGAACTTTGCATTAGAGTTGTTGTTGCTTATATATTTTAAATATATCATTGAAAAGAATAAAGACAAAAGGCAATACTCATTGCACTAGATAAAAAAGAAAAACAAAAACCTGAACATTTTCCAAAAAATATAATGATGTGCATTACATTTAGGTAACTTTTTCAGAGAGTCTATTGGCTCATCTTGGCTACTTGCAAGGACTGGTGTTTTTTCCTTTTATTGTAGCAACCGTTCCATCTGGTGATAGCTAATAGTGGAAGTAGGTTCCTCTTTCCTTGCCAAGAGAGTACATGGCTTAATAGAACTGTGGTGTTTCCACATAATATTAATAATATGTCATTTCCCCCCTAGTAAGTCATTTGCTCCAGGCAAGAAGACTTCACAGTGCCCTTCACGGAAAATTAACTCAAAACAGATCCCCAAGATATGGAAGAGCCCCTTTGTTGGAAGATGAGAGGTGACCATTGGCCAGAAAAAAAAAAAAAAAAGAATGCTCAGTAGTTTGTGGCTAGCACAAACAGATGTTGCTCTTGAGTCTTGCTGGTAGTCTGAAGATATTGCTAGTGTACTGAATGCAGATCTCTCTCATCAAATTATTATGAACAAATGTCAGCAAGACAATATATACTCTCCAGAAAATTAATGTAAATAAATGACAACTTGCAATTTTATTTGACTCAGAAGTGTGTCTATCTTGACATTTCAAGTTTCAAGTGATACAGGCCTTACGTTTCGAAAAAAAAATTGTCTTCAATACAGTGATTTTATTTTCATACACCGAACCTAGGAATTCCTTAATTTTGTGGATCAGAAAGTTGCAGGCTTCTACAGAAATCCCAAAAGAGAGTGCACGTCATCAGTCCCCCTCCCCACATGCCCAATGAGGGTCTCCACTAGCAAAACCACACCCAATCGTCTTATCCTACACTGTAAGCCCTCTCACTCTTCTTGCTCAAGTTCGGGGTCCCCTCTGTAATGCTAACCTTATTTCGTGAAATCAGGATTACTCACCTTCCGAAGACCAAATCACTGATGGGGAGCATGAGTCTTTTTTTTTTTTTTTTGGTCACATTATCCCAAGGTTTCCAAGATTGTGTTCCTGAAATAGCCTGAAATCATATTAAGGCCAAGCTCTATAGACATTATATTTTATTATCCTAGAAAGAACCACAAGACATTAGTCACAGCTAGTTGCATTCCTGTGCTATGAATGTGGCTTTGCTCTATTAGACTTCTTTCCTATTTAGAAGAGTTCTCTGGTTTTTTCATTGTAATTTACAACAATAAGCCTTCAATCTCCTGCAGTATTACGCTTCTGCTCCACAAAGAGTCTGTAAGCTCAGGGGACGCTTCAGAAGTGTCCAGTGTACAGTCAACAGAGGCTCTTGCACCCTCTGACTGCGATTTGCAGAGATGGCCAGGAGAGGCTGGTTAAGTTTCAGAAGCAGATAGTCTGGGAATCCACAGAAAGAGGTTTGGACTCAATCTCTGTAAGCAGCCATTCGTGTGAACAGACTCCTTCCTTCTTCATGGGGGTCTCGTGTGGTCTTCAACAAGAAGTACAGGCCCGTAGACTATTGCCTTGAGCACCTAAAATAAAGACTCAGGAATAGTGGCAGATATCATTTTATATTCTGGTTTTTACCCTGGTTTTATCGTGTGATAAGTTTTAATATCCTCAAATAAATTTAAAATATATATCAGTTTGTAGTATTTCAAAAATGGCTTTATAATAATTTATGAGATGTTTTTCTTAATTTTCACACAGACATTTCATCTTCTTTGCATTGAATTGCTCTAAAAACTTTATTTCTTAATGACTTTTTGTTTAATTTTGGTTTTATCTTGGGCTTGAATATCAAAGCACTAATGGAAGTTTCCCTTTATCTCATCTCATATTTATTTTGAATTAGAATTAAAAACAGAGTTGGGAGCTTCTGGTTGTCTGAGAAGCAGCTTACTGGTTCCAGGGACCAACGCAGTGGAAAGGCTGCCTGGCACTAACTCAGGGCTGGCTCACCAGTGCTGCCGGCCGCCTAGGTCGGAGGCCGTGGGGCAACAGGACAGTGGAGGGAACAGTCGGGCACATTTCACTCTGAGCTCAGAGCTAGAATCTGCTGTGAACTTGCTGTCTTAAAACTTTCTGCCACGCTAGTGGAAGTGATTTTGAGCTTGAACAGTAGATTTTAGTATCGAGCTTCTCGTGCAGCGACCCGGGCTTTTCCACCCTCTCAGCGAGGCTCTCGCGCCTCCTCTCAGTATGTGGAGCCTCTGTGTATCCCAGTGGCCCTTGCTTAGCGCTGCAGGTACGTTTTTACCCCGTTGCTTCGTCGCCCTGCAGCCACACCTTCCACCTCCGGTACTTGAGTCCTGTCTTGCCTCTGGTTTCAGCCACAGCTTTGATGATCGTCCAACCCCGCATCACCCCACACTGGCAGTCTCCCCTTTAAACACATGCTATGTGTCTTTTCACGTTCTGCTCCGGGACTGCCCCGCAAACTCTCAGCGTGTTGCGTTTTCTTCTTCTCCTGTTTTTTTTATCTTACTTATCTCATTGTTTCATTCTTTGTGTCCTGGGATCATTTCCCGCATAAAACATCTCTACCTACTTCCCACTCTCACGCAGTTTTCATGGGACAGGTCCTTAGAGACCAATTCTCAGAATTGCATCTTAGAGCCAGTTCACTCACCAGTCAGCAGCAGAGAGAATGACAGCACTGGTGGTAAGAACAGAGGTGTTAAAATCCGTGGTGTGTTGTAGATTACAATTCCAGACGCTCACCTGGATCTCCGAAAGGATCACCGCATGTCTCCAAATGTCAAATATTTACTATCTATGTTCGTACAGAAAAAATGTCACTGACTCTTAGTGTATAGGAGTCACTGATTGCATGCTAATGGGCAGAGTTGCCAGAGCTCAGTACTGACCTTTGATCAAAGCTATAGAATGTAGTACACGAGACAAGTGTTTTGCAACCTTTTTTCTGTAAGTTGTTTTGGGAAGGAAGGTGGTTACAGTTAATATTGTTTAGAATGCAGTGTACTTTGCATAGTGTCACTGGTTTCAACTATGGGGTTCAGTGCCTGAGGCTGGTCACGTGAGTAGAATGACCTTCCATTAACAACTTGCTAAGAAAGATCCCTTATTATGAGGATAAACTAGTGCTATTATTGTTCAACGTGGGATTATTATATAAAGACCCAGCTTTACTTGGTAAAGAAGTGGCTAAGACGGGGGGAGAAAGAATGGATGATGAAAACAGCCAAAACAAAAATTTTATATCTGAAATAATTGCTGAGTTATCCTTGGCTTCACTGGTAAAACCTCTGTGTCCTGTGATCAGGTAAACTTACCAGTCATTTAGAGTGATAACTTTTGAGCCTATAGGGATCATTTGTCTGCTGACATTTTAGCAAAATTAAAAACTAATCATAAGACAATTGACATTGTTTTTACTTTTGTTTGTTTTGAACTTTGGCCACCAAATGAAGGTCCAGCTAAAGGAAGTTGATCATATGCACTATTTAAGAGAACTGTTAATGTTTGACTTTTAATTTTAAAAAAGCATGTTATGCACAGGAAATGTAGTACAAGAGAATGTGAAGCTGGGAGAGTAATTTAAGAATTAAACCACCTTTTGGACGGAGCATAGAGCTCCATAGGGAGCTGTTATTAACACCAGCATTTAGGAATAATTGTGCAAAATGCTTCCCTTGGCTCTACATGTGGCTGAACAGGCAGAATGGGAGAGCTTGGGTTAATCTAAGAGTATTCTACGCTGCCGTTTTTGTGAATTAAACCCTCACGGGAAGAATAAACTTTTAGCCTGTTGAATTGGATCAACAGAGGAGCGTATCATAACTGTAAGAAAAAGTAGAACTTCTCCCAGTTTCCAGCTAGGCTTGGCTACACAGTGGCAAACAGCTTTTGCGGGCAAGAGAGTCCTGCGTCTTTATTCTTCAAATTCCATTCCCCTATAATGAGAGAAGGTGAAAGCGATGGCAAGGAAAAGACGACCATTGTTCCCTGAAGTACAGGTCTGCTAAGGCAGTTACAGGAGATGTTTCATTTACAATAAATTATGATTGGAAAGCAAGAAAATAATTGCAGCCAGTAAGTTTTGGGATATTTTAGGAATAAATCTTCATTTATTTATTTTTCTCCAAGTTACTCTCTTTTGAATACTTGTTTGGATACATAACAATCAATTTTAAATGGAGGGTTCTACACACACACACACACACACACACACACACACACACACACACACACTGAGTCTTCTCTTTTTGCTTCCTTTTCCTTTTCCTGCCCCCCAAATCCCCTTCCTCCTCATCTCCAAGAAGCCTGCCTCCCTATTTCCTACCAGATCTCTTTTATTTTGTTCTTTTACTTATTCATATTTCACATTTTTCATACAAAAGAAACCGGGTGATAGTAAACCTTTTGTTTTCTACTTATTTCACTAAACATAAAGGTCTCAAGATGCATTTTTTTCTACAAAAGACTTGAGCTTATCTTTCCTATGGTAGAATATTGCTTCACTGTGTGATTTGCACGCTGTGCAAATTTTGTCTATCCATTTGCCTGTTGGTGAACACATAGGCTGCTCCCAAGGTTTAGCTATTATGAGCTGTGCTGCTGTAGATATGGGGAAGCATGTGTCTCTGTTGTATGATGTCTCCAATTCTTTTTGAATAATACAACACAAGAGTCATATGGAATTTCTATTCTTAGTTTTTTGAGGAATCTCCGTAGTGATTTCTACCGCAGTTGTTCTAGTTTATCATTCTTCCAATTGTCTAGAAGGGTTTCTTTTCCCCTGCAACCTCGTCAGCATTTGTTGTTTTTGAGTTTTTGATAATAGCCATTCTTATTGAGGACGGTGGGACCTCAGTGTTGTTTTGATTTGCATTTATGTAATAGCATAACTTACATGAAGAAACTCAACGTTTTTTCATGTATTCATGGATTTGTTCTTCTGGGGACCATATAATCTTTTTGATTGCCTACTTTTTATTGGGCATTTTGTTTGGGGAAGTTTAGTGGTGTTTAGTTCCTTGTATATTCGAGAATTTGATCTTCTATCTGAGGAATAACCACTAGCGAAACATTTTTTTCTCATTCTGCTGGTTCTCTCTTCACTCTGTTGGCTGTTCTCTTTGCTATACAAAAGTTTTCAGTTTGATGTAGTTCCATTTTCTGATTCTAGGCATTGCCTCTCGTGTAGTCGGTGTTCTGTTGAGGACGCTCTTTCCTGTGGCTAGCTCTTCAAGGGTTTGCTTATTGTTCAGCTTCTAGAAGATCCAATTTATCTGTTTTAATATCTGGATCTTTGGTTTATTTTTATTTGATTTTAGTTCAGGGTGATAGAAGTGGGTCTAGATTCATTCTTCCACATGTGGATAACCAGTTTTCCTAGGACCATTTGATGATCAGGGAATTTCCCCCAGTGTATGTTTTTGCACCCTTTGCGAAGATGAGATGGCTGAAGGCGCCTGGGTTTTCGGTGTTCACAACTTTGATTTGTTGGTTCACCCATTTTCCCCCCTAGTACCACATGGTTTTTACTACTATTGTTTTGCGATTTAACTTGATGTCCAGTATTGTGATGCCTCCTACTATTGTCTTGTTGTTCAGGATTGCTTTGGCTATTCTGGGTCACTATTCTGGTCCACATAAATTTCAGGGTTTTTTTCTAGTTTTACAAAGAATATTGTTGGTATTTTGACTAGAATTTTACTGACTCCATGTATCATTTTTTTGGTAGTACAGCCATTTTGACATATTGGCTCTGCAGTTCCAGGAGTAGACGATGTCATTTCATTTTCTAATATTTTTTTCATTCTCTTTTTCAGAATACTCTAATTTCCATTGTTGAGGTCATTCACTTCCTTGGTTAGCTGATTAAATTTTATCTTTAATTAACCTACCATAAATGGGATTATTTTCCTGATTTATTTCTCAGTGAGTTCAATATCAGCATACAGAAAAAAGTAATTACTGTGTGTTGATTGCATTTCATGGAGTCTTTTGGTAGAGTTTTTGGGAATCTTCTACGCAAAGGATCATGTTGTCTACAACTGAGGATAGTTTGACTTCTTCCCTTCCTTATGTATTCCCTGTCTTTTTTTTTCTATTGCTGGGCTGCTCTGGCTTCAGTTTTGAATAAACATCTTGTACAGGAACAGTGAGAAAAGTACCACTATCTTGTTTCTGATTTTAGGGAAAATGCTCCTAGTTTTTTCAATTTTGAGGTATTTTCTTATACAACAATTTCTCAAAAAATATTCCATAGTGTTTAAAAATGTAAGGCATTGCCAATTTTGGGGGAAATTGAAGCTGATACCTCCATGCCAGGGAACTCCTCTTCTTTGGATGCAACTTCTTGGCCATATACTGGGTATCAGAGAAGACTGGTACCAACTAATGTACTAGGAAACTGAGCTATCCATGTTAAGCTGAATAGCATGGCATCATAAAATTTGCATAGACAAAGTTGTAATGTATTATGCTCATCTTCAGTTGGGATTGAACAAACCTAAAAGCCACAAGTCAATTCACTGGCAGCACAAACTCCTATGACCTTATCTTTATCCCATTAACACTCTTCCTCACCTTTCATAATGCTATACTTCATCATGTGATTTCCTAAGGCCAACTGTGGAAGAGAAATAAACTTGGATGAGATTCAAAGAAGGGTTTATGAAAATGTAAGGGATAACCAAAATATACAGTGAATGCTAAAATTAAAAAAATATTTGTGACAAAAACTCCCTCTTGATTCATGAACCCTTACCCTATTGTTATTGCCAATTTCTGAAGCAGTTCTGGAAGTCTTTCTTGAGAGTGTTTACAGGGTGTGATTGAAAAATATGGTGAACGTCACTGGTGACTGCCATTCGATAGTGATACAGGCTTGTAAAAACACTAGCATGCCTTCCTCTATCCCTTGTTTACCATCTTATCTGGCACTTGGTCATGTGACTTCTGGTTCTTCTCCAAGGTCAAAATGACAATGAAGGGAAAACATTTCAAATTGATTCAGGACATGAGGTGACAACAACAACAGCTCAATTGGAGACAGGAAAGATGGCTTCCAGAATGGCTTCAGAAAGTGACAAGAATGATTAAATAAAAGGCAGGTGAGTGTTGTGAGGGGATTCATGGCAGCGTGTCTGTCACTGCAACAAATTTCCTCTCAATTTAATCATTCATCAGGGTTTTCAGGCATACCTCATGTCATAATTCTAAATAGAATGCTGCAGAATTGTATTTACCCCATTAATGTTTTCCTGGAAGATGGCTATAGAGGACACCCAGCAAACAGTGTGTTTTGGGAGGTGCGCCTGGCATCCTCTTTGTGTGGAGTGAGGATTACTTGTGAGAAAGATATATGTGTGATAATAGAAATCTTTCTTTCACTTTTCAATAGTTTTATTAAGTTTATTCCCACAGTAGGGTCATACCATTGCAGCCAGTTTTCAGCTATATCATTTTCTACCGGCCCATTTATCAAGTAGTAAGAATGTGATTAAGTGTTGAGGAGCTTGGAAGGAGCAAGATGTGGGACCAAGGAGGTCTGAAGTGACACAAAGATAACTCTTTTGAAAACATGCCCAAAGTGTGAGGACTTTGCCTTACCACGAGTCCCATAGAAATATCCACTACAAAGAAGCCACTATCAGACAGATTCATCAAGCAGATGTCAGTCATTCTTTTCACAGAAAGCCCGTGAAACCGGTGACCTTAGCCATAATGGAGTGTTTGTAAATGCATGGATTTAAAATATAGATTCCTTCTAAACAAATGGTATTTAGTTACTTTCACTGCTAAATGTCTGGCAAAGATGCCAACGCTTATTCTTTAATATGGTACAATTAACCTTCTATTGAAAACAAATTGACTATACTATATCCTTTATACTGTGAAAAGGGAAGTGATTTCCTTTAATACTGTTTTTGTTTATTTTGGATTTGAGTTGTCCTTTCTGCCTAGAGTGTCTTGGTCAGCACCTCCATCCGAGAGACTGGAGAATAATTCATACAGATGCATGGTATCCCGTACATGTCAGCTTAGATCAATGATCTGCTTTAAGATAACAGAAGTACAATGCTTAGTGCATGGCAATGAACTCTATCTTACCACATGCCTTGTCCATCTGAAATAGATGGCATGGGATAAAGGTAGACTGACACCCCACCAGGGTGCCAACTTGAGGTGAGCACTATTTTGATTTGGAGTACTGTCTTGCAAGATGTACCGTGCATGTTAAATCAAGAATAAGTAGATGAGGCTATATACCCACCCAGCAGGTGGACAAGAGAGACCGAACAACTGTGGTATGGGAATAGATTTGGCCCTCACCATTATTCTCAGATACCTGCTTCTGGGTTTATGGTGTCTTGATAATAATAATCCCTGTAAGACTGGAAGCTATAGTTCCCCCAGGGAGAAAGGCTTTTATCTGAGGACGGAGTAAAAATATTATTGGTCCTACAATTCATTGGGCCAGACGTGAAGAATGGAATGTAAAAAGGTGGAGATGATCTGATGTCCTTAGAGAGCTAGGGCTGCTACGAGCTGGTGTACATGAGGAGAGGTGCATGATGGATACGAAGAGTTCACTAAGCTCGTCTTTCCTGTTTTCATACTCAAGGCTAACGATGAATACTCAATTAACTGTAGCTCTTCCCTAACAAGAGAAAGACAACTAACTAATTAGATGCCCCAGGGATGAAGGTCTCTATTACGTTTTCAGAAAATGTAGATAAGCTGGAATAAAGTAAGACAAGTGAGAAAAATCTAAAATATGTAGTGAAGAAGAAAGATGAGGGATATCAGCTATTGTTTGGTGGCTAATGGTATGAGCAAGCACTTAGGTCTGTTTACCTGACCTCCTTGTAATACCTCATTAAAGATACAACGGAAGGACAATACCTGAAGTAGACACTGTGACACATTAAATTTAATGAAGAGCGGGAGTAGCAAATGGAAACTGGGTGGAATCAGGTAGGTTTTGCACACAATTTCAGATGGCTCTGACATAAAAAAAAAATCAATGAGATCAGGCTCCGGTGGTAGAAGATGGTGGACGATTCCTCCATTAGAGGTGTTTTTCTTTTCCATAACCCTTTCCTTATTCTTTACACCTATTTCTGTCTTCATTCTCAGGTAAACCTCTCTGTCAAGAGTGTAATCTCAAGCTCAGTTTAAACCTCGGTCAAGAGTTTAATCTCAAGCTCATTTTGTTGCAAATGTTTGCCTTTCTATTACTCTGCAACTTCCTTGAAGGTGGGAATTATTTTTGGGTTAATAGATATTTATCAAATAAATTGTATTAAGAGATACTCAACATGTGTAAATATTTTCCAACTCTGACCTTCGTATGCCTATGCCCACAACAGAGCAAAGCATAGTTTTCCAAAAAATGAATTTATTTAGAAAGTGAATATTACTTGTTAAAATAAAATTGTTTGTCTTTACCGTGCTGAACTTTCTTAATTCTATTTCCTAGGAAGCTAGTAAAGGCCATTAGAATATGGACTGACATAGAATAAGCTACCATGATGGGGCATGGCATCACTTGGGAAATGATTACAATAATTAAAATTTAAGGAAAGCTGCCCACTATTAAAGCCAGGTGAATTTGTCATACATGAGAAAGGAGCTACTTTAGTCAACACAATTGCAGCTGCAGCAGCAGCAGCTGTCATTTATTAACAACAGGTGTGTGACAAGAACTTTCCCAAGTGCTTTGCATGTGTTCTTTCAGTTAACCCTTACAAACTGATACAGTGGCTACTTAAAGGTTTTCATATATATGGAAATAAGATCTCACAGAAGAAAGCTGTGAAAGAACATGAGCTTTAGTTCTTTATTTTAGGATGTATGTTTTCTGTCATGATATGCACCTCTCAGACATATGCCAGGACTTCTGGTCAAGACGGTGCCCGAGTAACAGAGCTGCACAATATCTCCTCATGGAACCACTTAAAAAGTTGAGAATTTAGTCAAAAACCTAGTGTTTAATGTAGCTAGGACAGGGAGGAGCACCCCAACAATTGAAAAGAGGCCAGGAGAAGATCAGAAATCCTGAAGGAACATCAGAAGTGGAAGAAGAAAACAGCAGCCTAGGGAGCTTCCCCAGGCCAGCTGCAAATGGCTGGGAGCCATAGGCATCTACCAACAGAGGAAGGCTCGTGTGGAGCCCGGAACATCTAACTAAGGTAAGAGGGGAAGGAGCACCCCAACACTGACAGAAGGCCATGAGAAGGTCAGAAATTCTGAAGACATATCAGAAGTGGAGAAAAACAGAAGTGGACTGGGTGCAGCCCTGAGCTGCTGACACTCACAGACCACAGATGAAGGAAAGCCCAGAGGCCAGAACCTCAGATTGAGGTAAGTGCTTATCTAGGACAAGTAAGAATCATCGACAGCTGGTAGCCCCAGCCTCCAAAAAATGAACCTGAAGGTAGTGCATATTTCAAATGCAGTGTGAGCTTCCCCTAGAAAAGACCTCTTGGAGCCCAGATCAGAAGCAGTACTTGGCAGCCATAACAGAAAATGACATAAGCAGGAGCCATTAAGAGAGAGAGAAAGAGAGAGAGAGAGAGAGAGAGAGAGAGAGAGAGAGAGAGAGAGAGAGAGAGAGAGAGAGCGCCCAAGACTGAACTAGTTAAATAAAGCTCAGACAAGCACACCAGGACTTTGGGGGTCACTCTTTAGTAGTGCCTAGGAAGAAACTGACACAAGAGGCAGTTGCAAAGAGGAGAGAAAGGCTACCAACCTCCTGAATGGCTCAGTGTAGTGGGAGTGCTTCTGAGTGTGGAGAGCTCTGCCCTGGGGGAAGGAAGTCAGGATAGGAGGGAGAGTTTTGCTGAAGGGGCTGGGAGAGAACAAGACACCGCAGAGGCCATCAGACTGTTAGGTCCTCCCTCACCGCCTACTCCCAGCACAGAACTTGGAGGAATTGAAGTTTCCCCATACACCATCATAGCCATTTAAAGAAGCCTCTCAGCTAAGTCTTTAAAGTGAAGTTCCTCAACAACAGGAACACGGGAAGAAGAGAAGGCAACAGGACACGCACAGAGATACCTGAGACCCCAGAAACTAATGTCGTGGGCCCTGAAATTGTGGATCTCATAGGGAAGGAAGTTAGAAAGCAAATAAATGAGTCAAATACCAATTCAAGCAAGATATTTTCAAAGAATTGCAAGCCTTGACCCGAGGGCTTAAAGAAGAACTTACTAATCAAATAGTGGTCTCAATGGAAACAAAGATCGTTGAGCATATTGAAGCCACAAATAAAAACTTGGCTGAGGTAAATAAGTAAATGCAAGATATGATGGAACATTTTGACAGAGAAGTGGAAAACATGAAAAAAAATTAGGTGAAATTCAGGATATAAAAATATATTCAAAGCAGGGAAGATGACTTGAATATTGTGAGGACAGAATTTCATACCTTGTAGACAGGTTGAGGAAACAAATATTATAATTAGGCACAATTCCAAAATTAGAAATGAGCGAAGTAGCTGGATACAACAGATGGTGAGAGATTCAAAGAGAACCAATCTCAGAATTATGGGTGTGAGAGAAAGAGCAGCAGACAGCATGGAAGCTATAAAGAATTTATTCACTGTAATCATGCAAGAAAATTTCCCTAATGTATAAAGAGAAATTAATTTTCAGGTACAAGAAGCTTATAGAACACCAAATAACCTCAACCAGCAATGAGACTCACCATGACATATCATAATCAAAACCTCAGAAATAAAACATAAAGAGAGGATATTAAAAGCAGCAAGAGAAAGAAAGACATTATTTTACCAAGGCAAACCCATTCTAATTACTGCAGATTTCTCAAGACCAACTTTCAAGGCTAGGAGAGCCTGGATTAACACCTTTCAAGCTTTAAAGGACAGCAAGTGTCAACTCATATTGTTGTATCCAGCAAAATTATCCCTGAAAATTGAAAAAAGAAATAAAAAGATTTTATGGCCAAGAATCCCTAAATAAATTTGTGACCAGTAGCCCAGAATTGCAGAAAATACTTGAAGGAACCTTTGAGAGAGACAGAGAGACGAGCAGCACCAAAAAAACATGGCGGAACAGAAACATCCAAAGAGAAAGTGTAACAGAAAACAAAAAGACTGGTGTTTGAATCATTTCATTGTTATCCTAAAAACTCTTTCATAGAATCTGTGAATCTTTCCCCATAATCATTGTTTTTAATAGTATATAAGTTTGCAAAACATAATTATATTCAGAACAGGGAATTGATATAAAATCTTTAAAAATATGTATGCATTAAGTTAGAAATGGATAGATAGGTAAAATGATAAACCAAATCCAGCAAAATATTAGTAATTAGTAAAATGTGAATAAATAATTTATGAAAGTTTAAAAGATCTAAGATACCTAAGCATGCCACTTTATATATTTAAGTGTTGTATACTTATGAGATGTAGATTTTAGTTCATTAAATGTAACAATTCGTTATAGACTTAAGCTCCTTAAATGTAGTGATTGACTCATTTGGTCTTGGATGTAGGTTTATCCTAAGAAAACTGACCGATGCAATGACAACCCGAATGTCTTTTGAATGTACAAATTTTTACCTTTTAGTATTCAGCTAAGGAACTTCTCTTTCTCAGGTTTTCTAGCCTTATGAATTTCATTGTTATAGTTCTCTTCTTATGTAGACTGGTGGGGGAAGCCACATTAAAGAATCTCAACAAAGATATAGTAAGATACAGAAAAAAAGAACTTTTGGCAAATCACCCAATAAAGGGCTCTGCTATGGCCACTGCAGCCCATTCTAGGGGCGAGAAACTGAACTAATAAGTGGTGATTTGAGTGGTAAAGTGAGTCAGATGCAGAAGATTAAATATGGTAAAGATCACATGGTTTCTATTAGAGGGCCTTAAATGGGGAAGGAAAGGGACCATAATATTGATGTGGTATGTATATGCACAAAATACTCAAGTTCATTATAAACATTATGTATTGCATATATACAGAGTGGGGAAAAAACCTCCATATATCAGGGAACAATTTTTTTGTGTGCACCTAGTTTTAAGTTTATGTTTTAAAACAGAATTAATATTACTTTCAAATCTCTGATTCTATATTCCAGATCAGACAAAAATTTACATAAATATTTGAAAGTAATAAGAATGAACTTAAACATAGTATACAATCAAGCATAAGTGTATGCTTTATGTTTTTCACCAGAGTACTTAACAGTATGCTAAAAAACCAAAACCCTTGCCATCTCTGCCTGTGTGACTTCTGAGGTTAGTTAACTATACCTGTTATGGTTTGGATCCGGAATTTCCCGCCCCCCCCCCCCCCCCCCCCCCCCCCCCCCCCCCCCCCCCGCGAACTTCACGTGCCTCAGTCTCTAAACATCAACTTGCTCCTCTTCCTTGGGCTTTCTGTCTGTCATAAGGTAAAGAGTTTTTCTCTGAATAAGCCTCTGTCATGTGCTTCCACTCTGCTGGCCACCCATAAGTAGACTGTGAAGTTCTGAAACTATGGGCTAAAATGAGTTTTTCCTCCCTTAGGTCATGGATGTCAAGTATTTTGCCCCAGCAATGTGAATGTAACTAAGACAATACCTACGTGATTTCTGAGCCTAGTTGACTGTACCCCATGAATAGAATTTACTGGGAAGGGCAGTACCTGGGAGCCAACAAGTGCGGCCTGAAAACCCACTGAGCCATCAGTGGCTTAAACAAACTCTTTGGCCTTCTGTGCTTAGGTTTCTTCATTTGTCAGGTGAGTCCTTGATCTCCGTTTAATTGCAGGATTCTTACAAGGTTAAAATAAAAGTCGTCTGAGAAGGCTAAGTGCTACTTAGGTATTTAGTGCTAGCAATCATTATTTTCCTGCTTTGAATTTATTATGCAACTGCTATTTGACAGTACAAGATCATCTTTCCTTTGGTCAAAATAATCCTTAAACCAAAAATGTTTTTATTACCCTTGGGATTAATGTGATGTTTCTAGAGATGACACGATCAAACTATGATTAAACCCTAGAGAATTCATAAATGTTTTCTTAATACAAAAGAAGCCACTGAACGCTTGGACAATGCTCCTTCTGGGTGAGGTTCATAGCTTCATTGGTTCAGTTTCTCTTCTCTTGGCGACTTTATGATGATTTGTGTGAAGAGAATCCTTAGAACACTTATTGTGGTGTAGGAACAATGTCAAATGTAGCTCGATCAAACTCCTACTTTTCTTTAAACCCCATTCAGCTGTCCCACCATTGGTCAGGCTCCTCCCAAAATAAACATGGGCACTTCCCATGCAAGTGCTAAAGAAAGATCCTGCACCTCTGTCTGTTCCTTACCCCAGGGAAGACTGGGGAAGGGAAGAAATAGCCTCCTGGAGAGAAAGATGGATGCTTATTGGAAATTGAATAACAGCACACACACAAAACTGAGATGGGAAGGAAATTGTCTGAGTCTTCTTTATTTCTAGGACATGGCTAATAAGATTGTCAGAGCTTAGTAAATGGTTTACAAAAAAAAAAAAAGATAAAGAGATCTTTAGTCTAAGGACTTTTTTTTTTTTTTACCGAAAAGAGAAATAGTGTGAGATTGAAATTAGAAAGTCAGAGTTCTGGATTCTTCTCTGTGTATTTATTGAACTTCCAAGAGCCTGAAATTTCTCATCAGTAAACTGTCCTGTACATGAGCGACAGGGAGAGCTATCTAAAATGCAAGCCTGACCAAAGCACTCTGGCTTAAAGCCTTATAATCTCCTGGCTCAGGTTCTGGTTCCCTTGTGAAGGATGGAGGACGATCCCCTTCCATTCCCTAACCTTCTCTTAAGAAGAGCTAACTGCAAAGTAAAATGACCGAAGAACTTACCAACCCTAAAAATTGGCTGGAGGAAAAATTCTGGACACGTAGGACAGAATAGTTTCTGCAACACCAAGTCAGCAAATGAACTACAGAGGATAGAAATGCATTCATTGAAAATGACAGAAAACCTCACTGCAGTGACAGAAATAGATCAGAGGGAACAAGTACAGAACTTCTGGGAATCAGGTTGACATGTTCTGGGAGAAAATTGATCGACATAAAGCTGAGGAATAAGGTGAAAATCAAGAAGACGAAAACAGTGTAGTGTCTTTCGAAAGCAGTTTGGATTTCATGTTGAATGCGGTGAGGTAGGTTGAAAGGTTTTTAAGCCAGTCAGAATTGATCTGAGATGCATATTTGTTAGTTTTTCTGTTGCCAAGTCAAAATACTTGGTAGACTCAACTTGAGGAAGATTTATTTTGATTCACAAGTTCCAGAGGTTCCAATCCAGATTAGCTTTCTCTGGGGTAGAGGGATCAGCACAGACTGTGTGGGGGAGGACAGCTGCTTAGTCAGGGTGACTGGGAGGAAGAAGAGAGTGGTAAAAGCCAGTGAGAAAGAGACCGCAGCCCAGATACAGTCCTCAAGGTGATGCCTCATGACCTTCTTCTCCGCTGAACACATCAGTAGGCTAGCCCGTGATGAGGTTAATGCCCCATAATCCATCATCTGCCCAGGATTCTCTTAATCCAGTCTCATTGACAATTTTAACCAGCACAAGATGAGAGACACCAAGAATCCAAGGGTTTGACTTCATAACTAAATGAAAGATGAAGATATTTAATACACAGAGGAGACACAGTGAAATGGATTTGACTGATGTGGAGAACAGAGGGGAATCAAGAGTTTTATATTAGACATTAGTTATTTTATTGATACTGTTAAAAATGCATTGCTATAGGTAAAGTAATTGTTAAATACCAGAGTGTGAATTTTGGGAGAGTACAGATGGAGGCATTTTATTCCTGTGCTTATCCAGGAGGACTTCAGACTCCTCACTTAGAATCCTGGGGGGGGGGGGGGGAGCATCATAGGGAATATCACAGGAAACTCCACAGGGAAAACCACAGTGAGTACCATGGGGATAAGCCCACACCATGTGCCTGTAGCTCAGCAGACCTCCTTTATTTAGCACTTTTTGAATTGGTTTTCTACACGTGGTTCGTCATATGATTTAATTTTAAAAAGTGTTTGAAAATCACATCATAATAATGAATAACATGTGCATGGTGCTAGGCACTTGTTCGTTATATACAGATATGCATGATGTGTGTACATCTGTGTGTGTGTGTGTGTGTGTGTGTGTGTGTGTGTATTTCTGAGGTTATACATATATGTGATGGAGGAAAGAAAGAGAGGAAGGGAGGAGAAAGAGAGAAAAAGATAGACAGAGAGAATCACTTATTCCAAAATACTCAGGACCAGAGATGTTTCTGATTTTTCAGTTTTAGATGTTTTGGGATTTTGAAACACACACACACACACACACACACACACACACACACACACACACCACACCACACACTCTTTTAATTGGCGAGAGCAGTTTGATCCAAACAGAAAATTATGTTTCATGTAGACCTTATACACGTTGCCTGATTATATTATATAATACTTATATAATATTATTAATAATTTTAACAAAATAAAGTTTCATGAAATACAACTTTTCATGTGTAGTGCTGGAATTTGGACTTAACTGTCACAACAGCCTTGCACAGTGGCTGCTGTTATTAGCCCTATTTTTTATGGGGAAGGAAGCAGAAAGGTTAAGCAACTAACCCAAAATCACAAAGCTGGGAAAAGGCGACATTGGTATTAGGTTGTCACTCTTAATCACTACTACGGAACAATACTGAAAATACCAAACAGGGTAAACAAAATTTAATCTACTCTTCTGATCCACTGGCTTATAACATTACCCCAAGCTCCCCTGTTCCATCCAGCTGGCCTGACTAGTATACTCTTCCCTCGGGGCACTCCTATTCATGCCTCTATGACTTTGTTCACTCTATCCACAAAACCCAAACAGATACAAACGTTTTCAGAAATACTTTCATTTTCTGAAAGCATCATGAGTTTGTTTGGAGTCTAGTTAGAACAGATGTGGTGTGTGTGTGTGTGTGTGTGTGTGTGTGTGTGTGTGTGTGTGTGTGTGTGTATAGAGCTGTATCCTCTCCTCTCCCTATCCCACATCCTCACAGTGGTTGTGAAAACTACAGGGCCATTGGCACTTCCTCTTTGTCTGACAGAGCGTCATATACTCTCTCTATTGGAAATGACAATCTAGAGATGAAGTTAGGTGCAGAAGCAATGATAGCACAATAAAACAATTGGCATAAAGAAGTGGTATTTTATAGGTTCTTGAACCAGACTGCTTGGGTTCAAGTCATGATCCTTCCACCTGCTTCTTAAACGTGGACAAGTTAGCCCCTCTTTGCTTTGGCCTGTGCATTTGTAATACTCATGTAACAACAATATCTTTCTCATGGTGCTGTTACATGGGGAAAGGTTACATAAAATGTGAAAGTACTGGGAACCTTGATTGGCACGTAATAGTCATCTGATAAAGTTTTGTTATTGTTATTTCATTACCTTTATTATAAAAACATTTTCCAAGCACCACTAAATTTAGTGTTTCTAACACTTTTAAGTATGAATGGTTGAATGTGTTTTTGAATGAATATTTCCGTTAATGGATAGATTATATCTGTTGATTTATTAATTAATAAAACAAGATCATTGTATGTTGCTATGCTAATTTCTGAGGTTCTATTGGTAAATCACATAGATAAGATTTCTGCCCTTTCAATGATTATAATCTTAGTAGGGTAAGGTGAGACTAACAGACAAATACCTTCGAACAGTGATACAAGATGTAATAAGGAAATGAGTGGAACAGGTAGAGGAGGGACCCTTTCTCAGACCTGGGAGGTCAAAATGTCACCCAAAGTAATCAGCAGCTACCCAGATCAGCATATCTTTGAAAAACCAGGCAAACAAAAAGTGATCCCCCCACCCCAAAAGAAAAGACCGTATTTAAGGCAGAGTACATCTAAAACATTTTGAAAGCCAGGCACAACACCACCGATTTGAAGAATTTAACAGTCCAGGTCTCATTAAATTTAAAGCAGCAGTGACAGGTTCTGCTTAGGAAAGAATTTACAAGTATTTTAGTTAGTTGGGGCTTTATTATGAGAGAAATGGTCAGTAGTTAAACTCTTGATTAAAAGAGTAACTTGCTTAGAATTGTGTTTTAACAATGTCTTTCAGACTGCAGTGTCCAGAATCAGTAGGATGATGCTGAGACTGCATTCAGGCAGGCCCATTTGAGGTTCTTCCCAAAATCTAGGTGAAGAAGAGAGGTGAAAGTAACAGAATGGGACTGAGGATAAAAATAATGAGGGCTGAAAATAAATCCAGACTGAAAATGAAGGTTGGTGAGGGAGATAGACACATCAAAGAGGTTGTTTTATTTTCTGAGATGATGGGGTAAGTAGTGGTCCCTGACATAGGAGGAGAAAACATGGTAGAGCAGAGCTGGCGAGGGAATGAGGTGTCCACTTTTAGCTATAGCTAGTTTCCGTTGCTGATGATATATTTGAGAAGGGGTGCTAGTGTTCTCTCCCTGGGGCTTTGTCTGCCAGCCAGTGAATGAATGAGCAAGTGGCACGATGACTACAGATGTTGCCCAAGGCTTTATTGCAGGGATATGTTATGGAATCTAACTAGGTAAAGGAAGGACAGTCTGGACGATCACAGCAGAACCTAGGTGAAGAAACGGAGGTGCTGCCAAAGAGTAGGCACATTCATGGTCAGGGGGCAGGGACGTGGACAGAGGAAGCGACAGTTCAGTAATTGGAATTTACAATTTCAGGAATTGTCCCCTCTAGAGTGATGACAAGGGCCAAATTAAGGCCTCAAGAAGTGGAGTGAAGGCAGAAGATGGCAGAGATGAATGAATCAAGACAAGGAGGGGATGGGGTGCTGTACCAGTCACACAAGTGAATGTCGCATTGGTCAACGTAGCAGCAGAAGGTGGGAAGGAAAGGAAGGCTTTCCCAGCAGTGCAGGCCTCCAGCATAGGCGCTGTGCCTGGAGTGCCAGCAGAGGACACCAGGCGGGATATGTGGGGAGTGGAGCGGGTGTAGGAAGCTGCCTGGGCTGTAAAAGACTTCGGGGTCTCTAGGGAAGCCCAGGACAAATCCAAAAGTGAAAGGCTCTTTTGGAAAGAAAGTGGAAAGGGAAGATTTTGAAGCTGCACAGCTGAACTCACCAGGGAGCCACTCCCAGGAGCAAAGCGAAAGCAGTCTGCAGTCAGCTACGCGGGGCGCCTGGGGGGGGGGGGGGGGGCGGTCGCCGCCTGCGATCCCTTTCTTCTCCCAAAGGCAGTGAATGCTGAATATTAAAAAAAGGAAATGTAATAAGAATTTATTGTTTGTAAAAGTCTATTTTTAAAGCTGCTTTTAAAAAATTCTTTATAAAAAATGGTTCAAAGCATTTTCCCCTTTCAAAATTTAGGTGGAAAAAAAAAAGAAAAAACAAATCTGTCGAAAACTGGAAATTCTCCACTCTTTCCGTGTGTTCCAGTACAAACATCGTAGGAGGTGTGGAAAACTCCACAGGGCAGCAGTTCATAGGATCACAGAATTATTGAGCTGGAAGGATATCTGGATCCAACGGAGCAGGGCTTTGCTCTAAATTAGGGTGTCTGGAAGAGGCCAACAAGCAGAAGGGAGGTGGCCAGAGTGTCGCTGATTAGCAAAATCATTGCGTTTATCTCACAGAGTGGCCTTTTATAATTGCAATAAAAATGGAAAATTTGATGACCTTTGGTAAGCAAATATTAGATAAATTTCATATGAAAATGTAAATAATCAGAATTATAACAATTTTATTGCTAATAAGACTTTGCTAGCTTAATAATTCATAAAAAATTGTTATTGAAATTCTAACTTTCAAACTTTGAAACAGCACAACTCTGTGGAATAATAAACATCTTTAATTGCAAACCTGCTTCCTTGTTAATGCCACTGAAAAATTAGGAATGATGCTGATTAGGAAGCTCAAAATGAGTTTTTCATTAACACTGTAACTTATTATTTTTCCTGCTGTTTTTATTACACGTCTAGATTTTCCTTCTTTTGCTTAGTCACCCATTCATCCATCTGACAGGTACCTAACATAGTAGAACGAAGAAAGGAGCCACATCTGTCACTGATAATGACAGGAGGAAAGCAGACAGAGGCCTTTTAACAGTTGCATCAGTATTTTTTTTTTTAAAAAAACCTACTTAATTATATTCAGGGAAGTCTCCTGACTTTTTTGTGGTATCTTCAGACATTTCTTTATTTATGAGCAAGACTGTGTTTAAATAAAATCTTACGAAAATTATACCAAAGCCAAGGTTTCAGCAAGGGTAGGGTGACACGTGTGCCACAGTTCAGTCCTCATGTATTTGCACTCTCCAGATCTCTACTCATCATAGCTCTGAAGGACTTTGTGGAGCTAATGTGAAAATGCTGTGTTTATAAGGAAAACTATAAGAAACTCAGGTAATTATGTATTCTTAGGCTGTTCATTTGTTTGTACATAGCCTTTACACATATGCATACACACACACACACGCACACACACACACACACACACACACACAACATGATATGTATGTAAAGGCTATGATTGAAGTAAATTTTGGCTGTTTAAGAACAAGCACTGTAGAAACCAAATAGGAAATATTATTTTTGATGTATTTGGAAATGTTAATGGAGAATGGATTTCAATGGTTTATAAGGGCTTATGGTACATAGCATGGTCTGGTTTATACCAGTTGACACTGGCTTCTCTGACCAAAAGCAGGATTTTATTTATATTCTGGTTGGAACTTTTGACTCAGATGATCAGACACCCACACAACCATTTAGCTTAAAAAAAACCACTTGGATACACAAGAGTGAAGAAGGTAGCATGTTGCAGTCTTCTTTGTGGATTGTGGTTATTGTAACAGGATCATGAACAAAAGGGTCACGGAAACCACTGGGGTTGGGCAGGGAACATTTCAAAGCAGCAGCTGTCTTCAAACTGAGGAGGTTTATACAGGAAAATTGAGCCTATGGGTTAGTTAGTGTCCTAAGATGACTCGAGTGGAAGCTGGACCCAAGGGAAAGGTACAGGGTGTTTGAAGAAAGATATGATCATTGGCTGAACACCTATGGCATGCCTGAGACTTTATGTGGACCATCGCCTTGCATTCATAATACAAGCCTACTAAGTTTACCTCCCGTGTACAGAGAGAACATTGTAATTAGGAGTTGATTAGTTATTTCAAGATTATACAAACTGCATTTGTTTTATAATATCACATCTTCTGGTTGCTCTTCTGCAAACCTAGCAAACTATTTCTACCTCAAGGCCTTTGCTAGCGACCTTTCTACCTGCCTGCAATTCCCTTCACACATGTGTTCATATCTTGTTTGTCCCCCACACTAGCGTCTACTCTCCTTCTCTCGCAAGAGACCCATTCCGACTTCCTCTTCCTCCACTCCTTCTCATTCTCTGTTCTTACATTCTGCCTTATTTTTGTCATGGAATTTATTGCTGCCTGATATTATGTCACCCAAACATCTATTCATTGATTTGCCTTCCACACTAGCACATAAACTCCATGTTGTTTATATTATACTGTTTTAACCTGGCACAGAATGTGTCAGACACATGAAGGAGGATCAGCAAATATTTGCTAATAAACAAAATAATGAATGTACACCAAGAAGTTAAATAACAAGCAAAGGAGTAGGGCGCTGTTTTAGGTTCAGCCTTTCAATAACAGCATTTAGCCTTTTCTTACACACTGTCTCTCAGCGTCTGTGCTTTTGGTAGGAAGCTCTTGTCTTACAGGTTGTGTGACATAGCAGAGGCGTGGGAGACACCAGATGGAAAGCATTTCTTCTCATGGAGTGTACATTTTATGCAAATGACATAAAAATTAATTAAATACAATAAAATGACTTTACAATGCAAGTAAACAAATAGTTATGATAAGATTAGCTTGTACTTCAGAAAGCAGAGAAAATTGAATTGCAGTATGTCAAAATCAATTACCTTTCAGTAGTATTATCATGTGATGCCTCCCTGGGGAGGGTTTCCAGTTTTTCACGCACTGGTCTCCTTTGTCTAAAGTAAATAAATGCTTCTTTTTAAAAATAAATAAACTGCATTATTTTGAGTGATTTTGACGTAAGTCAGAAAATCTATTGAAAAGCTGTAAAACAAAAATTGTAATATATGTTGTGCCCAATAACATTACCATACAATTATCATGAATTCTTAAAAATTTTTTTAAAAATCAAGTATGTCTGAAAACGTTATCTCCTGTAGAGCTCTACTGAGAACATCTGAGCATCTCTCAACCAATCACATCCTCCAGGGCTGTGTAGGTGACCAATGCGAGGGAGAGGCGTGCTCACCAAACTGTCCAACCTGTTAGCTTCACTCAGGAGATTGCGTGATGGTGTAAAGAAGGACTCGTGAGAGGGCTGGAGGAATGGCTCAGTGGTTAAAGCGCTTCAGCAAGTGCTAAGCCAGGCGCCACATAAACTGGGCATGATGGCACACGCCTGTAATCCAGCACTCAGGAGGCTGAGACAGGAGGATTGCCGTGAGTCCAAGGCCAGCCTGGGCTCTGAAGTGAATTCAGGACCAGCCTGGACCACAGAGCGAGACCCTGTCTCAAAAAAAAAAAAAAAAAAGACTCGTGAGAAGAGCCAGAAAGATGGAAAGAACAGACTATGGGAGTTGCACTCTCTCCTCCCCACTTCTTGCTATGTGCACATTGAGCATTTGGATACTTTATTGCTCTAAGGAAAATTGTGATACCACAAAGTGTCAGAATGCAGAGGAAACCCAGAGCAAAGAAAACCAGGAGCTGATATCACAGACGTGAAAAGCGCATAAGATTCAAACCCAAACCATGGGCAGAAGTCAGGACTGCAGGCTAGAGAAGGGAGGATGTTGGAACTAAATTCCCCTGTAAGCCTGAAAATTTCTCTTTATGGAGAAAAAAAACCTACCTACAGTCACTAAAAGTGCTCGTCACCCACCTGGGAATGCATTGGAGAAACATATCATCTAAATGTCAATGTGTAGGCCAATAAATTGGCACTAAAAGTAGCCAAAAAATTAAAAACTCGGAGGCCTTTTTAAAGAATTAAATTCAAAATTACTCTGAGGGGGACATTCTTATCAGACAAAGCTCAGAAGCTCACAAGAGGAGATAAAGCTGTGAAGATGAGTTGACAATCCAACTTTAACATAAGAAAATAAACCACTTTGAGGAAACACCATCAAAGTCAGCAGACACCTAAAAATGACAGTACAGTAACAAAAGCATGTCTGGGTCTTCTAGGGGCGGGGCCTGGACCCTGGTGGCCAGGAGCCCAGCTGGGAGAACTTAGGAGCAGGGCCTGTGTGGAAGAAGTCAAAAACCTAGAGGCGTGAGCTGCTGCTGGAGCAGCTGAGGGTGAGGCGGACTAAACCAGAATGACAGAGACTGTTTGTCATTGGCAGTGGGAATTTCTGTAAGCCGGGAAGCATCCAGTAACACCGGGGGCATGGGGACTGTAACCCCCCAAATGGCAAGGAGACTGCTACCTAAGA
The DNA here is from genome assembly GCA_004027205.1 of Ctenodactylus gundi. Classification (NCBI taxonomy): domain Eukaryota; kingdom Metazoa; phylum Chordata; class Mammalia; order Rodentia; family Ctenodactylidae; genus Ctenodactylus; species Ctenodactylus gundi. The sequence continues at coordinate 185,648 of PVKB01003258.1, read as the reverse complement.
CACCTCTTGAGAGCCAAGGCAATGGAAGAGTGTGAGAGCCTTCCTAGACAGGAGTATTCGGGCTGAAAACAGTGTAGGAACTTTCTATGAGTTGGCTCAGAGGAGGCCTCTCAAAGGTACAGAGTGACAGGGCTTGGGAAACATGATGGTTAAGAAGTGAGGAGTCAAGTAAGAGGAGTGAAGTCCTCTCAGCAGAACAAGGCACAGAACCCACGACGCAGTGTCAGAACCTGCAGACACCTGATGCGGAAAAAAATGTGTGTAATTAAAAAAAATAAAATATATATAATTGAGCATGACAAAGTTACCAAGAAAAAGCAGACCTCTCCTTATTTCAAATTTTGGTGATAAATACTTGACAATATTATAAGCATTCAAGATACACAGCTTGATATTTTATGTCCATACTGTGAAATAACCACTTGATGCTAGTTAAAATAACTATCAGCTCACATAGTTACCATTTTCTTTCTTTTACTTGTAATAGAAACATTTAAAATCTACCCTCTTAGTAAATTCCAAGTATGCAATACTGTTAACTATAGACATTGCTGAACTTGAATGATTTTGCATATCTTAAACTACTCTGGGAACAACATCTTCCCATTTTTCTCTCCACTCACTAAAACACACAAAACCTCTCTTCCTGAGTCTGGCTTACCTTGCTCGACATGATAATCTCCAGTGACATCTATTTTTCTGCAAAAAATGATACAATGTCATTCTCTTTCATGGATGAATAGTACTCCATTGTGTGTATGTGCAGATATGTGTATGTGTGTAGGCAGATAAGCTGATTCCCCAACTTGGCTATTGTAAATTTTGCTACAATAAACAGAGTTATGCAATAATCTTTGTACTAATGGGATGCTGAGTTTTATTTGCAAGTAATTTTTTGAAGATTTTCATGTTTATTCTCATGAAGAATATTGGTTCAACAATTAATTGTTGTGCTCTGGATTTCTGTAGCAAGATAATGCTAACCTCACAGAATGTTTTTGGAAGAGTTCCTTCCTTTTCCACTTTATGCATTAGTTTTAGGACTATCGATATTAATTCTTCTTTTTTAGTTTTCCATCCTCTCTCTCTCTCTCTCTCTCTCTCTCTCTCTCTCTCTCTCTCTCTTTCAAGACAAGGCCTCACTCTGTAGTCCACGCTGGTCCTGAGCTCACTGTGTAACTTATTCTTTAAACTCACAGCAATCCTCCTGTCTCAGCCCCATCAGTGCTGGGACTACAGACATGTGCCACCAAACTCAACTTATGTGGTACAGGGGAGTCAAACCCAGAGTACTGTGCTTACTAGGCAAGTGCTCTAACTGCGGCACTACACCCACAGATGTCATGTTTCAGGACAAAGGTGTCAAAAGACACACTACTGGTCAGAGTTTTGGAACTCAGAGATCTCCACAGGGACTATGTGGGTTCACCTGTTGAATGGGGGGGGGGTGGTGAGTTTGTTGTGCAGGCCTGAGTAGAGTCATCTTTCCATATTTACTGGGTAAAAGAAAGGGTATAGTGAGGTTGGGGGAATGCTTGCAATGGATCATAAAATTCATGGGCCTATGAGTGGGGATAGTCACAAGGCAGAGAGAGTTCTTATTAATAACTGGGATTACAGACAGCTGGTAGTGGGACAAAGCTTTAGGCAAAGAAGTACATTAAGCAAATTCCACAAAAGGGAAGGTTTTGAGAGAAAGAACTTATCAATCATCAACATAGCAGATGTACAGTTATTCTTGAAATAAGCATCTTCACGTAGTTTTGGTTTGTGGGTAAACACTACCTCATCCTGTTGATTGCTCCCTTAACCAGTACGTAGTGTCTGTCTTTGTCTCTCCTGATCTATTTTGGTTTGAATTCTGCTGTGTCTGAGACTAGTAAAGCTACATCTGCCTATTTTCTGGGCCTAGTTGCATGGAATATTGATTTCTATCCTTTTACTTTCAGTTTATGTGTTCGTTTATGAGTAAACTATGTCTCTTGTAAGCAGCAAATTGTGGGTTTTTGTTTTCTAATCTAATTAGCCAATTTGTATCTTGATAGATGAGTTGAGACTGTTTATATTCAGTATTAGTGCAGTGACAAATTTGCTATATCTTGTCATCATTTTGATGCTTCCATGTCGATTGAGTGATTAACACTCTTGTTAATTCATTCTACTCTTCTATACAAGTTTGCCATATAGTGTTGATTTTAACTCCACTAGACTTTGCAATGTAGATTCCTTGGTTCTTCTTTGATTATGTGATGGATAGGTTTTGATACAGAGCACAATGTGTCAGAACTATATCTTGCTTCTTGTGTTGGTCTAACTAGATAGAGTGAGCTCTCTCAGGTAATTCAGAGTTGTGATGTAGACTGTGGAGCCTACTGTGGTTACCTTGCCAACGGCAAACACTCTGAAATGATATAGGAGGAACATATGGAGGTCCATCATAGGTACAGTGTCCAAAACCTTTATATTATTTATATCAGCTGGTGCTTTAGGGATTTATGTCTAGGAGTGAGTCTTTGAGTCTCCCTGACCTGAGCCTAACTTGGGCCAACCTATCACCTAGGTGTTTTCATGTCACCAACATTTAGGTTGAGGTATTTTTAAAAGTTTGAGTGACATAGAGTCATAGGGAATGAGGTGCAATTTCTCTCAGCTGGGCTGCATGTGTTGCTTAGTGCAGCTTATCAGTAGAGGAATATAAATAACAGTAAAAGCCATTTCTACAAGCAAGTCAATACAGAAGTAAGTGAAATTCAGATTACTACCTTAATAACCAGCACAAGGATAGGAACAAGGAGTTCAAGAATGAGTTATGAAGTTTAAGAAAGAAAATTAAAGTGAAAAATAATAAGAAGAAGAAAGATTATAAATTTACAGACCAGAAGAGAAAGAAAATAAAAGACTGGTGAAAAGTGAAAGCAATAGCACAAAAAAGATAAATAGAAAAAATGAATGCTAAAAGGTAAGAAAAGAGTAACCAAACCATGAATGACTGTGTAGGTAACTAAATGTTTATTGCTTTTTGTGCTTTTTTTTTTTAAAAAGCTGAATTAGAATCTGAAGAAACAGAGAAGCCAATTCCCACTTCTAAGAAATAAACAGAAAGGGCAGGATGGTGAGAAAAGGCATCTTAGAATGGCTCTAGTGAATGATTTACGTGGAGGCCTTGCTGGTTTCTGAATGTGTAGGCAGCCGTGTATAGTATGAGTGGTATCTGTAGCTTGTTCTTGGTTTTTAAATTACTGCCAGACTTAGAGGAGATTAGCAAAATGTTTTGATCTGACATCTGGAAGCATGTCAGGGTTTAATAGATAAAGTCATTCAGTTGAAAGAGTAACATAAATTAAATCTTTGATGTAATTAGTCTTCACATTTGGGACAAAGGCCCAAGACGTGAGGTGAGTGTGCTTTTAGGCCCTGAGATCTGCTGAGGTTAGCAGTAAGTTTGCACCCCAAGGAGGGTGTCACCACAGTGTGACACTGTGCTGAGATCACTGCCTATATTTGTTGAAGGAACAAAGGGAGTACAGTGACAGGGTCAAAAATAAGCTTAAAGCAGCAGTTCATTAAAGACAACTTCCAGAAGCATGTCAGGAATTAAACAATGGCCAGCTTCGTTACAAATTACAAGGCCAGATGTCCTCGCAAGCAGCAATGTAAGCATCTATCAAGGAATACTTTGCTTTAGTCATCTCGGGCAGAGAGGCATGTTCCATCCCATGGCCTTCAAATCTAGGAGGCTGCGAGTAGGGCAGCAAGTTGCCAACAAATTCTTTGGTCAGCTTTGAGGGAGAATTAACTCTTGCATATGGAGTGAACAGACTTCATATTAGCCAAAAGAAATCTCTCTGGAAAAAGAAACAGGTCATTTCCTGCCAATTTCTAAGTCCCTCGGGGAGAAGATGTACAGAGTTAGGGCACATTTGCCTCAATATAGGCTGTGCCTTGTCACAGCTATCTACCCCGACCGCAAGGACACAGGGTTTTAGTGGGATGCTTGGATCTGTATTTTTCACTATTTTTGAAATGTTGAACCTGAAGGCATAAGAAGGTAGCTGATCTTTGCTTTTAAACTCTACACTCTATTTATCTGGTTTCTCAACTTATGCTGAAAGGTAGGCCCCGAACTGCTGTTCTGGGTAACACATGGCAGAAGGGAGTTTTTAATTGCCACATGGAAGTCATATTTATTTGATGGCCAGGAAATAAATGGTTTTTTAAAAAGCTGGGGTATATGTTTCATTCACTACAATTTTTGGGAAACTCAAGTAACAGTAATAGGAAAGGTCAACATGTGTTCTAGAAAATGACTATTTTTTTTTCCCATCATGGTAGATTTAAGCTAACACCACTTGTGAGATGCTGAGGGAATGTATGCGATGGTCTGCAGGTACAAGGAAAAGACAGGAATGAAAAACCGAGACATCATTGACCAAGATATTCACAGGAAATGGACCTCTCAGATTAGGGAACTAGGGCAGGCCAAGGACCAAAAATCAGAGGGTAGTGCTTGAAATAGGATGATGAGTCTTTGGGACAGACAGAAATAAAGTCTTGGTTCTGGACAGAGATTCGGAAATATACAGAAGTGTGTAGCAGCTGTGACTGGTGTGAACTGGGGGTGAAGAAGAAATACTGGGGTAGCACACTGGGGTAGCATTAGGGTGGGCACGCACCCACCGCCACCCCTAAGGAAGCCAAGGTGGAGTATCTCACCCACTACAAATGCTTTCCAAACGCCAAAAAGCTTGGCACTGACGTGGGATCCATCGGACTGGATACCAAAGATTGCTGAGCCTGGAGCCTGTGTGAGCTCGCAGCACGCTGCTGAGTTCCGTGAAGAAGGGCTTTCCACACTGAGCTCTAGGAGCACCCGAACTCATGGGCTGTATGAAGAATTTATGAAAGTTATAGACAAAGAGTGGGAACAGGTGCTGCAACAGACAGAAGTGGTGTGTTACCAGGAGAGGGAGGGAGACGATGTAAAGAACTGCGGGGCTGCCAAGGACAGAAGGGGTGGGAGGGAAGACCCTGCCCAGGGGAGGACCGGAGGACTGAGAGATCCAGCCCTTCTTCTCCCCCCTTCCCAGCCTCTCCAACACAACTGAGGTGTCTAATCCTAGGACAGCTAGCCACACCCACAGGAGTGCAGCTGGGACCCCACAGAGCTCTCTGCCTGCAGAGGGAAGGTGAGGCAGGCTCGGCAGGGCAGTCCTCCCCAAGAGGTTCCTGCTTTTGTTTCTCAACACTCGAGGATTTTTATAATATTTTTCTTTCTCTTTCTCCCTCTCCTTTTATTTTGTGTGTGTGTGTGTGTGATTGTGTATACGAGGCGGTTGAATATGGGAAATAGAGGAAAAGAATTAAAAAGCACCTTAGTTAATGTATTTATTTTGAAACAGAGTCTCGTTCTTTAGTCCAGGCTGGTTCTGACCTCATCATGTAGCCCAGGCTGCCTTTGCACACACGGCAATCTTGCCTCAGCCATCGGAGCGCTGGGATTACAGGCCTGTGCCTCCATGCCCAGCTCTGTGTGGTGCTGGGGAATTGAACTCAGGGCCCTGTGCTTGCTAGCAAGTGCTTTAACTGCTGCGCCACTCTTCCAGACCCATGCCTTAGTTTAGACAGTATCTTTAGTATCAAAGTAATCTTCACCGATAATTGTATGTGAAAAGTCAAACATAATCTATCAGTTTTGACCCTCCTACAACTTCCCTTAATCTGCAAATATGCTTTTGTCTCCCTTCTGGCTTTTCCCTGCCCCTGAGATTACCTGTCAAACCCCTGCCCCCCACTCCACGTCGGGTATAAAAACAACATTAACAAAGTTCCATTTCTTCATTTAATTTTTTTCCTTATACTTTCCTCCTTCTTTTTGAACAACTTCTTTTCTTTTTTCCTCCCTCTCTCCAGGCCTCATTCTTCCTGTTCCATCCGATTATCATTAGTACTAGTGCACAGAATTCTTGAGTTGTTGTAAAAACATTTGTAAAATTATTGAAAGCAAGGTTAGATTATGTGACTGGTGTACGGTTGTTTTGGGAGTTGCTGATACAACTGGTGGGTGTTGTCTCCTTGTAATACAGTGACCAGGACTGACCTTACTATGTTGATTAGGCTGCAGAGGGGTACATTATCAAAACACAACCAAATCCAAGGTCAAGTCACAGGGAAAAACACACTACGGAAAATGTCACAGGAGAGACTAACTGATCTTTAACCAATAGAACAACAACAACAACAAAGGAAATATGAGAAACCAAGGCAAGAGCTGATCTCATGGGAACTGCAGTAGAGAAAGTTACAGGCAAAAAAATTCAAATATGAAATGGTCAAAATGTCTGAAGAGATCAGATTAAAAAGTGACAGGTGTGTCCAACCTGCAGACTACTGGTTTTTTTCCACTCATTTTTTTTAAATTGAGTAAAAGGGAACTGACTTGGACCACATAGAAAATACATTTTATAAATTTTATTGAGACATTAAGAAAATAAGAAAAAAGGTAGCAGGCCACAGGCTGAATACACCTGAAGCAGATTCATAAGATGTTTAATGCAATTAAATATACTTCAAATAAACACAAAAAGAACTCAATTAAATATTTTTGAGATTTATAGAAGACACAAACAGTAAGCTGATTTTTGTGGTTTGGCTCTGGAATGTCCCCAAAAGGCTCATGGATTTTAATGTTATGGACTGTCTATGGAGCCATGTAATGTTGGTGGATTGGGATCTAGTCCAGAGGGGTGGATTACAGTTAAGTTAGGATTAACGGTGTGTAGTGGCCACACCTTCGACACCTGGATGCAGGAGGGGCTGATCACTGGGCGGGGACCTGGAAGGATATATAAGCTGCATCCTGCCTTCCTTGAGGACTAGGACTGGGACTTGGACTAGTCTCAAGTAGGCTCAACTTGCCTGCCTGTTTATGTCGTGAGAAGCTGCCTCCACCTCTGTCTCTTCTATGTTCTTCAATTGCTGCCGACTGCCCCGGAATGGACTGTGACCTTCTGAAACTGTGAGCTAAAATAAACCTTTCCTCCCCTAAATTTGTGGATGTCGGGTATTGAGTCACAGCAACGAAAAAGTAACTGAGACACTGATCAAGTGAAAATAGATACATATAGAACCCTAAAGACAAAGAAAACAACCTTTCCACAGCACAACATAAATAAAATTACAGAATTTCAGAATTCTAAAACTGTTAGAGAAAAACAGTCAAACCTACCAGAATAATAGCAGGCTTCTTAGTACAAGCCTTAAAAATCAGGAAAACTTAGAACAAAGTTTTTTAAGCCCTCAAAGAAAACATTTTTGCTCCTTACAGACACATTAAAAAGGTAGAGGTACAGGAAAACAGAAATGAAAAAAAAAATACCTGTCTGAACAGCTAAGCTAAGAAAAAGAGAGAAGCTCTAGGAATTAAGAGGCGACTGACATGAAAGTTAGACATTGCAGAAAGCGAATCCAGCGGGGAGAGAACAAGGCAGTCAGTGTTGGGCACGTTAGCCCTGGCTCCCCAGGGTGGAACGTGTCTGCAATATAAGGTAAGCCTGGAGGAATCGGGGCCACAGGGAGAGGCGGCAGATGGGCAAAGCTGGCTCCAGAGAAGTGTGCAGGTTCTGTAAGATGAAAATGTAGTGTGGGGTTTCACTCTGAGTGTGACCCCCATGACATAGCAAGCTGGTAGCCCACAGCAGTACCATTTTAGGACATGATATAATCAGGAGCCATTTTGAGAAGAGCTTTCGTATTTGAGATTAAGCTGCTGTGGGAATCAGAAGTCACAGACCGGCCCACTTCTGGGTTTTTCAGGTTATTTTTCCACAATGACTGGGAGGAAATCCCCAAAAGACACAATTGTGGGGAGAACAGCAGCCACAGACCACCTGAACAGCTTGGGAAGAGGCAAGATCAGGTCATGGAGGTTGTGGAAGCCCTGCCTGTCGTGGAGAGCTAGGCCAGCTGCAAGCATTTTTCTAAGGGGGTAGGTTCTGGAAGAGCCCAGATTAAGTCCAGGAACTTCTTGGCCCCCCTCACTGCCTATTTTTAGCACAGAACACACGGCTTGTTGTCCTCCCCACAATGGCCTACGTGCTCAGAGATACACTTTAGTTTTGCTGTTGGTGTGAAGACAACTCTCAGGCAGGAAACACACCTGTCGTGGTTTGGATCTGGAGGGTCCCCCCAAAGCCTCATGAACCTAAGGATACTATGAAGTGTTGGGAGGCGGGGCCTGGCTGGAAGAGGATGGTTGGGGCTTGACCTGGAGGGGCGTGTGCTTGTTCAGCCCCTCCTCCCAGACTTCTCTCTGTTCTGCCACGCTGTGAGAATCTCTGTCTCTGGAGCTCCTTCTCTGGCCACCGCCCAGCTCCAGCCCCAGCACGTGATCCTACCATTTTCCAGCTACCCACCCATAAAAGGACTGAGACCTTTTGAAACTGTGAGCTAAACTAAATTTTTCCTCCCTTAATTTGTGAATGTTGGGTATTGAGTGACAGCAACAAAAAAGTAACTAAGACGTCACCTTTATGCAGGAAAGGACTTAGCACATAACACAGCATAAAGTGAAAGGGAAACACAGTGAGCTTCTGCTTTGACTTACTATTCACACCCAAACCCTGTCTTACCGGTGCTAATGCTGCAGGCTGTAGAAATGAAATGAAACAAAACAAAATAAAACAAACTTCTCACCCAAAGAATTCAACACAGGGAAATTTTGAACTCATTGAATTGCTTTGTGTTTGTATTTTGAATTGCTGTCCTCTTTTTATTTTCTTTTTCTTCTGTTTTTCTCTCTCTTTTTGGCTTTTAGCAGGTAGTCCTTCTATTTTTTTCATCTTTTAAAACTTTTTTTCTATTGTTTTTATCTCTGTAATTTTTACCTAATTCAATTTACTTTCTTCTAATCTTTACTTGGATTTTGATCCCATTTTTTCCTCCTGCTTTTCCCCTTCTCCTTTTATTTTTTCTTCAAAATTAACTTCTTGTTCCTGTTGACCATTTCCCCAATCCACATTTTTGTTATTATCATGACTAAACATGGATAATTTTCGCTGTTCAGCCTAAACTACTAAGGCAGATTTATTTTCTATCACTAATGATGATATATAGTGTTGTTTTCAGTAGAGCTCTGTGGTTGTCAATATTTGACTTTTCTTTGTCCATAGTTATAGTGTAGGCCTTGTTTTTGTTAAGGATGAAGTAGCTGTAGCATTTAACTGCCTACTGTGATATGACAATACTTGGTTTGTCTCTGACTATATCAATACTGCTTATTCCTTTCTTATTGTTCATAGCGGTATGGCGGTTGGCCTTGATAGCTCTCCACTGTAGCTTGTCTGTGAGCCGCTGACACCGCAGCGCATTGTGCTTTTCACGCTGAGAGATGCTGTAACTCAAGTCTCCAGGGAAGGCTGGACACTCGGACTTAATAGTTGAGTAGGTTGAAGAGGACCATAAATACCAAAATAGAACCAAATTCAAGGGAGAAACACAGAGAGCCCTGATCTAACTAAAGATGTCTCCAACACAGGCACAGAGTGATTTCTGTTCTAACTGATCTGTAACCCTGCGTCCAAAAGGAATAAAACTACAAGAAAGCAAGGGGAAAAGATGTCTCCAAACATGCCCAAGCTTCCTGGAGGCTGATCTTGTCCTAACGCTGAGGAACATGTAGGAAAAGAAGAAACACCAAAGCAAAGCAAAGCCAAGCAAAAGAAAACAAAACAAAAAACCCTACGTGGTACAGAGGTTTGAAGTGCACACAGCATAAACAGGGAAAGAAATTTAAATAACGTTCGGTGAGCTTATGGAGAAATTAATTAAACATAATGGATTTAGTAAAATATTTAGTGGGCTTAAAGAGGACACAAACGAAAACTTGACTGAGTTAAGCAAGATAAAGTTAGTGCAAGACATGAATGGCCATTTTGGTAAAGAATTAGAAATGATGAAAAGAAATTAAGCAGAAATTCCGGATATGAAAAGTTCAATTGAAATCATGGGAAACTGGTACAAACATTGTGAGGACAGAATAGTTGGACTTAAATGCAAGGTTGATTTATTAAACCACGTGTTCACTGATACTTCAGAAACAAAGAACAAGGAAACTAGAAGCAAAAGCTGCTAGATAAATCAAAGAAAACCAACCCTAGAATTATAAGAATACAGGAAAAGTTAGAGGACAGTACTAAAGACGTAAAAAATATTCATATGCATTAAAATTAGGGCAATTTTTTCCAAATCTAGGAAAAATTTAGCAGTGAGGTAAAAGAGGCATATAGAATATTAAATAACCTCTCCCAGAAAAGAATCTCTCCACAACACATTATAATAAAAATCTGAGAAAAGCAACACAGAGACAGAACACTAAAAGCTGTAAGAGAAAAACTACAAATAACCTAGAAGAATTAAGCCTATGAGAATAACTGTGTATCTCCCACTACAAATCTCTTTAAGTCAAGACAGCTTGGAGCAAAAATTTCCAAGCTCTGAAAGAAAAGAAGCGTCAACCCAGGTATTACACCTGCCAAAGCAATCCTTCAAAATCAATGGAGAATTAAATGTTTTTCATGACAAAGAAATTTATGGTCAAATGTGATGGTGCAAACATGTAATCTCAGCACTATGAGGCAAAAGGATCATAAATTTTAGCCCAGCCTGGCAAACTTACACACATGCACGCACACACGTACAAACACACAGAGAAGTGTGTTTGGCCACTAAGTGTGTAAGGCCACTAAGTTGGTCTTGCAGAAAATACTTAAGGAAATCCTAGACATATAAGGCAAGATAAACAGCACAAGGAACCTAGAGGAAAAGTACCCACCGGATGGGGACAGCAGCCGGATATGAGGGCAAACCCAAAGGAATCAATAATGAAAAAAGAAAACAATACAATAGCAGAATTCAGTAAATAGCTTACAATGTTAGCGGTCTTATCTCACTACTCAAAAGAAACACACTAGATTTCATTTTAAAAAACTCTAACCTTTTGTTGTCTTCAAGAGACACACCTTATGCACAAAAAAACACATAGATTGAAAGTGAAAGAATGAAAATAATACTCCATACAAATGGAGGAAGCAGGAGTAGCTTTACCATTTTCAGAGTCAAAAGATTTCAAGCCAAAACTGGTGAGAAGAGACAAAGATAACAATTGTAAATATATATGAACCTGATGTTGACACATCCAGTGGCATAAAACAAAAACTACTGGACATGAAAGAACAGATAAACCTCAAAACAATCATAGCTGGGAGACTTCATTCCTTATTCTCACAAATAGATAAATCTACCAGACCAAAACCACCAAAGAAAGGTCAGAGTTAAGCCACATCATGGAACAAATGGGCTTACCTGATATCTACAGATTATTTTATTCAATATGAGCAGAATATAATTTTTTCTTAAAACACGTAGAACTTTTTCCATGAGGCATGTTTAAATAAATTCAAAGGATTTGGAGTAATCCAGTATATTGTATCAGATCATGGCAAAGTGAAACTAGAAATCAACAACAAAAGAAAAGCCTTCAAAAGTATGCAAATATGTGGATTAAATAATACATTTTTACATAATGTGTGGATCACATAAGAAACCAGGGAAGAAATTAGAAAGGGCTTATAGTCAAAGGGCAATGTAAGCATAACATACCAGACCCAATGGGACACAATAAAAGCTGAACTAATAAGAAAGTTTATAGCCATGAATCTGCACACTAAAATAATAGAACAATCCCAAATAAATAATCTAATGATGTACCCTAATGTTAATCCAAGAATAATACAAGCCCAAAAGCACTAGAAAAGAAATCACAAAAACCACAGCAAAAATGGACATATAACTCCTAGCCAAATCAACTAGAAAAGGGGAAAAATTCACGTCGATGCAATTAGAAATAAAAAATGCAAAAATCACAGAAACATTGCTGAAATCCAGAGGATAATAAGAAGGAACTCTTTTGAAAGTTTATATTGCAATAGAAAAGAGAACCTAAAAAATGGATAAATTCTTGGACACATGCAAAACCAATATTGAGCTGAGAAGATATTAAACACTTCTCAATAACCAGTTAGGAAATGGAAGTCGTAATGTCATAAAAAGCCTACCAAGGAAGAAAAGCCCATGACCTAATAGGTTCACAACAGAACTTCATCAGAACTTCAAGAAAAATTTGTCACCAGTATTTCTCAAACTTTTTTTTTGAAACAGAAGGAATTCCTGGAAGCTACCATTAACTTGCTACTAACACAAAATAAAAACAAAAGTTTGACAAATAGTTAAGAAAGAAAAAAACTACAGGCCAATTTCTTCAGTGAATTTATATGCAGAAATATTCAAGAATATTCTTGCAAACAGAATGCAACAAATCATTAAAAAATCGTATATCATGACTAAGTTGACTACATCACAGGGATACAAAGATGACTTAACATATATAATCAATAAATGTAATATACCCCATAACAAAAGTAAAATAAAAAAATAACACGATCATCTTAGTAAATGGAGAATAACCCTTTGACAAAATCAAACATCAACTCATTAAAATAAGCTTCATAAAAGTAGAAAAGAAACATATCTTAAGAGCCATTTGTATTAAGAGCCATTGCTGCCAATATCATACTAACCGGAAAAACTAAGGTCAGGAACAAGACAAGGGTATCTACTTTCACTATTTGTGCCTAATATAGCTTCAGAACAGAAGCAATCCGGAAAAGAGAGACAAAAAAGAATACATATAGGAAAGAAAACAATCAGTCAAACTATCCTTATCTGTAGGTGACATAATTCTTTACACAGAGGGCCCTAAAAACTATATGAGGCAGCATTTAAAAGTAAATAATTTAGCAAAGTAGATATAAATTAATAAACAAAAATTAATACTAGCATTCCTTTGCACAAACAATTAGCTCACTAAGAAATAGAAGAAGAATTCCATTCATAGGAGCTTCAGAAAATTAAATACCTAGGAAATCAATCTAACCAGAAGAGTGAAAGATGTGAATTAAAATGATTCTAGTACTCTAAAAAAAGAAATTGAAGAAGACATTAGATAGTGGAGGGACACACCAATATTTAATCAATATTATCAAAATAGCCATACTACTAAAACAAGCATATTGGTGCAATACAATTCCAATCTAAGTGTCAACGTTATTAAAATTTATATGGAACAGAAAGAGACTCTGAATAGCCCAAACCATCTTTAGAAACAAGACTAAAGCCAGAGGTATCACAGTCTAGGATATCAAGTTGTATTACAAAGCTGCAGTGACAAAAACACATAATAGTCACACAAAAACAGACAGGTGGATCATGGAACAGAACTGTAGATGCATAAACCCAAAATTAAATAATACATTCCCCTAGACCCTCAATCATCTGATGTCTTACAAAAGGGCCAAAAACGTCCTGGAGAAAAGATATCTTTATTCCTACAAAAAAGTTGTTGGGAAAATTTGTATCTTTCACGTTTTACTAATATCAAATCTCAATAGATCAAAGAACTAAATATTAAAATAGAAACACATAATCTGTGGTGAGAACTTTCTTAACAGAACATCTGTTGTATAAGAGATAACACCAAGAATCAAAAACTGTAGTTGTGAAAAATGACAAATTCTGCACAGCAAAGGAAAAACCAACACAGTGAAGAGAGAGCAGACAGGACAGGAAAAAATTGCCATTTATTTTTCAGATACAGGACTAACATTTAGACTCTACAATGAAATAAAAAAATTGATTCTTAAAAGTAAAATACTCAATCTAAAAATGGGCAATTGAAATGAAAATACACTTCAAAGAAGAAGAAGAAAAAGAGGTCAATAAATACATGAAAAAGTGTTCACCAACTTTAGCCATTAGAGAAATGCAAATCAAAACAGCACTGAGATACCATCTTACTCCAATAATAAAAATGCAACAAAGTTGGAGGGAAAAGAAACCCTTCTGTGTTGTTGTCAGTGTATAAAGTAGTACAACCACTGTGGAAGCAGTGCGGAGATTCCTCAGAAACTCGAAGTAGAAATTTTATTTGACCCAATTTTATCTTTCCTTTGTATCTTCCCATAAGATACACAGGAAAGCAATAAACTTACAGTGACACACGCATATCCATGTTTACAGCAGCACAACTCATCATAGGTAAATTTTGGAAGCAGCTTATGAACAGATAAATAAAGAAGTTGTAACATATATACACAGCGGAGTACTACTCTGCCATAAATAAAGATAAATTTGAGTCATTTGTAGGAAAATGGATGCGCTTAGAGACTATTGTGCTAAGCAAAATAAATCAGACACAGGATAAACACTGCACATTTTCTCCTACACGAGAAACTGGGGGAACCAGGTTGGGTTGAGGCGTATCTGACTTATATCCCGGACACAGAAGTCTACCACACTAGGCGGCAATAGGCGTCCAAGGCACACCTCATGTCCTTCATTCCTGTGTCTTCTGGCCAATCCACTTAGCCCCTGTATTCTCCCTATGACTTCCTCATTCCCCTAGACCTCGCTAGGAGCTTTGTATGTTCATATATGGGAATGCTGTGTGCTCTGGGCTCCAATTGGTTCTGCCATTTTTTCGCATCCATAGCTATATGTAAGCTGAGTGACTTCTGGAATAAAGCAGATCGTGTTCTCCAAAATGGGCCTGTGGAGTGTGTTTCTCGTCGTTCGATCCTCCTCAGCTGTTCAGGCAGTCTTCACGGGAGGAGGACTACAAGGAACCCAAAATATACATGACTAAAAGAGCAAATTAAGAGAGACGTTAGAAGAAGAAAGGCGGGCTTTGTGGAGTTGGAAAGAAGATCAAGGGAAAAGGGGGAGACAGTGGTTTAGGGAGGGAAAGACGAGGTAAGCATGATGAAGATGCAATATTTGTATGCAGCAGCCCCCCAGGTGAACATAGTTATTACGAATTGCAGACAGTAACGAAAAGAATAACCAGAGTTTCTATTTATGAGATTGAAACTAAAAAGCGATATGGATAAATAACTAAGACAAAGTGGTTCCTTAAAAGGATAAGCAAGATTGATAAGTTCTTAGTGAAACTTAGCAAAGGAAGAGAAAAAACGACCCACCTCAATATAGTTAGAAACAGAGTGTACTAGCAGTAACACTGCCGAAATCCAGAGGATGATATGAAAGTATTTCAGTAAGTTGAAGAACCTGG
Source organism: Ctenodactylus gundi (assembly GCA_004027205.1). Classification (NCBI taxonomy): domain Eukaryota; kingdom Metazoa; phylum Chordata; class Mammalia; order Rodentia; family Ctenodactylidae; genus Ctenodactylus; species Ctenodactylus gundi. The sequence continues at coordinate 170,467 of PVKB01003258.1, read as the reverse complement.
ATGTAATGCGTAAGTTCCTAGACACATATGAATTACCAAAATTGAAACCAGAAGATATGAAAACCCTGGATAGACCAATAACAGGCAATGAAATATATCCAGTAATTAAAACCCTACTTACTGTATAAAAAAAAGGAAAAAAAGAACCCAGGATCCAAGGGATTCACTGAAAAGACGTTTGCCAGAACCTTAGGGAAGATCTAATGCCGACATTTCTTCAGCTCTTCCACAGGTTGAAGGGAAGGAGCACTGTCAAACTCACGTACACAACTCACTTCCTGATACCAAAAACCAGCCGAGAGCCAGCAAACAAAGAAGCAGACTACGGGCCATTCTCTTAATAAACATAAATGCAAAACTCCTCAACAAGATACAAATAGAAACGTGACAGATCATTAAAAAGTGTATATATTGTGAACAAGTTACCTGTACCCCAGGGGTGCAGGAGTAGGTCAGCATATGTAAATCAGTAAGACAGGACACCACATAAATGGAAGAAAGGACAAAGATCCCATGACTATCTCAACAGAAGCAGAAAAAGCCCTTGACAAAATCCAGTATTCTATTATGAAAAAACCCCTGAAAACAAAGGAACTTACCTCAAACTGATGAGAGCCATTTATGACAACCCCAGTGTTGACATCATACTAAAGGGCAACAGCTGAAAGCCTTTCCTCCAGAGTCAAGAACAAGGCAAGGTTCCACTTTGACCACTTTCTTTTATTTCCCCCATTTTATTGATATGTATACGTGCAAAAATTAAGGTTTACAATGGAGTTGAGCCTTTTATGCACATATATATCTTGTCAAGGTGACAAAGGCTTTCCCACTCTCCTTTTGTCCCTCCCCCTATCCTCCCCTCCCTCCCTCCCCGCCTTACCCTCCCTCCCTCCCTCCTCCCCTACCCGATCCCCATTTCACTTTGTCTTTCCTCTTAAGTTCCATAGGAGTTGTGATCTGGGTCTCTCATATCAGAGAGACCATTCGATGTTTCACCTTCTGCTTCTGACTCACTTCACTAAGCATGGTGTTCTCAAGTTTCCTCCATTTGCCTGACCACTCTCTTTATTACAGTACCTGAAACTTTGACCAGAGGAATCAGGCAAAAAGAAAAAAGATAAAAACAATACGAAATAGGAAAGGACAAAAGCAAAGCACCCTTCCTCCAAGATGCCACAATCCTTCACATAAAAGTCCCATACAACATCACTAGAGTACTGTCATAGCTTGTACATTCAGCAAGTGACAGAAATAAAGATCAAAAATCAATACCATTCTTGTACACCAGTGATGAATCTATTCAGAAAGCAATAAAAATCCCCAAACAGTCACATTCACAATAGCCTCACAAAATTAAGCTACACAGAAATTTACCTAACCAAGAAAGTCAAAAAATCTCCATAAGAAAGGTTATCGTACTTGGAAAGCAAGATTGAAGAGAACATTAGAAAAATGAGAGGACACCATGATTCCTGGACAGGCAGAACCTGTCCAGAACCTGTTGAAATGGCCTACCACCAAAACTGGCAAAAGCATTCATTGCAATTTCAATCAAAATACTATCAGCATTCCTGCAGAACTGAAAAAAAATCCTAAAATATACACGGAGTCAGAAGAAATTCAGAACAGTCAAATAATCCTGGACATTAAGAGCAAAGCAGGAGGCATTATAGTCCTGGCTTTCAAGTAATATTACAAAATATCAGCATTCAAAACTGCAGAGTACTGGCACAAAAAGCAAACATGCAGATCAATGGAACAAGATGGAGTATGCAGAAACACCAGGTATGTCCAGACATCTCATCTTTGACAAAAGGGCTAAAAACATACACTGAAAAAGGCAGCCTCTTTAACAAATGGTGCTGGGGCAACTATCTACCCGAGCACAGAAGAATGAATCTAGAATCATATTTCTCAGTCTACGCTAAAATAAAATCAATATGAAGCACAGGACTAGAGATTAAAAGTAAAACATTGAATCTTCTGGATGACAACTTAAGTAAAACTTGACACTATAGGCATAGGCCAAGACTTTCTTACCAGTACATTAGTTGCATAAGGGATAACACAAAAAATCGACAAGCGATATTATATTTACAAAACTTCTGCACAGAAAGAGAAACAGCCAATAGAGTAGAGAGACAGCCTAGAGAATAAGAGAACAATTTTGTCAACGGTATTTCAGACAAAGGGCTAATATATTTGTTGAACATAGACAACTAAAAATATTAGACTGCCCAAAATAAAAGACTCAATTAAAAAATGGGAATTGACACGTCTCAAAAGAAGTACATACACATCACTAACAAGTCCATGAAAAAATATTCAGCATTCTTTGGCCAGGTGAAAAATGCTAATTAAAATAACCCTGAGAGTCCTTTAGCTCATGCCAGAAAGAATGGTTATCTTTAAGAACTCAAGAAACAACACATCCTGGTAAGAAAAGGAGCTCTTCTACATTGTTGATGGAACTATATATTAGAATGCAAATCAGTAAGGAGATTCCTCAAAAAAGTAAAAGTAGAAATTCCACTCGATCCAGCCATACTTCTGAGTACCTTCCTGGAAGAGCTAAAATCATATAGTGATACATACTAATGTTTATAACAATGCAACTCATAATAGCTGAATATTCTTAGCAGCTTATTGGTACATCGCTATGTGAATCCAATAAAGAAAATGTCGTGTTTGTACACAATGGAGCACTCTGTTGCCATAAAAAGATAAATGTTTGTCATTTGCAGGAAAAAATGGATGCATCTTGAGATCATAATGCTAAGTGAAAAAAAAAAAAAAAAACAGAGGGTTAAATAGTGCATGGTTTCTTCTCTATGAGAAACCCAAGTAGAAATTTACAGAGTAAAGATGTGATGATGGGAAACAGGGAGGTGGACTTTGCGGAGATGGTGAGGAGATGTAGGGGTCGGGGCATGCTATGGTTGGATCTTGAGTGTCCCCCAAATCCTCATGTATTTGTACGTTTCTGTGAGGTAGGGCTGGCGGGAGGGGGCGGGTCTTCAAGGTTTGGCTTGGAAAGATCTGTCAATTGGCTGAGATTGGGGATTTCCTAGGGCAGAGGTTTTTGTCAGGTGTTTGTTATTGAATTGTGGACCAGGAAGTGGGGGAGGAGCACGTTCCAGGGTCACCCACCCTGAGGGGAGTGGACCAGCTGGCAGCTTCAAGTAATTAAAGGAAGGAGGAAGAAACGTTGTTGCACCTTTCTCCGGAGAAAGCTCTAGCCTTGCTTTCTTCAGGTCTGGCTTGGCTTCTGCCTTCCTTGGCTTTCTGTGTGAAATGGGGCAGAGCATTTCACCAGCCTCTGCCCTGGGCTTCAGGCCGCCCCAGGAGCAGACCGTAAGCTAAAATAAATCTTTGTTTAAATTGTGGATGTGGGGAATTCTGTCACATCAAGGAATAAGTATTACAGGGCAGAAAGGAGGGCAGTGAGAACTGGGCAGTCAAAATGTTGAAGCTGAAATAGGTTCAGGCGCGAGTTTTACAAGATGTGTTCAATTATAATTATCACAACCACGTACTAACAGATGTGGTACAGGCTTTTAGGCAGAGCTGTGAACAACAGGGTGATTTCTCACTGCCATCATGTTCTTGTCTATCTTTCTACCTAACGGATTATGAAGCTGTAAAGTGCTTACTGTGCTTTCCTTAGCTCTCAGGACGCTTTCCTCTGTCCTAGAGACATTGAGTGTGGACATTGCAATACACATGATCTCAGGATTCTGGAAGACTTAACGTAACATAATGTTCTGTCCATGATTTGTATATGTTATCTACAGACCATGTTAAATATTATATATGCTACATGTATGGCATATTGCATGTCACATAGCATATTCTATTGCACACATTAAACATATATTATGTTACATATAGTATTTATTTGTATATTATTTTGCATCATATGCTGTATATAATATGTAAATGCTGGGACAGTGGAGGCAATATCATCTTATTAAGATGAGCTCAGAAGGTGGTAGCTGTCCTAGGATGGAGTAGGGGCCCCCAAGAACCCTGCCTATGATGTTTGTAGGCTCTGGTAGGTAAGAAACAGTGGTTTTACACTTCCTGGCAGGACAACAGCTGAGCAGGGCATGGAGTGCTGTGTAAGTGCCTTTGCCAAGGCTGTTGAGAGGATGAAGTGTCCCGCTCCCCTAGCCCACTCTTCCTGTCCACACTCCCAGAGCAAGGTGGGCCCCCTGGGTCCACAGATCCCAGGTCAGGGATAGAGCTGGGAGGGAGGAGGGTTTTCCAGAGTTGTCAGAGGATGGGAAGGGTGATCGTGATGCCTCTTCCCGGTAGTCAGATGGAACCCCTGTCTGATTCTTTCAGGAGATCACTCAAGATAACACACCTTTGAGGGATTCTTAGCCAAGTGGACATATTATCCCCTGTTATTCATATAGAATCTACAGGCTAAGATGCACGAACAAGGACTCACTCATTCAAAATACTATTTATTGAGTACCTATTTTCTGCGAAGAACTGTTATTGGCGGAGCAATAGAAAGTACACACAGTAATTGGATCTGTAAGAAGTAGAAGATTTGATTTATGGCCTTTACTTCTCCCAAGAGCTCTATCTCTAGTGGGGTATGTGGTGATATAAAGGTATCAACTTTTGGGGCATTTTAATGTTGGTGATGCTAACCCGTTAGGGATAATTATGTAACCACATGAGCGTATTACACAACTTCCATGACCTCTGATAATGGAGAATATGGCTGGGCTTACCTTGAAATGGGAGGAAGATCATGGAATTTTGGTCTGTGCTGCTGAGAAGATTTGTGGGTCTATAATATATGCCCAGCCCCGATTCATGTTATAGAAAATTGAATGTTGCCTATCTTGGGTCTCAGAATGGTCAAAGGAACAATGCTTGAAATATAAGAAGGGCCAGGTGAAAGGAAGAAGTCTTGCCTCGTGAACTGGTTTCTCCCCTAGGGAGCTGCCAGGAATTGCAGGCTCGGATGGTTGAGCATACTAGGTTCAATAACCAAAATTACAGGAGGACAAAGATAAACTCTTCCTCTTCCTCCTATTCTTCCTTTTCTTCCTCTCTCTCCCCTTAATTAAGAATCTCTGCCCTTGTGGCAATATTGGGAGGGAAACCATTGTGTCATTTCCCTGCCACTCTCTGCCCACTGTCTCCCCGCCAACTTTCCCTGGGCTCATTCTACAGATATACCCCTTGGATCCCCACAGCTCCCTCTTATTTCTGTGAGTCCCATGCCTGTATCCCATCTCTACATGGCCAGCCCACAGTGGCAGGCCTGGTAGGAGAGGCTGGAGCTGATTGAGGCTCTGTCTAAGAAGAGCTAATTTGCTAACTTGGGGCAGAAAGTGAAAAGAAGCTCATTCTAGTCTTGGGTTAGACATGCATGGGCTTCCTATCCAGATAATACTAATACTTTGATTTTCTTTTGACTTATTTGTCAATTGATTTAGAATTCAAAGGGGAGAAGAATTAATTAAGCTTTTAGATGGTACCAGTGATGAGAGAGAGAGAGAGGGGAGAGAGAGAGAGAGAGAGAGAGAGAGAGAGAGAGGCCTAGGACAGAGACACAGAAGGCACGGGGTGTTTGGAGCACTGAGGGTCACACAGACAGAGGTGATGCTGGCTCAGTGACACCTCGCAGTGCCCAGGGCTGTCCTAGGTGCCAGGTGCTACGCCCAGGGTTTTGCATCTGCTGTCTTATTTTGCGCTCACAGAAGTGAGGGGCAGTCGGTACCACTAACATCTCCAAGGAGGGCAACTGAGTTCTTGCAGAGGTGAACTGTGTGGAAGGAAACCTAAGCAGCGGCATTCAAAGGTTTCTCATTACCGCTCACATTCAGAAGCCTGTGCTTCATTGTGTCTTTACAATCTAATGCTTTTGTGCTTGGTAGGGAAAAAAAGGTGTCACACCCCCACCCTATCAAAACAAGTAGCTATCATTGTTATTTACAACAATGTCTGGTATTTTCTTTCGGTTTTCTTTTAAAACATTTGATTGAAACAACTAAAATACTTTAAGAGCCATTAATTATTCTCAACATGACATATATAGAATAAAATAACTGTTCTAAATATATATATATATATATATATATATATATATATATATATATATATACTTATGGTGTAGATCTGGGTTCAATTCCTGCTTTGGTCTCTTAAGAGCTGACTGACCTTGAACAAGTGACTTTTCAGAACCTCAGATTTCTCATTGTGAAAGGGGATTAATCCCAATCTCTGTGTGTGTGTTCAGTAAGGAAGGAGTTATGTGCCTGGCACCCAGCTGAGCCATAGAGAGCTAAGCCACTCAATGTCAGAATGACCAAAGGAAAACAGCTTGAAGGAACGGGCAATCCTGTGGCTACTTGGCTGTGATGGTATACCTGATGTCTAAAGCTGATGAAAGCCCAGCTTCCCTGTCCCATTCCCTATGGGCACTCCATAGAGGTTCAGGTGTACCCGCAGAAGTGCAGGGGCTATTGGGTCTCGCTGCCAAGATACTTGAACCCAGGGCATCTGCAGTTCTGTGGACTTGGGGTGCAGGGAAGGCAGCGGGCAGAACTCCAAGTGCGAAAGTGCTGTGTAGTAATGGAGAGTAAAATGTCTTCAAGGGCCCCCAGAAGGAGGCTGCAGCAGGATGCCTGAGGAAGTCCTAAGCTGGAGACTGCCAAATAAAGGGGTGCTATTGTTTGAATGTGTTCCCCAAAAGTTAGCATTCTTGGATCTCAATTCCCAGTGCAGCAATGTTAACAGGTAGGGCTTAAGGGAAGGAGTTTAGGTCACAAAGTTTCTTCATACATACAACGTATTAGAGTTGACTCTCCAGGGAGTGGGGTGATTCTCGTCGCAGGGGCGTGATACCAAAGGAAGTCCTTGGCTTGTGCAGTCTCGTTTACCCTGTAATGATCTCCAGCTTGCCGCACAGAATCAGGCCCTTGTCGGATGGTGTTCCTGTGCCTGGGAGCTTCCCAGTCTCCAGAATCATGACACAAATAAACCCTTCATCATAGCCATAAAAATATTCCAAATAAGAAAAAAATGTGTTTAAGGGAAGGTACCCACGCTGGAGGTGCAAATGTGTCAGAGAAGGGTGGTCTGATCTGCGATGGCTCACTGCTCCTGCTCAGATGAGCCCTGTACTGGCTCTGACCAAGTCACCTGGGGAGACACCTCTACCCTAGATTTTGACCAGGGGGAACCCCTTGTTATTGCCAATGGTTGGGCTTGGAAAATCCTAACAGAAGTTCGGTCAGGAGCCAGATCTTTGCAAATACATATCTGGCCAAAATATCTCCATCAGTTGGGTCTCTCTGAGAGTAAATTAAGTCAACGCAGTGCTGATAATAGTGCCTCGTATACCATCTGTATTTTTGCCCTTGCTTTTTGTTTTTAAAGTACCAATGATTGAACACAGGGATTTTACACTGAGTTATAACCCCAGACCTTTTCAAAATGTTGTGGTTTTCTAAGTTGTTCAAGCTGGTTTTAAACTTATGATTCTCCTGGCTTAGTCTTTCAAAGTACTGGGATTACAGACCTGTGCCACCATTCCCAAATAATGCTACATGTATTTTTAAAGAAGCAAATAAATTATCAAGTCATCAATAAATGTTAGGTCATCTGTCAGATCATCTGTAATTACCCAGAATGTGACAAAGTCTCTCTTATCTCTCCCACTCTGATCTCAGCCATACCCAGCTGATTATGACAAATCTTGAAAATGTACAAAAATGTTCTTCTTCTTTTTTCTTTTTTCTTTTTTTTTTTGCACAGGGGATTGAACCCAGGGCCTTCACTCCAAGCTGCTTACCCATCCCCCTTTTATTGCTTATTTGAGCTTGAGTTTCACTAAGGTGCTACGTTGCCCAGGCCGGGCTCGAACTTGCAGTCCTCCTGTCTTAACTTCCCAGAGTGCTGGAGTTACAAACATGTCCTACCACATCCAGCAAGAATTTTCTTTAAACCAGGCCCAGTGGCACAGGCTTGTGATCCTAGCATGCTGGGTGGCTATGGCATGAGGATAACAAGCTCCAACCCAGCCTGGCAACTTGGTGAGACCCTGTCACAAAATCAAAAGTAAAAATGGGCTGGGCAACGTAGCTCAGTGCAAAGATCGTAGGCTTGACGTATAGTGCCAAAAGAGAAAGACAGACAGACAGACAGAGAGAGAGAGAGAGAGAGAGAGAGAGAGAGAGAGAGAGAGAGACAGAGACAGAGAGACAGAGGCAGAAATAGAATAATTTGTGGTGCACACAATATGCACATATACACATCCACAATTTCACAACGTTAGATCTAGAACATTGCTTCACCTGGTCAGTAGTTCAAAAATACACCTACCATCTGACCTCTCTCACTATAGGCTTCTCTTTTGGGTCTTCTGATAAGCAGAATGATCCAATATGTGTATGGTTTCTCTCACTGAACATCATGTGTTGTGGTTTGGCTCTGGAGTGTCCCCCAACAGTCTCATTTATTTTAATGTTATGGATTGTCTATGGAACCATGTGCTGTTGGTGGATTGGGGGCTAGTCTGGAGGGGTGGATTACAGTTAAGTTAGGATTAAAGGCGTTTAAGCTAGGATTAACAGCATGTAGTGGCTACACCTTCCACACCTGGATGCAGGAGGGGCTAATAGCTGGGCGGAGACCTGGAAGGGTATAAAAGCTGCATCCTGCCTTCCTGTAGGACTAGGACTCGGACTGGTCTCGACTAGTCTCAGCTTGCCTTCCTGTTTGTCTGGGGAAGCTGCCTCCACCTCTGCCTTTGCCATGTACTTCGATTGTTGCTGGCTGCCCTGAATGGACTGTGACCTTCTGAAACTGTGAGATAAAATAAACCTTTCCTTTCCTAAATTTGTGGGTGTCGGGTATTAAGTCACAGCAACAAAAACGTAACTAAGACATCATGTCTGGACTATTTGGCCATTCTGTTGCCCTAGAGAGGTGAAGGAGTATGTTTTGAAAAGGCACATGAGTATGAAGTTTTGCCATTACAAGAACAATGTATTTGACATTTTAAAAATTCTTCATCACATATGTAATAATACTTAAACTTAGTCCTTGCAAGAAATGTAAAACTTATGATACTAAGTTTTCCCTTATTCAAAAAGCTTTTTGCTAGACTAGTGAAGAAATGCAGACTAAAAATGTGATGCAAAGTTCTGAGAAATTTGTGGTCAGATAGAAACAAAATTTAGGTTAAGAAACAAAACATTTAAGAAATCAGAAATTTACAGTTATTCAAGGCATAATTAAAAGAACGTCACAGGTAATATGCAATTACCCACCACACTGGAATTCACTGCTATCATCAGGATTGAAACAAAAAACTGATCATTGTCACTGCCAGGGTAGAGGTTTTTCTCTCCATTTTGTTGATATGTATAAATGCAATACATAATGTTTATATTGGTCTTGAGTATTTTGTGCATATACATATACAAATTCTTCCTCTGTCCCTTTTCGAACCTCCCACCCCTTCCCTCTCCCCGCCAATTCGGATTATTTCTCTCAATTAGTTTTGTGAAATAATTGGCAGAGTTTAGGGCACAGGTATCGGAGCAGAACTGTGCGGACAGGATAAATAGAGAGAAGCATAAAAACATGATCCAAAATGGAGAAGGATAAACGAAATTGTAGGGGGATTTTGGCGAGGAGAGTTAAATCAACATAGAGCTGGGCTGGGAGGTGGGAAATGCTTCTATTTCCCCCCAAAGTGTCAAGAAGTAATCGATGTCAAATAAGTCATTCATGTTTCAAGGGATCCAATTCAATTCTGAAATATGTGCCTAACCGTAACATTCGTAACTGCAATTAAAACGATGAAAATATCACCATCAAAATTTTCTCACGCCCCTCTGCTACCGCTCAATGCCCCTCATGCCCCATCTTGCTCACTTCACCGAAAGTAATTAATTTAGGTCGCAGTGCATTGTTGCGCATGATAATCGTTTATTTAATTTTACTTCTGGTAACTTTGGGAGTATTTGCTTGGTGATTTCTAGTTTTTGAATACAGCACATAGAGGCACCTTGAGCATTCATGTGCAAGTGTTTGTATGGAGTCGCATTCTATGCATCTTGGATGAACATGGGTGGGATTGCTGGATCCTATTTATTTATTGATTTCTTATTTAAATAAGCTATCAAATAGTTTCCAAAGCAGCTGTCTTATTTCACATTCACACCAGCCGTTATGAGGAATGCAGTTGTTCCACATGCTTAGCCACGTTTGGTGTTGTCTGTCTTCAGTTTTAACACTTGTGGCTGGTGTGTAGATGTGTCTCATTGTACTTCTAATTTGCTTTCCTTATTGAGAAAAGATGTTGAACATCTTTTTCATGTATTTATTTGTGACTCACAAATCTTTTACACAATATCTGCTCAAATCTTTTCCCCATTTAAAAAAATTGTGGGGTTTTCTTGGCATATTTGGGTAATTTGAAGTCTTAATGCATCCTAGAGACAAATGTTTTTTTATTTATGTTTTGAAAATAGCATCTGTTTGGATTGCTTTTTCATTTCTTAACAATGTTTGTAGAAGAATAACTTATTCAAATATTGTTTTCTGGCATATTTAAGAAATATTTTCCAAAACTTAGGTCACTATATTTTTCTCTTGTTTTATTTGCCCCCTCTGGAAAATTTGTAGTTTTATCTCCTGCCTTTAGGGCTGTGAACCATTTTAATTTTCTGTGTTGAAGATAAGGATCAAGGTTTGATTTTTGCTTTTGACTAATATTCTTTTGACAAATGTTATCACCATTAATTATCTACAGGATAATTTTTTTGGCTTAAAAATGCCCTGTGCTCTACCTACTCATTCCTCTTTCTCCTTGAAGAAACCTGATAACCTCTATAGCTTGTTTTTTAGAGAGTCATAGAGGTGGAATCACATGAGACAAGGTTTTATTCAGGTTGGTTTCTTCCCCTTAGAAATATTATTTAAGGCTCCTCCTGTGTTTTTATAGAAAGATAGCTGATTTCTCTTTATCTCTGAATAATAATAACCTTTAACAAGAGTACACTGTAACTTTTTATGCAATCCCCTAAGAAAGGAGATTTTAGTCATTTCTAAGGTTTGGTAATTATGAATAGAGTGTAAACTACTTGCCTCTTTCCTACAATGATTTACTTTACTTAATCAAGCTCTCTGGCAAAATGTGAATGTTTGCATTTTCACATTTCTTGAAGATTCTGCTGCAGTCTGTCAAAGGATTAAATTAAAGAAACATTTACACATGGAATATGAAGGGAAGTTGGACAGAAAAGTCCGAATCTCACTGTGGAAGCTTCGATATAAATAATGTGAAGGAAGCCATTTCAGGTTTTCTTGGTATCCAGGAGATATTTAATAAGCCTATTTTGTCAGCTTTTCCAATTAAAGCCTATCTCACCTATGTATCTACCCTTTAACTATGAATGACAGGAACCTTCTACACGAAAGAAAGTTCAAATGAAACTGTTTAAGAGCATTATTAATGCCACCTGGGTGGTGTGTTCTTTCATCAAGATGGGCCATCATTGTATTGGGTTTCCTTTTTTTTTTTTTAAATGCCAAGACATTAGAGGTGCCTTTAATTAGACTCTCTTTTAGTAGAATTGTATTTAATTCTATTCCTCTATTATAAGTACTGAAAGGAGAGAGAGAAACTTTTAAAGCTTTCTGGTGAAGACATCAAAGATAAACCATTTTCAGAATTTGCTAATAATCAATCGTAAAAAATATTAACATGAGTCCAAACAGGTATTAAGCAATGACTCTGCACAGGTCATACTGTGTCTCATGGCTCACAACACGACTGAGTCCACGGCCTAGACAGGAATATTAAGGAGCCCAGACAGAGGCTCTGATGACACTCATTAATCAAATGCAGTGACAACTTCAATTTGATTACTCAACGTTTTCCTCTCTTCTGTCAGTGTGTTTCTTTCAAAATAACTTTTAAAAGAGATGACAGATTATAACAAACTTGGCACACTTCAAAATTCACCCGTAATATAAAGTTTGATTTCTGGTTCAGTCTTGAAACAAAAATCATGTCTGATTTATTTAACTTTGAAAATGGAGATAGCATCGTCGTTTTGTAAGCTGCTTCAGCAAAGCTTTGTAGTTGTGTAGAAGACAGAGATAATGACTCCTGTGCGGTCTCAGGTTTATGATTTATGGCATATGCAGGACTGCAGTCTTGCTTCTGCCCAAATGTACCTTGACCTTTCACCTGTTAGTCCGGCTTTGTTCATTACTAGTCTGCTGTCTCTTCCCTTGAAAATTAAAAAAAGTTGGCCGAGTGATATAAATTCCAGAGGTATCAAGTATTATATGAATCAAAATCTGTAGCTCATTCTCTTTTCAACTTAAAATTGTAATCAATATAATTTGTCAAGTGCTTTTTTATTTTTGAAGGTATTTTCATTAAATTTCATGTATGAGCATAGTATACTAGATTATGAAATTGGCTATCATCAAGGAAAAAAGCTTCATCTACTAACATTAAATGAATACATCTTGGCCCACAGGCAAAAATGATTGCTAAGGAACAACTTAAAACAATTTATTATTTCTTAGAAAATTTTGGTGGTACAGATAGAAGTCTTGCCTTATAGAAGTTTCAGAATAAAAGGGACCTCAAAGAGGACCTTGCAAAATCATACATCTCATCTTTGGATTCCTTGCACTATGTCTCAAACAAACTCAACTTGGAGTTGATTTTTTTTTTTTTTTCAGAGATTTGGTGTGGGGGTTTTGCTACCACACAAGGGCCGGGGGAGAGGAAAGGTGAGCGCGTGGCTGGGCCCCCTCGTCCCAAGAGTACCAGACCCAGCTAGGCATCTGTCGAAGCAGGAACTCACTTTATTCAGGAAGCACAGAAGCTTATACAGGGCAGAGGGAGAACGTGGCAAGGAGGGGAGAGCAGGTGATTGGACCTGCTGTCCACGTAAGCGGGTGTCAAACCAATCAAGTGAGATGTCCATGCAGGCAGGCCCTGGGTGCTCTAGCAGTAGTATTGGGATCACGCGCGGTCCACGAGAGGAAGAACTGCTTGGCCCAATCATCTTCCTTGGTAAACACCTGAGGGTCCCCGCAGATTTCCTGCGGGCGCCATCTTAGATATCACCCCACAGCTTGGACTCACTTGTTTTGAAGCAGCCTACTCTATCATTAGTTTTCGACTAACATTGTTCTCAGACCAATTTCCTGTAGCTTTCATATATTGGTCCCACTTAAAGAACTTGCCTCACCCCTTTCTCATATCCGGTGTGTAGACGACTCTATGGCCCTTGTACATCCTTTCCTGACACAGGAAATGTTCCCGTTTCTCTCAGCTGTTCCCGCTTCTCATGGTCTTCCCAGCCCACTTGTACGAGTAGCTTGTGCTGCTACATCTCCGTTTCGTCGGGCTTCTGTGCTGAGTTCATGTCTCTGCATGCTTGAAGAGTAAGTCACAGCCAAGTGAGGCAGCTTGCGAAGAGGGCACTTTATTGGGAAAAATAGGGCAAGGAAAACAGGAGGACTAATCTTCTGCTAGTCGGAAGGGGGACCAGCGTTTGGTTTGCTCGTGTGGCTCTTAGTCTAGGGCATTCATAGATGAGGGTTTGTCCTATGCCGAGCAACTTGGTTGCTAAGGTTGCTATGTTCTCCATGCTTTAGCAGGATCTGAAGCCCACCCTTAAGCAGCTCTTAAAAGCAGCTGTACTCTACTCTAATTTCCCGGTTGTCTTTGTACTACTTTATGTCTTTCCCTCAACAGTTCTGGGGAGGCAGGGGCTCTCTGGCCAGCTGCGATTTCTGTAGGTTTTCTGTTAATCGTACTTTCTGGTAATTTCTCCATTTTTTGGAGACCCTGTATCCCTGTCAGTCTGCATCCTCAGAGTCCCCTGTCATGCTTGATTATCTTTTAATTTGTAAAATTTAAAGTAGAAGTTTTCTTTTCACAAGTCTTATACATACTATTCAAGTATTTGTTGAATAAGTGGATGAGTAAACAAAATATATTACTGATAAAAATAGAAAGTAAAATAAGACAAATAACTTGTTCTATATATTGGCTATTACTGTTTTTCTTTAAATTAATTACTTTTAAAAAAGATTTTGTTTGTTTGGTTGGTTGTTTTGTAGTGCTGGGTATGAGTCCAGAGACTGTGCTTACTGGGCAAGCACCACGTCACTGAGCTGTACCCATGGGTCTGACTGTGCCCCGCCTTGCCTTCAGAAAGCAAAGGACAACAGAATGAGAATAATTTCCAGCAGGATAGACATGCAGATGCCTCCTAGAGGAGGGAAAGCGGGTTCTTTTCACATCAAGGCCTGTACCCCAGGCTTCAATGACATGTACAAGTGGTGTGAAGGACCAAGGTAGGGTGGACAGGCAACAAAAGCTATGGGAGTATTGACTATCAAAACTTGCTAGCCAGTAATACATTGTAAAATTTATTTAGTAATCTTAAATCTGTAATTCCCCCTCTCCTGGCACATCTAAAGTGTCAGGTTCACAGAGACAAGTTGGATAGATGGGAAATATCATAGCAATAATCCTTACCATCTCCTCCAAAGCTAGCTTGGTTCAAGACACACTTCCTGCCACTTTCCACAACGTGAGGCTCCTTTATTTGAGCCAGTGATGAGCATACAGGTCCATGATTACGCTGGGTTTTAATTAACCAGTAACACTGTAATATAAAGATTATAATTTTTACATCCTTTCAAATTCAAAACCATTTGATTCAATAGCTTTTCGTATATGCATTCAAAAGCCACAAATTGACAAATTTTTGACATGAGTGTTTATAGTCACATTTTAAACTTATAATAAAATAAAATTATATAACTTTGAGATTACTGTGGTCTCCAACAAATGTATGTGCTTTGTGACTTGGAAATTATTAGACTACGCTCTTGGCTGAAGTCTGACCAGGGGCAGTAGCTCACTATAAAGCAGCACTACCTAGCAGAACCTCCTGTGAGGATGGAAGCACTTGATGACTGTCTTTTCTCACAATCTCTGGGGCTACTGAGTAGTTGAGGGAACTAGTGGAACAGAAGGACTAGTTCTTCAGTTCAAATAACCATAGGGGTCAGTGGTTGCCAAATTGAACAGTATCGCCTTACCTAGCGGATCTTGAGAATCCCTTGCCTGTAGGTGATGTGTTCCAAAATAAATCAATCATGCTTGAAATTTTTCCTCTCCTAGTGACTATCATTTTTCTGAAGAACAATTTCAGTAACAGTTTAGTCATTGCAAGCCATGGTATAATATAGACACATTTTATTAAACTAATGCTTATTTTTTCATACTTTTAAAATAATTTTGTTTTTATAATGTATCTTTTGACACTCTAAAAGTGAGATGTTTCCTTGAGATCCTAGATGCTTAATAAGTCTGAGTGTTGATAAATAGCCAAGTGGCCACATCCAAGGTGGGAAAAGAAAGAGAATAAAAGAACCAAATTTCAGTATTAAAAAGTAACATATGAAATAGAGCTTTTAAAACTTTATCTCAAAGAAAATAGATGGATTGTCTTAGGTATCAAGTCTTGGAATATAAGTTTTATTTACCATTGAGTCAAGGCTGATTTATGGTAAATTGTAAATAAACAAGTAAATCAAGCTTGCAAAATTACTCACAGAGAAGGAAGAAGGCCTTCTTTCTCTCCCTCTTTTTTGATATTCAAGGAGGATTGCAAGTGATTTTCATACAGTTCACACTATAGTTCTATTTTGTTGTTGTTGTTGTCACCATCACTTTTGTACCCCCCTCCCCCTAGGCTTGGAGTTGTTTCAGGAAAGGGCTGTTGTGGGCATCTCAAAGGTTTAAGCTTTTCTTGGTGGAGTTCAGGTGCTTTGCTGCGGGTGCAACTAGCAGTCGGGGTGTATGGACTCAAGACCAAAAGTCCTCAGTGCTTTGTGTCTGTCTCCGATTCTCAGCATGTATTAATGATCTGAAGCTGTGCTCATCTTTAAAATGGGAATAATAAATTAAATTGGCACCCTCACTGATTATTATGGCAAATTACTCTAAAACTTGATAATTAAAACAAACATTTGCTGGTGCTACTGGTTTGTGGTGTGAAGATTCAGGCAGAGTTTGTCCGTGTGGCTCTCACCCAGGGTCACCTGTGCAGAGTCCGCAGCTGTGAGCTGGGAAGATTCAAGGAAAGTGAGACTTAATATCCCAGGAGGGGAGGACAGATGAAAGAAGGGGGAAGGGAGACATACACAGAGAGTCACACACACACACACACACACACACACACACACACACAGAGAGAGAGAGAGAGAGAGAGAGAGAGAGAGAGAGAGAGAGAGAGAGACAGAGACAGAGACAGAGACAGAGACAGAGAGAGAAAGACACAGAGACAGAGAGACAGAGAGACAGAGAGAGACACAGAGAGAGACAGAGACAGAGAGGAGAGAATCTAGAAGAAGAGAGAGATTCTATTTTTGTTTTGTTTTGTTTTAGGCTGAGGATCAGATGACTCCCAAGCAAAATGCCCCTGAGTACCCTGTACACAGTAGGTCCTAAAGAAATATTTTTTAAAAATAAAAATAGTTGAATAGTTGAAATAGCTAAGTACAATAGTTAAATATAATCAACCTTTATCAAGTGCTGACCATGTGCTAGCTGGATGTCACCAGTGTATAGACGCAAAGATGTATGAAGAGTCCAGTCATTAGACCAATTGGAGAGAACATTTCCTTACAGAAGTAAACAACGATATGGCCATTCTGTCTTTTGTGGGTTCCCAGGGTAGAGGCGCAAGTAGAAATGCTGAGGGTAGGAAAGTGGGGCAGAACTTCGGTTGACCCCGGTGGCTGGATGCATCTTGGCTGCAGGGCTACGGAGAGGGACAAAAGCAGGGACTGTGCGGGTGGAGAGGGCCGTGAAAGTACGAGGTCCTGTGCTTACAGGAGGCAGAAGCATGATTTATTTAGATGTCTAAAGCCCCATACTACTTGTATGCCCTCTGCTGTGACCCTATTTCTCCGTTTCAGGATACTTCTCAGCTTAATCTTAGATGCTGTCCCATCCTTAAGATCATTTACAGGTGATTCTGTGACGATTATACCTTTTCAAGAGACTGGTGCCTGAAGTGGTTCAATTTTTCCTGTGGCCACTGGAGGGCTCCCAAATGTAAGGTTTATAGACAATCGCCAGGTATTAAACACATTTTTTTTTTCTCTCTCCCTCTGAAGTTTGATTAATTCCAGGCCTTTGGGAGTTGGTGAGTGACTATGTCACTCTTAAAAATGAAGAATAAATAACACTTGGCTGGACCAGATTGAGTCAACGTTGGGCAGAGGTCACATAAGGCTCTTGCCACACAGTTCTTTCTGTGCCCCTGAGGCCAGGCCGCCCACGGTTGGCTCTGCTCTGCAGGCATGTCCTGAGCCCACACACACTTCAGCCCGTCCACCTGCACTCCTGACCTACAGCACTGCATCTGCCTCCTTTGTGGACCACCGGGTTCTCACTGCCCTCGACGCAGGGACACAGGACTCTATTCCTGGGGCTCAGACCTCAGCCAGAGCGAGGATCCAATTTGTTTGTTTCTGGAGCTTTGAAATACCCTTTCAGGTGGCGCTCTCTACTCTTTAACTTGAGGCAGACTTAAAGCAGGGACAGTCCATGGAAGGATCAAGGAGGCTCCTGGCTAAGCCAACAGATTCTCAATACTGCAAGTTTTCCTTGCTGGCTAATATGTTACCTTGTCTGGTGCATTTACAGTTTGTCATGCAAGAGAAAATGCAGTTGTGAATGAGCAGAGCATACTGATTATGATAAGGTGTTTTGGGCAGGGAACTGGGATCCTCAAAATGTACTAAAAAGAATGTGGTGTTGGATCAATCTTGGCGACCTGAAGTTTGCATTAAAAGTAAGTCACACAATCCTGGAATGGTCTCAAGTAAGATACTGAATTTCACCAGATGGCAGAATATGGTAATATTATTTACAAAAAATATGTAGGCACAAAGACAAGTTTGGGGCTTCCCTCTCACATATGACCAACAAAACACAAAAGATTCGAGAAGGATAGAATGCTGAAGATGAGGTTAGGTGAGTAGTGTTTTCCGAACCAGACCTCCAGTCCAAAGCCTATCTTCAGGTTCACCAACAAAATGCAAGTGGTCTATTCACTGGAGCCCCTCAGTTTTCTAAGCCACCCAGGACTTCTGTAAGTTCCACAAATGATTGTTTTAATGTGAGAGGGAAAAACAGAACAGGAGCATAGAAAAGGCAAGGAATTGACTTGGGTTTGCCGAGTTAGTGCTTGATGGTAATAGAAATCTGTCAGTTGTTGTATTTGGCTTATGTGTACGTTATGCTGAGTACCTAGGTTCCACTGGTATTATTTAGTTGTTCGCTGGGATCTGTAGGAGATTTGTTTTAGGGCATACTCCTTCTCTATTCCAAAATCCATTGGTGGTTTAGTCTTTTATATAAAATGATAGTGTATTAATATAACCTATGTATGTCTCATATGCTTTTAATCATCTCTATATTGCTGTCAATTTCTAATACAATGTAAATGTGACACAAATTGTTGTCATACTGTATTGTTGAGCATATAATGACAATAAAGGAACTATATTTCAGTACAGGTGACACAATTTGTGTTATTACTATTTTTGATCCATAGTGTTTGGACACACACGGGACAGAGGTGGACGACTGACTGAATTTTCTTGTTAAAACTCCTGTCAGCACTCACTATGTATTATGTGAAGCGTCAAAGCATAACGTGGTGAGTCAGTGAGCTTATTGGGGTGACTTACAGGAACACGGGTGGAGGGCTTTAGGGACATGCGCACTGGGTTACAGAAACATGGGTGAAGGGTGACTTACAGGAGGATGCATGATGGGTTACTGAAAAATGGGTGAAAAGTGACTTAAAGGAGCATGGATGAGGCAGCCACATCACCAAGAAGCCCATCCCAGGGTGGATGATGACTTACATAAACTACACACTACCTTTGTGATCTTCTTCAGGTATGTGGGGGCGCGGGGGGGGGGGCAGATAATTAGGCGCTTGAGGCCTTTGGACAAGAGACTGGTGTGGTTTGTTTCTAGATAACCAAGCTTTCCAAAGAATTCTTTGACCTGACTAGTGGATTAATATAATAATCACAAAAAGTGGGAAAAAACCCAAGAGTAGGTACTGCTACTGGATCAGGTTGGGCCAACCCAGTCAGAATTCAGTTGCACACCCACCAGCCTATAAGCCTGACAGCAAGTTTCTGCCCTAGCAGAGAGACGAAGCAAGCAGCAGCATCTACAGACATAGCTGGGTTCTAATGACGTTAAATTGCCAGCCCCAATCTCTGCAGCTTCTATCTCAGAAAAATGCACCCTTGAAAGTGTCTGGTCTGAAGCTCCACCACTGGCCTGGATTCTGGGACGCTACTTGGGTGGTATGTAGAGTACATCCTGCAGTGGCTAGACCCCACCTACCACAAGAGCTATCAGAAAGGCCAGTCAGCTAGCTGGACCAGACTTAAATCACGGGCTACTAAGTGCCCAGGCCCCTCTGCGCCACTCAGTATTAATTGCTTAATTGACCAGTGGAGAAAACAGATACGTAATGCTCAGAGAGCCCAGCTTATCCTAGGTTCAATTTAAGCTAATCATCAGTATTTCTGGAAAATGCTTGTGTGGGTTTTTCTCCGTAAGTACAGTCAGCAAGTCTGAACAGAACCCTGCTATGCCCGTCTGACACAGCTATGTTTGGACTCATACCCTGCGACATTGCATCACCAAGAGGGCTTTTGGGGTGCTCTGTGCCAAGTGAAATTGGCTAAATGGCAAACACATGCCTTTAGGAAGGAAAACAGAAACGTCTCAGATGAAAATAAGTCTGAAAGAATTGGGCATGTCATCTCGAAACTTGAAAGAAGTTAAGTACAGAAAACTTAGGTTTCTTGGCTATAAGTAAAAGGAAAGCCGTTGAAGCCAAGATTTGTGGAAGGCAGTGGGTGGGACTATTTCTATGGCTTCCACACCTTTAGACAAATTAGAGAATATTTCCTGTTGGCTTACGGCACTACTTGATCATAGCACCATTGGACAGTTGGCTGGGTTCGGAGACTGGCAGGCACAGACAGCTAGAACAACTCTGAAGTCTCACAGCACACAGTTTATAAGACCCAGGCAATGAGATACAGAGGTAATGATCATTTAAATTGTTCTATCCTTTCAGAATCATATGCAAAATAAGCATGAACTTTGGAGCCCTAAATCTGGACTTCCATTAACCCAGAGTTGCTGCTAATAATTAGATGAAAACAAGGCATCAGGTAGATGAATAAAAATTTGTTGCCCATCTGGTGTCCTTTGCATTTCCATTAGAGGGCATCCTTGCTTCAGAGATTGCTGGGTGCTCTCACCATCAGAGAGCCTATTCTTCCAAGGCAGGTCTGCGTTATAGGTGGTCTAAACTGGCAGACTCGTGCCAAGCAAGGTAAGAGAAGTAGAGAGGAAACAATATTGCATTTCTTTCTTCCTGCTTTCAAATCAGAAGTGCATACCCAAGGTTAACAGAAAACAGCTTGGGCCAAAACTGTGTTCCTGGGGACTTTTTTCATCTCACAGACTTTGTACACAGTACTTCCATGGATTGCCAGAACCTTCCCCAGGGGACGCTGTAAGGGGAGACAGTTGATTTCTCAGAGAGATTGTGCAAATGTAGCCAGGCAAACAGGAAGGTGCCTTGAGTCTTAGACAAGGGGCCTTTCCTCTCTGTGTGTAGTCACTGGGGCCCTGCGTGGGGGATGAAGCCAAGAGAGCAGAAAGAGCCCCTTCCAGCATGTTCCCATGACCGGCGCCGCCTTCTCAGCCAGCAGCTCTGCAGTCTACAGGTTGGTATGTGTATGTGTGTGATGTGTGTCAAGTTGCCTACGTGCACACAGCTCTGAGAACGCATGCTTGTGATGTTCGAGTTGTTTTTGGAGTGTTCAAACTCGGGAGCATGGGGATTTCAGAATGGTGTTGACAAAGAGGGTGACGCTTCCCATCTGAATGAAGGGGCGCGCGTGCGCGCACACACACACCCACACACCCACACCCACCCACACACACACCCGTGCTCAGAAGGGAGGGGTGCACATGCCGAGGTACCACTTCTGAAGGATGATGAGGCACCTGAGGAAGCATGGACATTTCTGAGCCCATATGCAGAGTGAGGACAAGACGCAGAAAGAAGAGCTCCCTGTCCTAGGAGAAACTGGCAACGCTGCATCCTGTTAGAAAGTAGTACCTTACTACTTGAGAAACTTGGCCCTGGGGCTCAGCAGGGCTTTGGGGCCAAGGCTACTGACCTCGGCTGCCTGAGTCCGGGCCCCACACATCTCCTGTGGGTTCTCTACAAGGCGGGAGTAGGAGAGTGGTGAGGATTCTTTGTTACAAATTGGATATGTTAGCCTGCTGACTACAAGAGGATACAGACATGGGATGTGGGGTTTTTCGGCATGTTTGGTCTGTAAGCCCAGTAGGTAGGGTTTTCCCCAGCTTGCAAGGGAGGCATGGCAGCATAATTCCATGATCAAAAATATTTAACTGGCAGCAGAAAATCATGTCAAGACAGTAATAGGGAGGTAGCTCTTACGAAATTCTTAAAGTACAATGCTGGCAGAGGAACCGTGAATGTTGGGAGAAATCAGATGCCTCATCTTGTCCCTAATGGGCTTAGGTTAGATCTAGACCCTGGGCAGGACAACAAAGCCTTCAGCAAGAGCCCGAGAGGGCAGGTCCTGGGAGCAGTACCCTTGGCAAGACCTGGGGATAGAGTCATGGTAATTACAGTCCTGGCAGGACAAAGCCTTATTCCCCCCATGTAGCCATAAACCCAGGTTTTACAACTGAATCTCTGGGCCCTGATTTTCATTTTGGGCTCTGCAGCAACAAAGCACCTTTGGCCCAAACCTCTCACTTTCTATTTTTAAAATGTAAGAACTTAGGAGTACTATGGAGCCTATAATTTACTCGGCACTTGAAATACTCAAATCTACCCCAAGGCATGGATGAAGCTCAGATCCTCCTGCACAGGTTTTGATGGTCCTCCCAAAAGCACTTGGGGTTTCTTTTATGTGCATAATCACCCTGCATGCACTTCTATTTTCTATTTCACGTTCTGCAGGGCACAAGTGAGTTGAAGGTGGGCCCCAGTGCTTGGTTCTGTTCATAGGGTTTCTTCTTGCAAAACGTGGGGTGGTCCGCCAATTTTTGAACCCCTTGGAAACCCCGTGGATTTGGAACTCCTGATAGAATGCCCAATTTTCTTTTTTTTCCCTGAGGTTCGTCTTCTTCTTAACTTCTGGCAGAAATGGCAGTTCTTGCTTCTAAGAAGAATTTGAAGAAAGCTTTTAAAAAATCCATTAAAGAACTGCTAAGGAGCCCTGGACATCCAGTGGTTTTCAGAAAACAATATTTTGATGAGTTAAGTGTAAATGTATCAGAGACGTATGGATTAAATTTCCTTTGAAACATGAAGTTCTTTTTACTTTTTATTTTTTTTAAGGAGAGAAGGCGGGCCAAATACATGTAGGGTGTTGCTGAACCCAAAACATTTGAAAAGTACTGGGAGATGCTGGCCCAACCCGGTGGCAAGAGCAGCGCGCAGGCTGGCAGGCGTCAGCTGCTCCAGCTGTGGTGATAATATGCGTGGCACACGCACCACTCGCTGGGCAGCCCTGCAGCCCAGAACCAAAGCAGGGCTGTCCCAGCTCTGAACATGGAACGGGCCTCACCTCTTTGCACAAGCTGTTAGCCCAAGAAAGCCAATGGCCATCTGAGGCCTCATTACATAGTACGATTCTTTACATAAACTACTACAATAAAATGGATTCAGAAGAGGTAAGAAAGAGCTGACTCCTCAAATCCAAACTTTAGTCTAACCAACTCCCGGGAGGAACCCTTCCCCCCGTTGCGTGTTTCTCCCACCTCCAGTCTGCCTCCTGCTTTGGTCGTGTCTGGTCTTCACTGAGACCAGACACGAGAAGTCACAAAAAATAAAAATAAACCTTTCTAGATACTCGGCTCCATTCATTACGGCAGAAAAAGCTGAAGAGAGTTTCTACAGTCACCCAGTTTGGAGGGGACTGGGGGCCAGTAACCGTGGGTGCGAAGGTCCCACTTGCTGAGCTGACTCTGGGCATGTGGGTCCTGGTGCAGCACACAATTGCCTTGGACAGGAAACAAGCTGCAGGCAGCGTGGCAGTCCAGGAATTCAGTTTTTCCAGTAAACTAACACTCTCAAGAGAGGCAGCAAAGACATTTCCCCTTGTTTCCGTACTGTCAGCTTTCTGAGACGAGGAGCCGGTCCTCTGCCTTTGCTTCTCTAAGATTCCTTTTTCCAGCTGCGTACTATACTCCCAGATACCCAAGACTTGGCGGCCTTGTGGAGGTAAACAGAGAAGTTAAGGACCGATAGCACTTCCAATTTCTACACTGTGGTTTAGTTCGGTTCCTCTTAGCCGCACAAGCCCCGTCATTTCTTTTAAACCCTTCTTAGGGAATTCCCAGCAGTGGAGCCGTTTCTTGGTGGGCGAGCCCAAGCAGCAGAGAAGTGGGAAGCCAGAAGTTCTCAGGCCTGCCAAGGTTGGAAGGAATCTGAACTGGCTTTGGAGAAGTGCGTTTTAATTGAAAGGACATTCAGCCGGGCATCAAAAGAGATAGACAAGGGAACTGGCTCTCCCTCATAACTAAGCCGGTTGACCTTCTCCCAGAAAGGATGCAGTTATGTGTTTCCTGACCAGCGGGAGGGTAATGTGAAATGGTTCAGAGTCCTTGAGGGCAAGGATGTCAGACTGAAAATCATCATAATAAACATCAGAGAGTTATGATGAAACCATATTTAGCACTGAATGACTAGGAAAATTGCTTCATTCTTACTTCCTGGTAGCCTACAAGTCATAATAGTAATTATTTATGGGGGCTTGCCATCTGCCAGGTATTTCTGGGTGCTTTGTGCATATTAATTCATCCAATCTTCGCAACGCCACTAATAAGCACGTTCTTTTATTGTCCTGGTGGGGAAACCAAGGCACGGATAAGTAATTTGCCCAGTTTGCTGACATGCTGTTGACAGACTTGGGCTTTGATCCGAGGCAGTAAACTGCGAAGCCCAGGTACAGACTAAGGACTGCTGTCTTCAGGCTGACGATTCCAATCCTATTTCTGAATTTGTTCTCTGATCTTAAAAATATTCTCACGAATTTCTCTTCCTCTCATGTATTTTACAAGCAAGTAATTATGTGGAAATCAAGTAAAGTACACACAAAGAGCCCTTCCCTTTAATTTGCCATCTCAGTACGTGCTGCCAATAGAGACCGCTTCAAATAGCTTTTGTCTTCATGTAGAAAAACTACCTGTAGGCTGATACATAAAATACTAAAATGTTCATAAGGAGAAAAATGATCTGTCTCATTAAGAGCAAACCTCTGAAGTTTCTGGAAAAACAAGCAATGTCTGCAGACACGTACTGAAGTCAGTGGGGACATCAACTATGAAAAAATCTCAATGAGAAATAGTCTCAGAAGAGCAAGCACCAGGAAGTGTGGTGTCGCTCGCCAGGAGGCTTTTATTGCCTTCTTGATGGAGGAAGCCTGGGCCCGAAAGCTGCTGAACCCTCTCAGATCACAGCAGGAGCGGGAGGCAGCCCAGGGTGACTAGGGTACCATGAGTGTTCGCTGAGACTCAGGGTTCCAGGTAGGTGGCGCTACAAGCAGAAGACAATAGACAGCCAAACTGTGCTGAAGCTTCAAAGTGCCCAGGGGCTCTGCATCCCTGGAAGGCTGTTCTGACTTTAAGGAAAGGTTTGTGGTAAGTTTTGTTTCTATGGAAATAAGGCAATTAGGTTAAACAGCAATTGAAAGCTATTAAGGAAAAAGATATCAAGTGGCATTTTGTTTTCATTTTACACTAAATTGTACTGTATTATTTCAATTAGCGATAGAGAAAATATGAATTTCTGGTTATTTTTAATCTATAATGAAAGTTTGGTGTTTTTTTTTTTTTTTTAGAAAACAAGAGTGATTGGACAGGATAACACACTGTATTGCCCAGGGAAATCTCCTTGGGTGATTTTTGCAGTTGGATGTGTAGTGCCACAGTCCTGCTAGAGATTTCAGAGTTTCTAGGATGGTGACCACTCCTTTACATGTGACTGCAAAACACTGAAGTGGGAAGGTGTTGGTGACTATTGTTCTACTTTGTAATGTCTTGTAAGGAGTTGTCTGCCTGGCACTAACTGAGACTGAGCTAAGAAAACTCTTCTTAGCGCCCACAGGAAGTTACACCATGAGAGGCAGCTGAACAAACAGGTGGAGAAGGTTTCTAAGGAGACTGAAGGGGCCAGTCCGGCGTTCCCTTGTGGTGATGACCTGGGGGCCACAGGAGAGCAGCAAGCTCTGCTGACAATTCATCACCTAGGCAGGGCGTTTGTGGAGAATCAGAGCCATCCTCAGAGCCCCTCTTTGCTGTGCTGAACCCCCTGAGGAAGGAGCACGGCCCAGTTGGTACCTCATCTGAGGGTCTACAGAGTTGGTGGCACAGCCCTCCATCCTAGCACCACAGACATGGGACAGAAGGACACCTGTGGACATGGGCTAGTGAGGTCCATGCTCCTGGTCCAGAGACTCTCCATCCTTTGGATAGCAAGGAGAGCACAGGGAACTCGTGTGTGTGTGTGTGTGTGTGTGTGTGTGCGTGTGTGTGTGCATGCATGTGTGTGTTTGCGTGTATGTATGGCTAGTGACTGAAATGTTTGCCTGATTTTCCAGTGCAGTCATTCATCATTACACTGAGTCATCATTGTATAAACATCAGAGCCAGAGCCAGGCCTGGTGGTACAACCTGTAATCCCAACACTGTGGGAAGCTGAGGCAGGAGGGTCAGTTTTATCACAGCTTGGGAAACTTAGTGACTCACCAAGACTCTATCTCGAAATAAACATACAAAAAGCTAGGAGTACGGCTCAGTGCAAAAACTCTGTTTTCAATCCTTAGTACCACAAACAAACAAACAGCAAGAAAACAAAATGGAAACCCAACCAAAACATCAGATTATACTTATGCTAAGAAACATAAGATGTCACTAGTTGATGGAGTCCTATGAACCCACCTTTGCATACACAGTGTCAGTGATGGCAATGTCATATATTCAGGACATGATTATGTTCAAATCTACTACTATAAATTTTAAGTTAAACAAACAAAAATACTCCCAAACTGAATTTTCTCAGTCCTTATCACAAAAGTCCCTGGATCAAAGTAGTCAATCCCAGAAGCAAGCCAGGGTGGGGATCCTAGGAGAACCAGAGCTCAAGTCTTCTTGCCATCAATCAATGTGGGCTAGCACTTTCATGTTTGTTTAATGAATGTTGCTATGCATGTAATGAATCCAGTAGGATACTGAGGGCATTTCTGGCCCAGGACCCAGATTCTTTCCTGACAACTGTCTTCCTGTTCCATCACTAACTGTGTTAGCTTCCACTTTCTCAAATCCTCTGGTACATCTCAGTAAATTCAATAGTTGGGGTAGGTGAGCTTCTTTGTGTTCAGGTGCTATTATTCCCCAGTTCTGTCTTCATAGGTGACTGTATTAGCTTTGTTTTGTTACTGGAACAAAACACCCAACATCCATTAAAGGAGTGTAGGTGTCAGGTATTGAGTCAAAGCAAAAAAAAAAGTAATTAAGATAAAAGTTGGTACTGAGAGTGGGGTTATTCTTAGGCTTTACCAGACCATATAGTTTGGAAACCTTTTGAACCAGTTTGCAGGAGGAATTTGGACAGGTTTATGGATGCAAGCTGGAGAAGCCTTGGAATGCTCTGAGCCGAGCTTGATGGGAGATTCTGGTCAGAGCTCAGAAGACCAGAAGGCTGATAGAAGTGTGGATTGGGAAAGGCCAGGCTCAAGAAGTTACAGATGGGAAGGAGGACTGTATCGGCAAGTGGCCTAAAAACCACATGCGCTATGCTCTGGCAAAAAGTTTGCTGGCATTTTGCCCTTGTCCAGAGACTTTGCCTGAAACTGAGATTAAGGGTAGTGAACTGCTTAATCTGGTGGAGGAAATATCAAAGCAGCCAGATATTCAGGTTGCCATTTGAGTACCTTCTGTGGATTTTAGCCAAATCTATAGTGAAAGACAGGAAACAATGGCAGAGAGAACAAATGTAAAAAACTTGCAGTCTGGAATGAAAAATCCCGTGCTTGTTAAAGAGGCTAACATTAAACAGAAGCCAAGTACTTGGAATCAGGACTATAAGAAAAAGGCCTTCACTGTGTCTAAGGAATCAGCAAAATCCTACCCTTTGCCAATTAAAGGGTGCAAAGGCAAGAGATCTTATTCTGTGAAGAGTAACCCAGGACACCTTGTAGGGCCAAAGAAAGAAGTGTTTTCCAGAGTTCAGCTTCCCAGAGTTCAGCAAACCAGGCACTCAGAAGCTGCTGCAGCCATGGCACAAGGGGGACAGACTACTGCTCAAGCCAGTGGCGGATCCTGGAGACGTCCACACAGTCCTGGCTTTATAGACTTGCAGAGCCCAGGAGTTGTGGGTTCATGGAGGCTTCCACCCAGGTTTCAGAGGCAGGCCTTGGAGGCCAAGCAGTGTGCCCCTGGGAGGGCAATGTGTGAAAGTGTGAAGGAGAAGCCTAAGTTACAGTGGAGAGACTGAAAACTTGGATAAGCCAGGAGCATGGATTGTCAGCTGAGAAACGCAGCAGGCCGTGAGTGGATCCAGCCCAAAGATGGAGGTTGCTGCAATCAGGAACAACAGAGAGGTGGGGTCACCCGAGCCCTTTGGAGTTCATACCCTACCACAGTTTACCCTAGTTGCTGGACAGAGAGCTATAGGATATAACCTTACCCTGCTGGGTTTAGACCTTGTTTTGGTCCGATTACTTTCTATCCTCCTATTCCTCCCTTTTGGAATGGGAATGGTTACCCTGTGTCATTGTATGTTGGAGATCTTTAACCTTTAAGAGGAACTCTGTTGTCTGTCATGGGGGGGTGGGGGGGCGGATTTATTGCGTTTGTACATGGTGTAGTTGTGCTGTGTTAGGCATAATTAGGAACTTGACTATTGTCTTTGAAAATTAAGTATGGTCCAATTAGTTTTGATTTTCCCGGGAGCTCACAGCTAGGAGTTTGCCTTGTGTCTCAGAGGAGACTTTGGAATTGGGCTTTTTTTTTGCAGTACCTGGAACTATTAAGACTTTGGCACTCTTTAGAGGAGGACCAAATGCATTTTGCATGAGGAGAAGGACATGAATCTTTTGGGGGCCAGGTGTAGAATGTGTGATTTGGATCTGGAATGTCCTCCGAAAGTTGGTTGGATGGATTGTCTATGGAATCATATGCTGTTGGGAGATTGGGACCTAGTCTGGAGGGGAGTATTGCAGGCATGTAAATTGGATTACGGGTGTGTAGTGGGGGCTTGCTACACCTTCCACACCTGGATCCGGGTTGGGCGGATCACTGAGATGAGACCTGGAAGGATGTATAAGCTGCTTCCTGCCTTCCTTGAAAGCCTAGACTCAACTTGCCTTGACTCGGCTTCCTGTTTGTAATGTTGAGGACCTGCCTCCACCTCTGCCTCTGCCATGTGCTTCCAATGTTGCTGGCCAGCCCTGAATGGACTGTGACCTTTGGAAACTGCAAGCAAAAAGAAACCTTTCCTTCCCTAAATTTATGGATATCAGGTATTGCGTCAGGACAACTAAAAGGTAAGACAAGGAGTAAAATTTTATCTTAGCTCATAGTTTCAGAAAGGCTCAGTTCATTCATGGGTGACTGGCAATGGTGGAAGCACATAGCAGAGGCCTAGAAAGAGGAAGAGCTCTTCAAGGTATGGCAGACAGGAAGCTAAGTGAGGGAGGAAGGTAGAGCTCGCTTGTAT
Organism: Ctenodactylus gundi; assembly: GCA_004027205.1. NCBI lineage: Eukaryota > Metazoa > Chordata > Mammalia > Rodentia > Ctenodactylidae > Ctenodactylus > Ctenodactylus gundi. Next base: position 141,560 of record PVKB01003258.1, on the reverse strand, counting down.
CCTCCCAGGTTGGTCCCAGTGATCTGCCTTTCCTGGGTCAAGCCCCAGAGTTCTGCTCCTTCTGACCAAGCCCGCCTCTCAGCCACACAAGTTTCCACAGGTATTCGACAACATCAGATACATGAGGCTTTTGGGGGACATTCCACACCCATAATCTAAAACATAGCAGGTTTTCCTTAAAACCTGTCAGGAAACTTTTCTGGCTCATTCTGACCCATCTTTTTCATCCCTGAGCAAACTTAGGAGTTCAGGTGAAGCTCCAGTTCTTAGAATTCAACTTCCTTTAATTTTTCTCCAAGGTGAACTGGGCAACATCTCAACTTCTCAACTTTTCCATAGTTGTTTTTTTTTCTTTCATTCTTAATCCATTGTCTTTTATCTTCTCCTAATAAAAGCAACTAACAGCATAAAAACAACTTGTGTAAGTGGCAATAATATTTTATATTGATAAGTGAACAGAAAAGCCGACTCTACTTTTTACCTGAGGGTTCTGGGTATAACAATTAAGACCCTAAGTGGACAAATCTTCCTGGAAATTCCATGCTGGTAATTCACTTAAGATCTCACCTTTTGACAAATGGTCAAATGATCGTGAGGCCTGGGAGTTAGGGAGGAGGACATGGGGAAAGGAAGTGCTGGACACTGAGAAGGGAATGGAGCACAGAAATAGTTCACAGGCTGATTGGGAAAGTGACAAGGGAAGGGGAGATGGATGAGTCACAGGAAGGAAGAATTTTAACTTACCTTTCAGATGAATCTGAATTTAAATATGTAATTTTGGCTAGAGATCAGTTATTGAAAGAGGTAAGTTCTTGTTGCTACTAAAGCCACAATTAAAAAATGAATTTTCTTTTAAGAAAGGAATTTACTTTGCGAATTTCCTAAGCACTTCTGGGATGTAAAAATAAAATGTTTCTCAAAGGAGGTGCAGAACTCACTCGCTGAGGGCCTGGAAAAGAAGAAAGAGTGAAACTGATGGGGGTGGTGCACACCCGTAATCTCAGCACTCAGGAGGTTGAGGCGGGAGGGTTGCCATGAGTTCTGGACCAGCCTGGATTACAGAGCAAGACCCTGTTTCAGGGGGAAAAACGTCAAAAAAGAGGAATGGATAGTCCATCTTTCTGGATGCTAGCTTCCATTCAAGCTTCTGCAGGAATTTAAATTTGTACAGGACACCTTTCCTTTATAAGCTTATTGTTTGTTTTCTAGAATGTAACCCTATAAAAGACATCAACAGAGCTGAGTTCTGGAAGTCCACATTTCACAAAGAAGTTCAGTCTCTTAAAATACCAAGTTATCTTCCCATGTCAGGTTGATTGTGTCTTGGCAAATGTGACAGGATTTGCTTTTAACCAAGAAAAAAAAGCTATTTTGAACGCCTTAATAAGCTAGGCAACATGGTCTTATGCTCTCTGTTTTATAAGAGAGAAAGTAGCTTGTACCTGTTAACATACTGGTGAGTTGGGTTAGAGCTTGCTTAATTTTACGTGTTTTTAACCTCACAGCATGGTATTCTTTTCCTTATGCTTTAAAAACACGGACCAGCTTTCCTCCAGTAACATTTTCCTTACAGACAGAATGAAGTCTTCTTTCACACAAGAGCTAGCCTAAGAAATGGAGTGCCAAGTAAGGATTCCCTTAATATGTTAATGTTGCTCTTAGAATAGTAGTGTTTTTCGGGGGCCACATAGGGATCGATAGCAACTTTCAGCCCTCCAGGTGGCTGTAGGGTCTGCTCTAGAGGTTAATTAGGATATGATAGAGAAAGAAACACAACATCAGTTTTGGCACATTTCCTAGTCACCCAAACTCTCTGTGAATTTCATGACATTCCCATCAGTCATTTCTGCATTCTGAAAGGATTTGAGCTTACGTGCTCTTTATTAGTTTGGATTTTCCTTTTCAGCCACACGCCTATGAAAGTTTCTGTGGAAATTACTCCCGGTCAGAACAACATCCATTTGGAGAGAACCAAAGAATTACAGACACACTGTCCTCTGCGCAGACCAATATGGCCCTTGGGACACCAGTCAATGCTCCAATTTTGAGATCACTTTTCTGCTAAAAGCAGATTCCAGCAGCAGATGCAATCTTTACAGCCTCAGAGATCAGGGCCGGAAACTAAAGGACAACTTGGCTGTCCGTATTTGGCTCGAGGGTGGATTAGATGACCTCATAGGTCCTTTCTATCTCCTATTTCTGTGAACCATTGTTCTTGGGAATAGATAATGATTTAATTGGCTAATACATATTTGTGTTTGCCCACTCTGCTGTTCCGTGTATTTGTTATATTTTACTTGGTTACCCTGGGAAGAACAAATACATTATGTAAGTCCAGAGACACTCAGAGGTCAAAATCTGCAAAGGGCAGAGTTGAAGGGATGTGGTCAAGGAAAAGGAAAATGGTGGTGGATAGGAAACCTGAGCACACAAGTGCTTTCTAGATGTTTCCAGAGCAAAGTTTGAGGAAAAGTACCAGGATATGATGTGTTCTGGTGAAATGGAAAGAGTACAAATATAGGGACAGAAGACCTAGTTTGAACTCTTACTGGCTTCTCATGATCCCAGTTTCTACACAGATAATGGATTCAACAGTAATTTTCTTGCTCATTTCAAGAGGTTGGTTGGAGAATTACATGAGAGAATATGTGTTTGCGTATTACAGTGTAAAGTGATATGTAAATTAGGGATATTATTATTTAATAAAGTGATTGCTGTACTCAGCTGAATAGAAAACTTCTGTGTACAAAGAACTATGCCAAAAATAGCTATGTTTCCTTAGAGTAATTTTGGGAGAAAAGACAAGAAACTGACGGTAGGAAATTAAAGTTAATCAGCGCACAGGAAGAAAACCTCAAATGTTCTTGTCTTCGGATTTGCTCAGAACGTAATCCAAAGCACATTTCAAAGTCAGAGAAATGTTCAACATCACTGTTCATCTTTTCCTTATTATCAATGGCTCCTAGAAAGATTTAAAGTAATATTCAATCTAAACAGTTTACTGTTCTCAAAGTGACTTGGATAATGTCACTCAGTAGAGATTTTTGTCTGAGCCATATTTTTATGCAATACAAGGATTCAAGAGTTGCAGTACAAAAGGGAAATATTTCACAAATATATTAGCAACTTCTAGCATTTAGAATAGGTTCAAAATGAGTTTCATAAAAGAATTTTCCTTCAACTCCATTTCTTCTCAAATTATTCACTGGTACTCAGAGATGTCTTACAAAGGAGCCACTCAATAACCACTGGCCACTACCCTGCAAACACTACTTACCTTTTCTTTCTTCCTAACACCTCGTGTCTCTACTAACTGCTCCCATTCACACACACTCCGTGGAAGTCTCACATCAGTGGTCCTCAGGGCTTTACCTACTGGCCTCTTCTTAAAGTGCCACTCTAGGCTGATAAATGACCCGAGGGGGTTAGTAGCATGAGTAGGAATAAATATGTTAGTGCCATATGTTTATAAACAAATGGAAGGGGAGAAATGAGTAGAAAACTGTTGAATTTGCTCAGCTAGAAAAAATAGCGGAGGAGTCACCAAGTGCTTTCTGAAAGAACACATTTATTCTTAATAAGAATAATTAGTGGGTTGTGAATAGATGGAAAACAGAGACGGGCATCCCAGGATTCTGAACGTGTGTGGACCCAAAGCACAGAGGTGTGAATTTAGAGCACAATCTAAGAAAACAAACGATTGCCTTCCCTGGAAGACAACACAAGTGAGTACTAAGAAAACCAGAAGGAAACAAGAACAAAAGCCATTTTATGAAAGACAAGATGTGCATTTCCACTTACTTTTTCGTTGTTCTACCTCTTTACAGGAGCCCGAGAGCTAGAGTTGGTAATGTTTCCTTTTGTACTAAATAACAAAATGGGCTTTGAATTATGCTCTCTCTTGTATTAGAAACAATATGAGAGTGAAGTCCTGAGGTGGAGATGGGGGCACAGTGAATCTGGAGAGTAATGGAGAATAATACTCAAATGTTTGGACATCTGATCTCTAAGGGCTCAGAGATCACCACTATATGCAGAAAGTATCATGACAACCAGAAAGTGTCACTAGGAGACAGAAAATATTACCTAAGTCCACTTGCTTGAGACTTGAGATTGTACAGTCTCTTCTTCATGACCCAGAAATGTCTAGTACAGTTATTTGTTCATTTTGTAAATTGGATTTTAAATACCACTACCTTTCCAAAAGTTTCAAATAGTTTTAAATAGGAGGCTCTGATTAAATCCACAAAAATCACTCAGGTTTTGTTCTAAGGAGTAGCTGTTCATTGAGTCCCATGGTCTTGTAAACACACAACCTGCACCCATTGGAGGAAATACGATTTCCTAGAATCGTCATCTCTGGATGGATCTTAGAGCTGCTTTTCTCTATCCGCTATGGTTTGGACCTGGAATGTCCTCCAAAAGCTTCATGTATTTAGATGTTGTGAAATGTCATTAAGAGGTGGAACTTGGTTAGGGGGGATGGATTACACGCATATGGCGGATTAGGAGTGCACAGTAGATCATGGGAGTATGGCATATTTGGGGCATGTGATCTGAAAGGGGCAGCGGTGGGGCTTACCCAGGAAAGGTGGAATGCTGACGCTTGACCTGGAAGGACGAGATCACTGAGACATCACTTAGAAGTGTACACACTAGTTTCTCCACACTAGTTCCTCTCTCATTTGGCTTCTTGTCCACCATGTTGAGAACTGATCGTCTCCTGCTGGGCCTCTGCTGTGTGCTTCCACCATTACCAGCTGAATGCGAATGGCCTGAGACATTCTGAAACTGTGAGCTAAAATAAATCTTTCCTCTCCTAAGCTGTGGATGTCAGATATTTTGTCCCAGTAGCAAAAATGCAATTAAGACAATCTCCTTTCCAGTGACATTAATACTCATTATAGAAAGTCACTCAAAATACATCTGAATGGTGTTATGGCAAGTCATTGATTAAATTTTGAAAGATTTTTCTTTTGAAAAAGAGAAATTCACAGTTAAATTGGAATGATAAGGTGACAGTTAACCTTAATTGTCAACTTGAATGACTTGGAGCCACCTCAGGGATTAGTGAATGCAGCACCTTTTTGGATGTGTCTAGGAGAATCGTGGAAGTGTGACCTTGTTTATCGTAGATGGCTTCTCACCAGCTCCTCTCTGGAACTGTTTACCTGCTCTGCTTCCTGGCCTTCGTGAACTAAACAGCTTTGCTCTATTGTGTTCTTCCTTCATGATGCTTCTGCTGTAGAGCCAACTGCCCATGGACTGAAACCATGAGCCAAATGAAACCTCCCCTCCTTAAAAGTTGTGGGGCTTGGACTTTGTGTCCTAGGAAAAAGGAAATAAGGAAATACTAATGCACATGGTTAATAGGAAGAATACATGGACTGAATCCAAGCAAAATGTATAATTGATTAAAAAATGAAAAAACAAAAACTAAGAAATACTAATCAACACAAGCTAATTTACAAAATGATCTGGAAAGCAAAGTATATATTCTAGTATTTCTCAGAAGAATAAAAAGAGAGACTATCTATGGCATTGAATTAGGCAAAGAAAGTCTAGAAAAATGAATATGTTTTATATACTCATAAGTAATAAAGTTTTTCCTAATGTATTATGGCAAATTTAATTTCCACTTTTAAAAAGTTGGAGAAATTAAAGATGGTTTTAAAAAAAACTACCCCAAGTTGAAGAACTTGATAGTAGAAATCATGGATAAATACTTAAGGCATTTAAGTTGTTCAATTTAGTGAAAAAGATCAAAAGTAGTGCTCATTTAGTATCATTAAAAAATTGCATCTTTCATTGGCTTCTTTTTTTAGAGGCAATGCAATTCATTTTTGTTTCAGATTTACCTCATTTTAAGAAAAAAAATTTATAGAAAACTACATGTAAGTCAAGAGTTTTTGGCAAAATTAAAGTATAAGCTGAAGAGCAGGAGAAATTCCATTAATAAATTTAAATCTCAAAGTAGTTAACCCCCTGAAATATCCTTTTTTATGGTACTGTGAACAAATCACAGTACCCCTTGCTCTCAACGGCCCTACCTCCAAACTGTCCTACCTTCAAAAAGCTGCTATGAGTCAGTTTGAGTTCTGACTGATACTATAAATTTTTCTAAAGTAACTGAAATGGATCAAAACCAGAATATCAAAATACTTTCCAAACCCCAGCCTGACCTGACCTGATATTTCATTTGGTTTGAGTCTTAGTATAAAAAAAAAAAAAAAACCCTGAGTCATACTTTACACCAGAAAATTCTGCTGTTTCAAAAAGAAATCCTGTGCTTCAGAAAAGCAAAGATTTTTGTGAAAAGAATAATTATCCACTGAAAATATCTTTTTATAGGACTAATTTGCTTAAAGTACTTAAATATTTATAACCCATGGTTATAATGTTGTGACAAAACTAGTTATAGCTGATTTTCGTTCAGTTTTCTATAGTGACAACTGTAATAAGAAAACAGTTTTGCCAATATTTTAAATTAAAAATTAATTATGTAAATTATGTGCTAAATGGCACAATTTAACTTCCTTTACAGAGAATTTGAGCTGGAGAAGTTGACAAGTTACATTTACCACACTTGGAAATTTTAGTAATTTTAATAAAATACTTTTCATTTTTACAGTTGTGTTAGGGTCCACTAGGGCTATGACCATGAGAAAATGCGAGAGTAGGAATCATTTCTCTTTGCACTAGAAGATTGGGTGACTTTTCTGGAAGGCAGCCCGTGCAAAGGAGTGGATACCATGACCGGTTTTCCCTTACATCACCACTGGAACAGTTCTGGACGCTTTGCAGAGCTTTTCCTCTTCAGCTTTGCTTTCTTTACTTCTTATGGAAGCAAAATAGTGCGTACATTTTGCGTAACAAGAGTGAAAAAGACCTTCCATGCCGTAATTTCTCAGTCTTAGTTTTCTCTGAGTTTGGCTTCTTTGGTGGTGTCCTAGACATGGCCGTACCTCCGTATTCATCAAAATTTCAGTGGGGCTTAGAGATCAGTTTCAATCTCCTAAAAACAACAAAGAGGTGTTAGGAGAGGAGGTGGGATAGTGACTCGGGAAGGAGGACTGTAACTTCTCAGACATGCGGCCGTGTATGCAATGTGTGCCATGCCATGCCATGCCATACCTTTTCCAAAGGAAATCACTTTGGAAAGAGCCAGTAGTGGCAGAGCAAATACGCTTCTATCTAGTACATGATACATATGTATGTATGTATGTATGTATGTATGTATTATGTAAATATCTATATATTATGCATGTATGTGTGTATATGTATCTTACTGGTTCAATTTTAGGTTGGAATTCATAAAGAATGACTGAGGGTTGGGGGGTCATCAGGTCCTTATGTACTCATTAGGTAAGAAATGCAAGACCCAATGAAAAAAAATGAAGTCAGAATTTCCCTGTCCTAGAAATTCAGACACTAGGGATATTTTTTAACAGTGAAGGGCAGGTAGCTATGGACACATATTAATAGGTATTAATACTTACTATCTAATTTGTGACAATCAAACTAACTTTATTACAAAACTAGCTATCTAATCATGAGTAAATTATTTAATGTCTCACATCATAATTGTATATGGTTTTCTAATATAATAACTTAGGAATTATCTTTAGTCAAACCTGTTACCTTATAGATTAAACAAAAATGTAGAAATTATTTCTAGGGCATAAAGTAGATTCAGAGCATATTATCTTCAGACTTACAAGTTGTTTGTTTGCTTCTCTGATTGGTTTTTCAGATAGTGTCTCATGCTGTATTCTGGGCTGGTCCTGAAGTCACTTCATAGCCCAGGCTGGTCTTGAACTTGGGTAATCATCCTGCCTCATCCTCCTTAGTGCTGGGATTACAAGTATGTGCCACCATGCCCAGCTAAGTTTGTAAAGTTAAAGCATACAAGTGTATATAACAGTTCTATCATCCATGTATTAGGAGCCTACTAGATAAAAAAAAAAAAATCTTATAGAATTTGCTTACATGGCATAATTTAAGACATTGAATAAATTTACCAATCTTGGGGCTGGAGGAATGGCTCAGTGGTTAAAGCACTTGCCTAGCAAGTGCTAAATCAAGTGCTAAGTACCTGAGTTTGATTCCCCAGCATCGTATAAGCTGGGCATGGTGGCACATACCTGTATTCTCAGCACTTGAGAGGCTGAGGCAGGAGGATTGCCATGACCCAGAGGCCAGCCTGGGCTCCATTGTGAGTTCAGGACCAGTGTGGCTGGCTTGTCTCAAAATAAATAAATAATTAATAACCTATCTTTGTTTTACCATGTCAAGTAAAGCCCTTCTTAGAGATGAAGTAAGACACGGAGACGATAACTAAATTGACTAATATCTCATAGTAAATGATGGAATTAGATTTGAGTCCACAAACTTGACACAAAAATAATATTGTACTCTTTCGTTCTCCTAAACTTGCTAAGTATGAACATGAATAATTAAATTTCACTGAAGATCTATAGGACTATTTTAAATTTTATCAAAAGAGTATTCTGTACTCAACGGCCAAGAAGACTGATTATTTTTCTAAATTATTGCTGTGATTTGGATCTGAAAAGACCTCCAAAAGCCTCATGTGTTTGGTTGTAGTGGGATAACTGTGGAGTTGTGTGCTGCTTGGACATAGGGCCTGGCTGGAAGGGGTGGATGCTTAGAGCTTGACCTAGAAGGATTGTGTCAATTTATGAGATTGAGGGTTGCCCAGGGAAGAACTGTCTAGTGTGTGTTCTTGACTTGTGGGCCAGGAAGTAAGGGAACCCAACTGGAAGCTTCAATTAAGTACATAAAGAAAGAAGAAATACTATTGTTACAGCTTTTTGGGGGGAAGCTCTGGCTTTGCCCGAGTGTCTGGACATCAACTTGTGTCTCATTTACTTGGCTTTCTGTCTTTCTGACCTTTGCCATGTGTTTCCACCTTTGCTGGGTGCCATAAATGGAGTGCGTGAGACCATTTGAAACTCTGAGCTAAATAAATCTTTCCTACTTTATGTTGTGGATGTTGAGTATTTTGTTTTTGCAACAAGAGGGAACTAAGGCAATTACTTCAAGAAGCCTTTCAATATCCCCTGATAATCCAGAATATATAAAATTACATGTGTATGTATTTATACATACATCCATATATAGTATGACACATAGTATGTATTTTTGTGTCTGATTTTTTTCTTAACAATATATTTGTGAAGTTCATTTATGTTGTGTGTGTACCTATAGTTCATTTATTTTCAGTGACAGATTTCTTTGGGATGAATATATTATACCTAAACAGTTTTCATTTGGGGGCCATGATAAATAATGCTTCTATCAATGCTTTTGCATAGCTTTCTGTGCTTACATTTTTATCACGGTAGAATTGCCTAATCACACGTATGAACAGATTTAGCTTTACTAAATACTGCCGGGTTTGGAAATCAGCATGTGCTTCACACTTGGCCAGCCACGACTTTTCCTTATTTCACATCCTTATCAGCAACTGCTACTGGCCCAGCCTGGCAAGCACAGTGTGCTTTTACCAAACTGTGATTTTAATCTGTATTTCACTAATGACAGCAAAGTTTTTATTTTTAATAATATTTATTGGGTATTTGAATATTCTTTTCTGCAAAATTTGATTAGGTTTTAGTTATTGTTTCATCAGAAAGACCGTCATTGGTTTGTATGATCTTTCTTTATATTCTGAGTGCAAACCCATTGTAAGTTTCAAAGACTATATATATTTTTTCCTTTCTATGACTTGCCTTCCTTGTTCACTGCATTGTGCTGAGTAACCAAAATAGTTAGGTTCGATGTAGTATAGTATATTACTAATTTCTTGAGGGATGATTCTTTAAGAAGCCTTTCCCCAGTATGCTCTTCAGTATTATGTCTTATAAACCATTATTTTGTCATTGTAAAGATTTATATTCTACTTGAAATAGACATTTGCATGTAATTTGAGGTAGAAGATGTTTCAAATTATTGTCCCACAGACGTACTGAAAAGATATTTTCATTGTTGTTTAGGGCCATTTTTGTCTTAAGTCTAGAATTCACGCATCTAGGCTTTTTACCATTTTTCCAACTGTTTGTTGATCTTGAGACATCACATTGTCTTACTTAGTGTTACGTCATAATGTCTGACGTCTGGTAAGTGGAAGAGCAAATACTCTTACCCTGTTCTTTAAGTGGTTCTTAAATAGCCTTGGTTTTCTTAAACTTTTGATGTAAATTTTAGAATCATCTTGTCAACATCTGCCAAAATATTCGAAAAACTCCTTTAAATTTAGAAGCAATTGAACTAAGTCATTAAAGTCAACATGGAAAGAATTGACATCTTAACCATATTGATTCATTCACTTATTCTGTCTACACTTTTTTGATTTTTATGCTGTACCTTTATGAATTTGTGTGTCTTATATGACTTTCTTGATATTATTAGATATCTGGTGTTTTGAAAGTTCAAATGGCATTTTAAAAATTTAATTTCCATTTTTGGTCTTTATAATCAAGTGGAATGCAATTCACTTTTTGTAAGCGTCCCTATATCCAACAATTTTAATAAATGAATTATGTTGAATTTTTCCATTTGATTATTATCATGTGTGGAAAAAAACACTGTTTAATTTCTTTTCAACTTTCTACTGTTTTGCTTTTCTTACTTGCAGCACTTTGTGAGATTTTGCATAGAGGGTGTGACAGTGGGTGCCTTAGTATCCTGGCCTTAATGGGAACACTTTCAAAATTTTTTTACCATTAAGTGAGGTGTTACCTGAAGATTTTTTTGGTAGACACCTTTCATCTAATTAATTTAGTTTCTTAGTGGTGATTCCCAGTAGAAGGGAGAGGATTGTGCTCACTCTGGTGCCAGCCACCACATCCACACACAAAAATATATAAAGTCTTTGAAACTCACAATGGGTTAAAGTGCATAGTACATCATCTGAACACAGCTCAGTAGCACAAGGACCTTGTAGTGGCCTATTGCAGTTAACCAACAATATGCCATGCAACCCAGAATGAAAAATTGGTAGCAAAAATGTTGAACATCATAACTTTTAAAGCAAAGTTAGTAGATCAGTCAGTTCTAAAAACAATTCTTAAGAAAGGGCCAGGTGATAATGAATGTCTGTCTTACTCTGGAAATAGTTGGTTGTGCTCCCTTGGAGAATTATGCTTGAAAAAATGTTTTTGTATGCAGACAGTGGAGATCATGCTGAGGTAATTTCATAAAAATTTAACCAAGTCCTTAATATCACAAGGCTTTCAATAAATGTCACAATAGAGAACTTACTGATGAAAAAAAAAAAAAAACAGCATGCAAGGTGAAAGGTCAGCCTTGGCTCCATAGTGAGTTCAGGACCAGCCTGGTATACTGAGTGAGACACTGTCTCAAAAAAATAAAAATAAAAAGTAAGACAGAAATCGGTACTAGAGAAGTAGATTTGTTGCTGTGACTTTACCTGTTCATGGTGTTTGGAAGCCTTCAAAGCTGGTTTGCAGGAGAGGTTTGGAAATGCTTGAGAATGCCAACTCAAGAAGCCTTGGAGTACTCTGAGCTGAACTGGATGGGAGATTCTTGTCAGAGCACAGAAGACCAGAATGCAGCTAGAAGTGTGGGTTGGAAAGGCCAGGCCCAAGAAGTTTCAGACAGACAGGAGGACTGTACTGGGCATGTGGTCTAAAAACCGCACATGCAATGAATGATATGACAGAAGGCTTGCTGGCATTCTGTTCTTGTCCAGACACTTTGCCTGAAACAGATTAAGGGTAGTGGATTGCTTAATCTGGTGGAGGAAAATTCAAGAGAGCCTGATGTCTAGGCTGTCATTTGACTATTGTTTTCAGCTTTTAGCCAACTCTATGGTGAAAAATGGAAAAAATGGCAGAGAAAAATGATATGAAAAGTTTGCATTGCCAGACTGAAATGTTTTGCAGCAATGGAGCCAAAGAGCACAGAGAAATTAAGAGATAAGCATTAAAAAGAAGCTATGGACTTGTACTTACACTCAGTCCTGCAGGAAAGGTGCCGTGAAGGCATCTCCAGAGTCAACAAAACCCCACCCCTTTCCAAATCGAGGGTAGAAAAGCAAAAGACTTTGCTCTGAGATGTAAACCCCAGGACTAAAGGAAAAAAGTCTGCCAGAGTCCAGCTGCCTAGATTTCAGTCACTTCTAGAGTGCTTTTCCAAGGGAGCCAGGCTGCTTCTCAAGCCCATGGAAGATATTGGTAATATCCACTCAGTCCTGGATTTGCAATCTTGCAGAGTGTAAGACTTGTGAATTCATGGAAGCCCCCAACCAGATTTCAGAAGAATACTTGGACACCGGGCGATGTGCCCTTAGGAGAGCAATGTGTGAAGTTGTGAATAAGAAGCCTAAGGCGAAGTGGAGAAATCTGGAGATACTAGGAGCATGGATCACCCGCTAAGGAAGGGTACAGGCTGTGAGCGGATCCAGCCCAAAGGGGAGAAGATGGAGGTTGCAGCCAGCAGCAATGCTGTAGGGGCGGGGCCACCCAAGCCCTTTGGCGTTCGTATCTTGTCACAGTTTACCCCAGATGCTGAAAACTGGGCTTCAGGATTTAACCTTTGACCTGCTGGGTTTAGAAATTGTTCTGGTCCAATTACTTTTTATCCTTCTGTTCCTCCCTTTTGTAATGGGACTGTTTACCCTATATAGGCCATTGCATGTTGGAAGTACTTAGCTCTTTGATTTTCACAGTAGCTTGCAGCTGAGAGCTTGCCTTGTGGCTCACAGGAGACTTTGGACTTGGACTATGTAGCAGTGCTGGAGCTGTTAAATCTTTGGTAAATTTTATAAAAGGACTAAATGAAGTTTGTATATGGAGCGCCCCCTAAATCCTCATGTACCTATAAATACAATGTACTGTCAGGAGGTGGGACCTGGCTTGAAGGGTAGACGCTGGGTGCTTGACCTGGAGGGGTGTGCTCTGATTCCACCCTTCTTCCCAGACTTGCCTCTGTTTTGCTGTGCTGGGAGGACTTCTGTCTGGCTCCAGCTCCAGTCCCAAACCTGGCCGCATTCTTATCACCATGTGATTTCATCATTTTCCATCTGCCCACCTGTGAACAAGACTGCGACCTTCTGAAACTGTGATCTAAAATAAGTCTTTGCTTCCTTAATTTCTGGATGTCAGGTGTTCTGTCCCAGAAATGAAAAAGTATTTAAAACAGTATAAAATGTAATTAATATATATTCCTGATGAATACACATTTGTCATAAGGTGCCATCCTTTACAGGCTTTTCTTCTTAAAGTTTATTTTTATGAAAGTGAGAAGGTTTGTCTGACATATGACTTTCTTTGATTACTATTCATATAATATAATTTCTCCATAGTTATAGTTTCTGTAATTCTCAAGATTATATTATGTATTTAATGATTTGAAGTCATTTAATATTAAATTATATTCTACACTTTTCTCTTAAGTTGTGACTGTCTTTTCCCCCCCATTTTTGCTTTTATGCCTTTAATGTCATGAATATCATTTCTACTGATAGTTTCTATAGCTTAACCCACCTGGGCCATTATTATAATTGTTATTTAGTCAAAATCAGATATATTTATCACTACACTTACTCCTTACTTTTCTACTTTTCTTCGGTGTGCATTTGACCTTCCTTTGGAAATTGCTTTTCTTCTTCCTAAAGATACCTTTTGGTATAAGTTTTTTGGAGGCAAATTTTATCAATTATTATTTTTACCTGAAAATGACTTATTTCATCTAATTCCTAAGACTATTTTACCAAACTTTTGACTTTTAAGTTGGCAATTTTCTTGTCATTTAGACTCTGTTATTATATTATTTCAATTGGGATAGCGTACTTGGAGACTCACCTTATTAGTCATTTAATATCTTTAGACAGACTATTAAAATATTTATCAATGTAGCATTTCCAGTTATTCTCAGTAGAAGCATATATGTGAATTTTCTAGCACTCTGTTACTCAAAGAGTTCATTATTATAACTTTGTCAAGTATGAATGAATGAACATTAGCAAATATCATTTGCCTGAAATATCTATCCTTAGTCATTTTCTTTAAGCCAACTGCTAATACAAACATTCAACTTTGAGTCTCCATCAAGTGTCTTGCTAGGAGCCCAACACTTTGTGTTATGTCTAGCAAAAACATGCAACTATGTTATACATATCAATTGCGAAGACTGTATAGCAGATGGGAATGAAGAACTGTCTGCAAAAAACTTGAATGGGATAATATCAGCTAAGGCAGGTGGAATAGCAGTTTTGTGGTAATGGCAGCCATGGTCTTTTCCTGTTCTCTTGGATTGTCACTTTCTCTCTCCCCAGCAAGTTAGGTTCCCTGCTGACCTCACACTTGAGTCCTGTCTGATAGGACACTTAAGTAAAATCAACCAGTACCCCTTTCACTGACACATCTGCTTGACATTATGAGATAAGCCAGAATTGCTTTGAAATCCATTTCATAGTTTAATCCAAAAGGGACTAGGAGGTATTCACTCTGTTTTGAAATGAAAAGATAGCCAGATATGGAAAATTTAATAATCCATACAATAAAAATCATCATGGTGGTTACTATGTCTAGGTGGGTAGCTGCATGAAAGATTTTCACAAAAGCACTGGTAACCAGTAAAGATTAGTTATACTCAGGCCCCGTGTCTTAGTTACTTATTCATTGCTGTGGCAAAATATCCAACTTGTACAAATCTGGGGTGAAAAAGTTTGTTTTGGCTCACAGTTTCAGAAGGTCACAGTCCATTCCTGTGTGGCTCGCAACAGTGGAAGCAGATGGTAAACGTGCAAGTAGAGGCTGTTCCTCATGGCATTCAAACAGAAAGCCCAGTGTGAGAGGAAGGAGCAAAGTTGCCTTTATCCCCTGTCCCAATCATCTGCCCTTTCTGTGTTCGGCCTCAGTGCCCCACCCCTTCCATGTTCAGACCCCTAATCTGCCACACAGCTACAATAATACCTATAATCTGCCACGTGCCTGTCTTTCACCACACACCTATAATCCACCACATGTCCATAAGCCACCCTTCCAGATCAGGCCCCCATCTCATAATAGCACATGGCTCCATAGGTAATCCATAACATACAAATACATGAGACTTGGGGGACAACCCAGAAAAGCACCACAAAACCCTGTGGTTTTGCATCTTCAAGAATAAAAAGCTACAAAGGATCTGGAGCTGATGAGCAAAGCAATGGACAGCATATTGTCGCTTTAATCATGCTTCTTAAATGCATCCCTCCTACCTGGAACAGAAGACTAATGCAAATTGGAGACCCAGGGCGGGTGTTCTTTTGATAGTTCAGCACACCAGACTTGTGCACGAGCTAAGGTAGTTTTTTACAAGAAAGTGTAGAAATAATGGCACAGAGTGCCCCATTGGTCACTCCCATGTAGCCCACATGCTTTGTACACGATGGCAACATCAGCAAGGTAGTACATTTTATTCAGAAAAATACTTCACGTGAAGAGTAAACTAGAACACTTCCTGAAGTCAGAGTCTATAATTAATTTAGCTAAAAATATAATCAAAACTCTAGCTCCATGAAAAAGAACTACGTGTGTCAAAGTCAATCTGTAGTAATCGACCTTTTCTCTTGTGATACTTAAGTTAATGTGATCTATATGTGGGCATTATTTTGATACTGCTTTTTATCATCAACTAAAAGGATTTGCTCACCACATAAAGCTTTATCAGGCTCATACTATGTGGCAAACATTAGGTTAATACAGTTGTCAATTTCACACTAATTTTTTTACTATATCATTCTGGGGTAGGCATGATAAGGTAACTGAGGCAAAGAGACATTAACAAATATAACTATAGAACTGGTAAGTAACACCATCAATGGGGAAAGACAGGTTTGTCTATCATAAGGCCATGGTTGCTCCAGCCCTCAACACTGACCCAATCATGAAACTTTACATATTTCTTTATTGTCTAAACTGGGTACATTGGCCTCTCGTTCTTTGCCTATTTTATCATTTCGGGTGAGAAGATGGGTGCAACAGAACACAGCTGGCTTCAGGATAAACAAAATCTCACTTTAAATGTCTTAGGGGTAGACTTCCCACAATTTACAACTTGAGGGAAGGCTATGCGTATTTCTTTAAAAGCGTGCAGTATATCAGTTGAGCATATTTCTTTTCTGCAACAGTGAATTCTTATTAACATTACAAGAAAGTTCTTCACTTCAAGGATATATTACATGGGGTCAAGAAAATATATAAAAAGCAAAAAAAAAAAAAGAAAGAAAGAAAGAAAGAAAAAGGAGCAAGTAAAATGCCCTAAGTCAAAGGTCACCTTATGGGAACAAGCAGCAAAAGAGCAGGAGAGAAGACACCACAGAGGAAAGACCCGAGGGTCTGAAGAAAACGCAAGCAGAGGAAAGGAAAGAAACCTAGCCCAGCCTCTGAGCACGGGAAAAGCAACCCCTGTGTTTAAATATTTACTGCCTTTGTAGAAAGATTTTTCCATTTAAAACTTAGGTCTCCCGACTTATAATATAGTAAATCTTAATATTTTCCAGTTAATTAAATGACTTTTTGCTTTGTTTGTTCTATATAATTACTGCTATATAATTATTGACTTTTTTTAGCATAACACTTCCCTAATTTAACAAACTCATGGTATTTTATAGGTAAAATTTGGATTTAATTTCCATACAGTACAGGCTGACTAGAATCTTTTTTTTTTTTTTTAAGATAGGGTCTCACTCTGTAGCCCAGGTTGGTCTTAAACTCACTATGCAGCCCAAATGGACTTGGACTCCAGGCAATTCTCCTATATCAGCCTCCCGTGTGCTGGGATTACAGGTGGGTGCCACCATACCTGGCTTCTATGGTGCTGGGGAATTGAACCCAGGGCCTTGTGCTTGCTGGGCAAGTGCTTTAATTATTGTGCCATTCTTTCAGCCCCTCCAGGCTGATTCTAAACTCATTGTGTAGCCCATGCTGACCATAAACTTGCAGAAATCCTCTTGCCTCAGCCTCCTAGGTGCTGGGATTGCAGGCATATGCCCCCACACCTGGCTGACTAAGTCTTTCTTTCTCACATTAAGTTTTTTTTTTGAAGAAAGAAACAAAGAAAAGAATATTAAATTGTAGGAAAACTCAAGAGTTAAAAAGACACCTGTAGTCACCAGCTAATGATTTTGGTTAAGAAATAAGAAGCTTTTTAAAAATTTTTTTCTGTCTTATGCACTTATTAAGACAATTAGAAATCTCTATGTTTCTTGGATCCTCCTATTTAAGCTAGGTTACGTCTTGAAGGTGCCACAGCAGTACAAGCCCGCCACAGAATTCAATCTGGCATTGCTGAAAATCACAGTGGCATGTACTTCTGGCTAGGCAGGTGGCCTGTCTCCAGAAATGGAACCATAAAGGAAAGGAAAGGACTAGGCAAAAGATGACATGCTGTAATTCTCAGGATAAGTAGAGGCTACAGGTCAAGTTGATACTGTCTTGGCCTCGCCTTGTTTTACCTTGGTCTTAGCGTTCAAGAAACATCGCTTATTTCTTCATTTGCTCCAGCTACTCACTGTACTGAAACTGAAAGAAATTAAAACTGTTGGGTTTCTCTTGGAGACCTAAGAAAACTGTGCTTCACAGCTTTTCATCAGTGTCTCACACAGGACTGCCAACCATGGAGATCTCTTGGGGGAAAACATGTCATCAGAACTTGCTAGTTCTCAGTCACACCTTTTCATGGAAAAAAAGTCCTCTCCCTCTACCCTGTCCCTGTGCCTGCTCTTACAGGGGCTTCTTTAAGCAACCCAAACCAGCTCTATCACCTCTCCACAGTCCTTCTTACCTCTGTCGGGACTGTGTTAGCCACTTTTGGCTACAAGGTCTGGTTTTCTTCCCAGTAACCTGGTGGTCTTGGCATAACCTCACGCAGGTTCCCATGCCACACATCCAGAGATCAGGGGAGGGTCAGGCTGGTGGTTACAGGGAATCTTGTGCTTTAGTCTATGTGGAGCGGCTCAACTCTCTGACCTGCAGATGAGTCATTTGGGTGCCAGTGACTGAAAGGGAGAACTGGAGTCAAATATAGGAACCTCTGAAATCCAGATGCTGTTTGTGAGCTATGTATTCCCAGATCAAATAAACATGCACAAAGAACAGTCATCCAGGCCCCATAGAAAAATATTATGTGCCCCAGATGCTTTTGTGGCTGGTGGGTCACTAAATTAGGTTCTTGTTTTGTCTAAAGGCATTTGGGTATATAGAAAAAAATTACATAGCAAAAAAATCTGGTGTCCTGAATCTCTCCAATTATGGAAACTACTAGTCTTACAGTATGTCGACTGTAGAGCATAAACATAAATTAAAATCCAATTTACCAATAAAACATGTGCTTGTGTGCTTCAGGAAAACTAAAAACATTAAGTCAAAACATAGAGATGACCTAGACAGTGACTCGCTGTTAGGCTATCACCATTTACCCTTGAAATGAAAACCTGGGGACCCTTAGGGTTCTCAGAAAACACATGATGTGAGATTTCGGGTATAACAATCAATCTTGCTGAGGAAAACAGGACTTCCACTAAGATACAATTTCTATAGTGAAGATGCCTAATACTGAGGTCCTTCATCTAGAGACATTCCCTTCAGAACAATGGTTAGGTTTGGGCATTTACTTCTCTCACTCTGTGAAGTTCTAGAATAGATTCTCCGGAAATCCCCAGTGAAAGCCAGACTCAATCATCCTAACCTTTCCCAAGTTCCATCTCTTCTTTCCATCTCAGCCAAATTTATCCCCACCTGGCGCTTCTTACCACTTTATATGTTGGAAAAAACTTCGAAGTTAGGCAGGACACTTCCTTCCTCCTCCTCTTCCCCATCCTTTTCTTTGTTACTGGAATGTTCCTTGGATGAAAATCACTTTGCTGGTCCCTTGGATGCCAGCCAGGTATTCCTTAGTTTTCTTTAGTTGTATAGAATCTTCTTTGAGAGCTTCTGAGCACTCTGTCAATACATAAAATATGATCTTAGCAAGAAAAAAGATAGTACATAGAAGTCAAATGAAAGGGATTAGAAGACAGAAAGACAAACAGAATGATAGTCCTGGGTCTATTCCAAACTTTGAGAGGTTATTTTCTCTCTGATTGGCCCCTGTTTCTCTCATCCAAAATATTATAGTTAGAGGAGTTGTTTACAGACTTTTCAGAGCCCACCACCTAATAACTTAATGCTTTTCCTCCATTCTGTATAATTTTTTTGAATCTTAAGAAAATCTCTCAAAAATTTCCTTAGAATTTTGCTTCCAATGCACTCTAAACTCTCTACGATGAAATCATTTCAGACACAGTAGGAGGCAAGAGTAAATGATACAGATTTCTGACTTGAATAAGGCCAATTAAACATCTGTAAGTCAAGTAAAAAGAAGCATGTGAACACTTAAATATTTGCTATATGTAGAAATTATCCTGTGGTTTTAAAACATGTTGACTTATTTTCATTCCCCCCTTTCTGTTTTCTTGTGGTACTGTGTATTCACATTGATGTGTATCTCCAGCCTATTTTATTTTTGATTTTGCCACAAGATCTCACTTGTCCAGGCTTGGCTCAGACTTGCAATCCTCCTGCCTCAGCCTCCCAGAGTGCTAGGATTACAGGCCAATCTACCAGGCCTTGCTCATTTTATTCTTGTTGCACCAATATTTTCAAGATCCGAAAGATGAATAACAGTGTGTTGAGCAGCTTTTCCTCTCTATGACAATGTACTTGAAAAAAGCAAGCAAACAAACAAACAAACAAACAAAAAACCCTAAAGGATTAAATGTTTTTGGCATATGGCTTTATAGGTTTCTGTCTTTGGTCAGCTGGCTCTGTTCCTTTTGAGCCTTCCTGTCTTCCATTAGGTCCTACCTCTGCAGTATGGCTACAGCTTGGCACCAGACCTTCGACACATGGCATTTGCTCAAGTTGAGATCCAAATCACAAGAGAAAAGAACATCATATACATGGATCCAGGGTACAGAAAAAAACTGAATTATAATCCCAGGCAGTGTAGCCACAAAGTTATATTCCTAAAAATGATGTGCTGAAGAGGTTCTCATATAGAGTTCATATTTTTATTCATCTCTCTTTTATAATTTGACAAACCTCTTTCTATGGCCAGGTCTTCATCCACAGATACCGTAATACCACCATTGGGGTCAAATCCTGCCACAAGCTACGGTCTCCTTGATCACTTTAATAAAAGCAAACAAACCAGCGATTCACCCTCTCCTTGTCTTTGTGCGTGTCTGACAACTAGGCTATGAAGTTCTACTCAGTATCCAAGTTCAGAAGTCTAAGTTTCTAAATTTAGTCTTGCCCAGTATACTTTCTTACACTTGTAAAAACCTGCTTCAGTGTTTCTGCGAGGGTGAAATCACCTTCTTCGTGTCCTTTTCTGATTAATTACACAGCTCTCCTGTTCACTTGTTTAACAAGGACTTACCATAACTCAGCACTGTGCTACAACATGCCAAGGAGGACATTCAGCACTTGAGCTCATTGAGTTCAAAGTCAACACAGGGAAAATGTCTAAGAGGTGATTGCAACATGCAATAACCAGCTTCTTGTATGCCAGGGCAATGATATAATTAACAAACATAAACTCAGCAGATTAAGGAGCATTTTTTGAAAAAAGCAAGTATAAAAGTGAGATTTGCTCTTCCATTCTTCTCAATTCCATAAATTTATATTCTTTCATAGAATGCATAATTCTAAATGAAAGATACACCCATACGTGCAATTTTGAACTAATGCAGAGGAGAAACATCACCACGACTCATGGCCTGATAAACAGAAAACTGCCACCCTGCCAACAGTGCCCTGCTTCCTTTCCTGGCCTCCACGGCACTCTTTCTCATACGTCTGTCTCATGTGCTGATGTATAGAATGATTAATCCTGTAACTCCTGTAAAATTCTGTACACTTTCTGCTTTGGGGGCCTTTTATAATGAGTGAGATCAAAATACATTATAAATTGATTTTTCTGAAATGTGAAACAGGAGAGAGTATTGGAAAAGATAATCAAACACAAACAAGCAAAACATTACGTTTTTCTAAATTGCCCTTAGCACCATGGATCTTGACAGACAAGGCTCTCCCAGCATGAACATACAATCAAGCCTCTGGCTGCCTGGGCTCAGTTCCTTGAGTACAACAGAAGATTCTCCCTTCAGAGTTTCTGTCATTCTTTTATCCTCAGCTCTTTCTAGGCAACCCCTTCGTCAGGTCCTACCTAGGTGCTCTTTCTCAGGTTGCCTTTTCCATCTCTTCATCCACCGCGGTTGCTTCTCCATAGCATCCTGTAACTGCACCCTGATTACTCATCACATTCTTCCATGGACTGATGACTGAGGGCCGCCATCTACAGTGTCACCAGAACTGGGTGTGATTTTATCCCTAGCACAGAGCTCTTTCCAAGCAGGTGCTCGTATTTCTATACAAGGGAATGAATGGAATGTGTGTTCCTTCAGAATTCTCTCAGGAAAGGGGGGCCATTCCCAGAAAGAGTCTCAGAGGAAGACCATATGTCTCGGACAGGAAAGATGGGACAGATTCCTTTAAGAAAATGCGGACTTTCAAGGAAACCAAATACACATTTTCAGCTACTATAGAGAAGAAAAGGTAATATAGTTTCCTCTCCTCCTAAATTGAAGACGTCTGCTATTGTGCCCAACAACGGGACACTGGGCTAGTGCACTGGGCGCATTCCCCCTCCGATGGGAAGTGAGCTCCGGAGAGCCCGGTGCAGTGCTGGGTGCACAGCAGAGGAAGTGGGCGAATGCTTGAACAAATGAAGAACACGAACGAATACTGAAGGATTTGTCCAGTAAAAGAAAGAATTTATCCAGCTTCCTTCCCACTGTTGTCAGCCACTCACCTGCAGCCCTAGTCCATCATGCTGGTGTGAGAAACAGGGGACATTGGTGTGATCTCAATTCTGACAGGGTTGACACAGTGGCAGAATTTTGTGTGGCACCGAATCACAGTCCATTAAGTGTAGGTCTGAAGTCCTAGAGAAGGGACGTGCAGCCGGAAGCCCCACCTGCGGGCTCAGGCCATTCAAACGTGAGAGTTGAGGCGCAGCTGTCCTATTCCTTATCTTTCACCCTAGAATCTTCTCCTGACCAGTCACTCTCATGGCACTCAAAGAGGCAGTGAGCATATGCAGATTAATAAAAAAAAATCCACTTGGTAAGGAGTTTATGATAGAAGAGAGGGACTGTCTGAGTCCCTTTCTTGCCACTGGTACCCAACACCTGATACCCACAGCTTTAAGGAGGAGAGGACTATTTTGGCCCAGGTTTCACAATTTGCATTTGATCAGCCAGCAGTGAGGTGCAAATGTCTGACCGGAAGAATGGAGCTCACAGCGTGGATCCCGGAAACTGAGAGAGAAGGATGGATCTGGGGATGGGAGCACACTCTTCCAGGGCATAACCCCACTGACCCATCCCCGCCACCAGCACATGAAATCTTCAAAGGGGAAGTCCGGAATCCACTGTTGACTATAGTCCCCCCACAATCTCATCACTTTCCAAACACACGAGACACTTAGGGGCGGATGTTTTTAGATTTAAACCATAACAGGGATGTTTTCACACAAAGCGCAAATGTTGCTTAATATCAGCAAGTAGTCGTGGATCGTTTTACTTCCTTAAAGCTCTAACCTCTGGAAAGTAGTTTTGTTTACTGAGCACAGAGGAAGCTGAACATTTGGGTTTCTGCACAGGACCACCTACTGAAGGAACAGTCGGAGTCTGTACTTACTTAGCTGGCATGATGTTCAATTAAAAAGCACAGATAGAAGGTTTCCCTGGATGTGATGATTTAGCTGTGTTGAAATTTAGTAACGAAAACAACAAAAATCACATTTAAAGGATTTACTTCCCGTTTGAAGTTTTAACTCAGGCTATTTTTCTTATCCTTATAAATCAAACAGGTTTTTTTTTCCATATCTGGAAGCTCTTGTTATCTATGATGAGACACAGTGGAGAATTGAGAAGCAGAGATGAAAATATCAGTCCTGTCCTAGGATGGAAAACAGCCCAACCACCTGCACCATGAGGCCCTTCCTGTACAATCAAAAAGAAAACTGTATTTATAATCATCCTATTAATTTTGTTTTCCTGCTATATGATCATAGGAAATGAGAAAATAAATAAAAATATTCTTTTTTATTTATTATTATTATTATTATTATTATTATTATTATTATTATTATTTTGCTCCACTGCTCATAGGCTGAGGACCCTTAGGCGAATCACTCCTGTGGGGCCTCAGTTTCCTTGCTGGGTATATGAATGAGGTAAGCAGGGCAACTTGGTTGGAGAGGATCCAGATCACTCCCTCAAGGCCAGGGCGTTATCAGCCTCTACCTGGAGAGACATACAGGTAGAATGATCAGGCAAAGACCTCATCTCTCACAACACAGAATTCCCTAGCCTATGGAGCAGCCCAGAGGCAAGAACCTGGGCTTTCAAATGAGACAAACTTGAGTTTGAATCCTGCGTCCCTACATAGGAAGCTAGTTGTTTTATGGCGAGTTACATACAAAGGGTCTGGCATTGTATTTGTAAAATAAATACACTATTTACCCTTCATGATGTTCTCATGAGAACTGGGGAAAAAAGAACAAAAGTCTCAGTAAATAATTGGCTGCATGTCCTCCAGCCCCGCTCTGCCTTATACACACAGACACACGTAGACGCACCCTCAGCTACGGGACAGAAGTCCTGTGGGCAATAGCAGAGCTCGAGAATTTTCACAGGACAGCTTCAGATCACTGATGCCCTGGATCACCAGAAGGTACCCACCATCAGGAGAATGTCTTCTTCTGGCCCTCAGGAAATCAAAGGTACTCTTCCCTGAAGCAGTCCAAGAAGAGAAAGGCCCTAGACAAAAACACTTAGGTTGAAAATCTCCATTTGTGGTCATTTGTGCTGCCAGCCATGGCTGGCAAGATCCCCTTTCCAAGAAGGGAAACACCCCTGGAGGGCTCAGGGAAATAAGTCTAGACTCTCCTGTCTCTTTCCAGAAAACAAGCATCTCTCAGTTTATGTTTACGAGGAGATGCCCGGGTTCTCCCCGTTTGAAGGTGGGCAGTACGTCACCGTCCCTTCAGCCTAGTTCAGCCCGCAGAATTCGCTGAAGGTGCGGCTTTATTTCTCCTTGGTGTGTGTGTGTGTGTGTGTGTGTGTGTGTGTGTGTGTGTATGAGCGTCATTGCCTTGCACCTGTGTACTGTAAAAGTACGTAAGGGGCCAGAAGGAATAACTCCCTTCAGGTAGAGCAAGGCTACTAACGTTGTCAGAGGAAGAGTCTCTCTTCATCTGCCTTGGAGGATTAGCATTTGACACTTGGGTTTTTTTCAGTTCAGACCTCCATGTTGAGAATGGAGAGACATCAGGGAGGGAAAAGAAGGCCACGTTGCTGCGGTAGGTGGAACACAAGTGCTACAGCAAGGAGTCCTTGTCTCTCTGTTCAGGACCATTAGGGTGTGGTGGGGTAGACATTAGCATAATCTTGGGCCCTGACCAGGTCAGGACACAGTGGCAGAGCTCTGACATGTGGCCATGGGCAGCGGCCCGTAAGTGTTATTTCTTACCGATCTCTTGTGCTTCTATTCCTACGGCATATGGATGAGCTCCTTACTGGTGGGCAGCAGAAGGGAAACTATTGGTAACTTCATCTCTAAGTCTTAGGAAGTGAACCAAGAAGTCCTGGAAAGAGTAAGCCAAAGGGAAGACATTATGTATTGTCCAGGCAAAGGTATTTCGACTCTCTAGACCCGATGGAATTCTGGGGTAAATAGTGTGGACCTCAGATTCCACAATGAGGGTTGTCAGCTGTTTCCCAGCAATTGTGAGGCGGGGTCAGGCATCTGCATTCCTTACTCTCCCACACTCCAACCTACTGGATCCCCATAATTTTTTCTGGGCCAAAATGAAGCTCCTTATAATAATCCTTAATAATCACATATTTTATCAAACTTGAAAATAGTCAGGAGATCACTTCGGGGGAAGAGACAATGGGATTTTGTTTTGAATACAACAACAGTGATGATAATAATAAGAACACCGCTCGGATGAGTAGGACTCTCACTTCTCGTTTCTGTGCTACTGTAGCTTGGTTTGGCTGGCCTCCCTGACTTGGCAAGCTCAACCCACTTCGTCTCCTGCTTCTCCTGTTGGCTGAGCTCCCATCCTGCCGTTGGCTCTTGGAACTCAATTCCTGGCTGGCTGCACTAATCCCACATAATATTTTACACAAATTTATATGAACTCCAATACAAAGCTTAGCAAGGAGGCACTGTTTCTTTTCCTTGATAGAACTAATTATTTATAACTTGTCTCTAAGAAGCCAGTTCAACTCAAGGGTCCTTCCTTTTTGCTCATAAGAAACATTCCCAGCCCCACCCTGAAAGGGAAAAGATTTCTTATTCCTCTGCCCTGCCCTGGCCCCCCAAGTGCTGCCTACTTTGTAAATTCCCACCAGTCTCATTTAGAACCACACTTGCACCACACATTGCCTGGGAATCTCTCCCAGAAAGCTCCTATCTCCCCTGCCCCTTGGGGCTTGATTTCCCACAGACCCTTGGGTGGTTTAGATTGTTGTCTGCATCAACAACATGATAAACTTATTGCGGCTGCCCAGGCTTCTCCAAAGAACTGTGGGAATCACATGTGAATTTCTTCTTTGATTTTTTTCTTAAACAAAATTCTGTTTCCCCTCATAATAAATGACTGCTCCCAGAGTTGTTTCTTTAGTGGCATTGTGACATTCACAAGAGAGATATGACCCCTGGTTCTAATTGAAATCAATGAAGGCACCAAACTCTGGATTTTCAATTATGATAATTAAAGTTCAGAAGAACAGCATCTCTATATGCCTTTAATGCCTTATGAATAAGCAAGGCATTTTCCACTGTAATTTTTCACCACTAAAGAAAAAAAATGTAAGGACTAGGGTATGTATTTCAGCACATAAACACAGCCTCTATACATAGACTGTTCTAGAAAAACAGAATAGAATTTCTCTGTTCTTATTTTCTTTAAGCAAAGACTAATAGGAGATCACAGCATCTAGCACCTCAAACTTTTCAACAAGTCACAGGAATGGAAAGAGCATGGAGTCAATCTTCTCAGGCAGTGTGGGTGGTGACGGTGGGCTTTTCCTGTCGCGTTTTGCTTTTCCTGTCTAGTGCTAGCAAGGCTAGTTGTCTGTGCTTATAGATGTTGCTTCAGGCGTGTAATTTCTGCTGTCTGCCTCCCAAGTAAATGTCCCACTCTTCATTTTGTGCCAAGGATTCATGGCAAAATGTACACTCAGGGGTGTCTTCTCAAGTGTCAGTAAAGGTAATTGGGATAAAGGTCAGTCAATGACCATCACTTTCCAGATGAATGATCAGAATTTCAAAGCCTCATTTTACCCCAACACACCTGAAGCTTAGAAGTGCATACTTGCGCAAGTCCCACAACATTTTAGCAGTACAGATAAGACTAAGACCTAATTTTTTAGTTTACTAACATAGTATACCTTTCTTTTCTACCCCTTTAGCCTTCACATTGAGATACCCCCTTTGGCTTAATTAATTAATTAATTTTTGAGACAGGCTTTTACTAGGTTGCCCGGGATCCTCCTTCCTCAGCCTCCTAGAGTGCTAAGATCCAGTGTGCATTTTTGGCTTCATTTACTATCATCCTATATCCAAAGAGCTTCAAGTAGCATCCAGGGTCAATATCAACAACATGATAAACCACTTAAATGTTAGAATTCTTGCCAACAGAAGAACTCCATAGTGTACTGTTCTCACTATATCTAAGCTGTTTACTCAATAGAAAGGGGAGAATATATTTAGACTGGCATCTGCCAAGCAGTTATGTTTTAGTTGATATATATGAAGCTCATTATCTATGCATGAAATAGGAGTTACAAACACACACACCCTTAGTAACTCAGTGGGAAAGTGTCTATGCGGCCCGGCTCTATGAAAGGTAGGTGGAGCCAAGGAGGACCCACCTAACAATGAAAATAGTATGCCCTTGCTCTTTGTAAATGTATCTTACTTGAATAGTAGGTTCTGATTTTAAAATGTTAGTACCCATCTGCAAACATCCAGTCTGTTATGTGAAGACTTCATATTAATGAAGAACATGTCACCACTAATGAACCAGTATTTGACACTGTCACTAACTAGAATGCACACTTTAATTGGATTTCTTTGGAGTTTGTCTTTTTTAATCTTAGTTTTCCATCCTTGATATCCCTTACATTTACTTACCATGTTTCCTTACTGTTCTATGCATTGTGACAGTATCCCAGAATGTCTTTACTTTTGATGACCTTACATGCTTAAGAGAAAATGGACAGGTGTTTTGTACAGTGTCCTTTGGCTTGAAGTGTCTGGTGATTTTCTGGATAAAACGGTTGTAGATGTTGAGGAAGAAGCTCACACAGTTTAAGCATCGTTCACATCATGTGATATCAGGGTTCCATCTCATCAACATATTTTATTTTTGCTTATGTTAACCTTGATCATTCAGTTGCAGTAGTAGTTACTGATTTCTTCTAGTGTAAAGGTGCTCATTTTGCCTCTTTTTATAATGTCCTCTTTGAAAGGTCACTATAGAAAGCCTACACTTGAAGGATGATGCACTTCCTTGAAAGGACAGTGATTATAAAAATTATTTAGAATTTATCTTAGGACCTTTAATCACAATATACAAGCAATTACAGTGCACCTTTAATCCCTGCCCCCCTCAAAAAAACAGTATTAGCTACGTTAGATCATGGAAACATGCTAAGGTCAGAAAAGATCTAACAAGTACTATGCTCTGTTTTCCTGGTTGAATGAGACCTATGTTTAATAATTTGCATAGTGCAAATAGTGTGGTCAGGTGAAATTGTTGACATCCACTATTGACTCAGCAAATGGTTTTGGTGCTTGTTCTTTACTAAACCCTGGTTCCATCATTTGATTTTCAAAGCCAAACTCTGCGGCAGGTAAGGGAAATTCAGCCATTCTAACTCAGTTTTCAAACGAGAACGCTGTAGAAGAAAGTTGAGTACTACTGATTGAGCTGTAAATGTCCACACAAAGAGCACAGCACTTGACTACACTCGGCAGTGTGCACACTCCAGCATCACCGTACAGAAGAACAAAGTAGCTGCTGCTTTAATAAATATTTCCAATATAATCTTTATTTGCTGAGCCATACCTGCCACTGACACATCAAGGATTCAGCTTAAAATTTTCTTTGGCTCTTTCTACGATTCCAGCTCCAAGCACAGCTGCCTCCCTCCCTGTGCTTTCCTCGTCCCTCCCTTCTGTAAACTATTATCCTTGCTATGTCTAGATTCCTGCTACTGAAAATAAGTAGTGTACGGACTTGATCTCAAGTGCCTACTTTTCAAAATTATTATTAATGTGTTTGCATGGATTGTCGGTGGGAAGCTTTGATGTTCTTTTAAGAGCTCAATTGATTCTGGCACTTTGCAAATCAGTCAGTGCTCTTTTTAGAAGACAATAAATTCTTAGTGTGAGCATCTAGATATCATAGTGAATGCCTTCAAAACAAAAGGAATGGGAGACAATGGGATAACTAGTTCTGGAAGGCTTACGGAATCCTCAGTCTTTCAAAGGAGAGGAGCTGGTCAGCAGGTGGACTGAGTGGAAAGAGAAAGATAAATGGGCCAAAGAGGCCTAGGAGTGACCTGGGAGTGAACTAAGTCCTGGGGGATCAGACTCTATGTCTTTACCTAGAGTCACAACAGTCACTATTACACCCATGTGTTTTTTCCATGTTTTCCTTGTGGCTTCTTTCAACCTCTGTCTTCAACGGGCTTGTAGAGATCTAAGGATCAGCTCACATCATTATTATAACCCTCTTCACTTCTAAGACTTTATGGACACTTACTTTTTATTGAACTTTGAAAAGTCTGGACCACACAATTCATCCCTTCCCTGTTTTCTAACTCTTTTCAATTGTTAGATAGTTTGATTTTCAGGCTGTATTATTAAATTGCCTACATAAGAAACATAAATTTCTACTGTACTTCATATGGGTCTTTATAATTCTAGGCTCCTACTTGATGTTGCATAAATACTAGAAGGTATTTGATTTGATGGTATCTATTTGAGAAAGAATGATTCAGAATTCTCCAATTATTTTGAACATCTGTATAAAATTATTTTGCAGCATCATGATGGAAGACATAAATCAGTTTCTGGAATGAAGTGGGATGAGTAGGCATGAGCAAAGATAGGCTGGAGACCTTGTTGTATACTTCATCTTCTTCACTTTCCAGTCACCATTTTAAAGATGAAGAGATCGAAAGAGAGGTTATGTAGTTGTTCAAGCCTGTAAGATGAGAGAGTGTCAAAGGCAACATTCAATCTGTTGTCATTTGACAGGTTGACAAGGTTCTTTTTACTTCAGTTGTAAACAGGTTTTTCAGCAAGGTGTTAAAAATGGACCTGTAGGTGAATATGAGCTAGATATCATTTTAAAAATGAAATAAATATGTCAGAAAGTATGATTTTAAATTTAGTTTATACTAATGATAGCGGTATCTAGAGTTTGGGCCAGATAGATTAGAAATTCATATATGAAGGAAAACTGATCTGTGGTTTATAAAGAAAGAGAGGGAAAAGGAGCACAGGGAACACACAGGAAATAGGGGAAGACCTCATATATGTCCGAAGTGTATGATCTATTTAGCTTGGGAAATAAAATCCTAGATGAATTGAATTATGAATGAATATGAACTTGGTATATCAGCCAGCTTATAAACTACCAGATCTGAGTAGTTTATTTCAACCAGTATTTATTTCTTGTTCATGAGTCTGTAAGTTAGATTTGCTTCTCTGGGTTTGGTTAAGTGTCTTGGGGTTCAGCAGGATTGGCTTCAGTGTACAGGTGGTAAGGTAGTGCCAGGGTTTTGGGCAGTACTCAAAACAGGTTCTAAGGTGGGATAAATACAGAAAAGAGTGAGTTACTGTAAGGACAGTACCTGCTGTGGTGAGAAGCCTGTTCAGTGGGACAATCAGAATAAGGAACAAGGGCGTGCTTAGGAGCCAACGATGATAGAACATATTTTTAAATAAAATTATCTCAACACATTAGTCTGTATCTTTGAAGAATTATCACAACATTTAAAAGAAAGGTGGCCTGAGAATAGGATGACGAGCCTTTTAGGAAGAGCTGAATCGGTGATGACTTGTCTAATGAGTATGCGCTGCCAGCAGCCATGCCTACAGAAAGAGTCCAGATGAGAAGTCAATGTTTAAATAGATTGTAGGATTATCTGTATAAAAAAGGCCTTAAAAATTAGAGGAATGTCCCTCTCCCTCCTCACCGTTCCCTACACCCATGGTTCACTTTGTTTTTCATTTTGAGTTCCATGAGGTAGTTGTGATCTGGGTCTCTCATGTGAGAGAGACCATTCGATGTTTCACCTTCTGCTTCTGACTCACTTCACTAAGCATGATGTTCTCAAGCTTCTTCCATTTGCCTGCAAAAGCCTCCACGCTGTTGGACTTTATACATGCAAAGGAAAGTGAGAAAGTCCTTGTCACCTTGACAAGATACGTAGGTGCACAAAATGCTCAACTTCATTGTAAACCTTAAATTTTGCACGTATACGTATCAATAAAATGGGGGGAAATTAGAGGAATGAAAGAAGAGTCAATTTACGAAGAAAAGCCTTTAAACCAGTAGAATTAAGTAATACATTTCTCGCTATTTCCAACCATCTCTATGGTCAAAAAGTTAAGACATCAGACAATGTTTTCAAAATCAGATTGTCATTACTCTTTTGACATCCCCAAATATGTAAGGCACAATAGGAAATTTCCTCAGTCCTTACAAGGACGTTGCTATAACTGAGTACAAAGCTTCAGCACCAGGAAGCTTCTGATATCCGTGTTTTCACGTGGTAATTGCACCCCACTGAGGTAGAAAGGAAGGGAGGAAGACCTTTAAGAAAAATTCAGTGAAAAATAGACCGTGTGTCGAAGTTCTGATGGCTAGTTACACTACTAAGACAAATAAAAGTTTGTGGAGATGTGCAGACATTACCCAGATCAGAAGTCACTTTCCTAAGTAGTGAGACAGAAGTTCCAGTGCACCCAGATACCGGTTAGTTTACCTTTGACTCTTCATGCTTTACTCAGAACGTTAATAAACTCAGTTGTGACATTATTCAGGCAGGTTTCATCTCTCTGCCATTAAGATTTCTTTCATTTAAAGTCTGTACAGTTCCAGGCTTTACACATCCAGTTCTTTTCCTGGTGAGTGGGGGTCAAATAGAGACAACTGTGTAGTTTCTTCAAATGCAATATATTCCTGAGTCTTTGATTCTGTCTTCTCTGAAGGCAGTTAGAGACACACATAACCTAATTCCTCATTTGAGGTGTGTTCCATGGCTTGGCCATGCTTTCCTGTCTGATAATGATATTAAGAGAGTGGGAAAACAGTATGCCTTTTATTTGTTATATTACATAGAATTTTTCTTTCTGGGAAAACAGCACACAGATGTCACCTTACATTGATTCTTTTGTGACAGCAGGGTGGTTTTCAGAACTCTGCATGATAATTTCTTCAAGAATCTCCTAGAAGAGGCTGCCAAATCAGTAATTCTGATGTGTCACTTTGGCTGGGGCTACCCACTGCCAAGTTTCCACAGTTACACAGTAAAAGCTAAAAAAGAAGTACCGTACAATATATGTGTAAATGTGTGCATAAATATGTATGTATTTATACATAGATATAGTAAATAAAGTATACATGTATGCCTTTGTACAACGTCAAGCTGTCTTTCCTTAATAAGAGCTGCTCTTTCTTTTACACTATTCCCTCTAACTTGCATATAGAATTTGTTTTTCCTCTTTTCAAATAGAATTGAAAAGCAGATATTACATGGCTTGTAAATGTGTAGCAGCCTTCAGACTCACAGTTTTGGGGTTAGAGTATCAGCCTTTTCCCTGTTAACTGTGTGGTCTTCGGCAACTCATTTAACTTTGATACCCATCTTTTAAGGTTGTTGTGAGGGCTAAATGGGATTATATGTTTATTTCGTAAATGACCATTGTGCTTATTCTGAGCCAGACATTGCTCTGGGTATGTGACAAATGTGCTCACCATACGGGTTAGAGGACGGTCATTATTTTATTTTATGGGTGGAGACTCTCCCAGGCCACGCAGCATCTTAGAGGAAACCGGCATTCCTCCAAGGAAAGCTGACTTCACAGTCCGTGGTGAAGCGTGGTACAGTGCGTGGTGCTGGTAGTCATTCGTGTATGTGAGCACTTATTGAAATATCCTTACTTGTCAAAATACTAGTACTATTGTCATCACATGGTCTCTTTTATGGTTTAGATCTTAAATGTTTCCAAAAGGCCCACATGCCAGCCAGTTTGTTGCTAGCAAACTAGTGTTGTTGGGAGATGGTAGAACCTTTAAGGGGCGGGGGCTTACAGAAGGAAGTGAGGTCATCAAGCAGTGCCCTCAAGGGGGTTACTGGGATCTCAGCCCACTGCTCTCTGCTTTCCAGCTGTCATGAGGCCATCACACCTCTTCTTTCCTGTGTTGTTGCCGTGATGTGTTGCACTATCTCAGGCCCAAAGGGACGAGGACAGTCCAGCATGAACCAAACCCTCTGAATCTGTGAAGCTGGCACAGCAATGGAAAGCTAGCAGCCTTCATATTTAGTTTTTTAAGTGTTTACTAGTCTATGGAGTTGAAGGTTCAGAAATAATTCAATTTTATAGCTTTTGTGAGTTTCTAAAGTAAAAATTACACCTTCTGAACTCCTTACTGTCTTAAATTTTAGTGAGGGTTCAATAAAATAATATAAATAAAATAATTTTGAAACAAACAAAGGTCGCTTTTATCACTGTGGGAATGAGATCTCATATTTTATGATGTAGCTGAGACCTAGTCCAAATGGCACTGGGGCTGGTGAGAGGAAAATTGCTCTGACTTGGCCTTTCACACACACACACACACACACACACACACACACACACACACACACTCACTCACATGCACGCACGCACACACACACACACACACACACACACACTCATAGAACACTGAAAACAGCTTCAGTGTGCTGGTGTAATGACATAGCTGGGTTTCATGCTGTTCTACAAAATATAGCCCAGTTTTGGAAATATTTGGACATCAAAAGGCACAGGGCTACCACATTTTAGGTTGGAGGTTAAAAAGTGGGGAGGTGAACCAAGGAATCTCAGGTTACTATGAGCAGGACAGTCAAGCTCTGGTGAGCAAAACATCCAGACTGTAGATATTTGCACAATTTTACTAGTACAAACACCCAAGATACCAATGCTTTCATGGAAATTCTGGCTGTGAATTTCTGTTAACTTTGGCTTAGGCCTGAAGCTATTTTCAGAAGCCTTTGCAAACTTACAGGAAGTACCTTCCCTTTCTATTTACATTTGGTATTGTTGCCTTTAAGTACACACTGCATACACAGGAAGGCTTCTTTCCTTTTTCTCCACTAAGTGTTGGTTTTTAGATCACACATGTATGAATAGCCATGAAAACATATAAACACAGGGAGTAGGCTGAGCTCATCTCTAGAAAATAGAAAATAAAATAAACCACTCCAATTCTTGTCTAATTAAGATGCTAGACTTGATGGCTCTTTCTAGCAAAGTTTGAGCGCTCCCGGACTTGGTCAAGAAGACTGAGCCTCCCTGGACTCCAGTATGAGCTGTGGCAAAATCAATAAACAAATAAATAAAGTAAAGTAAAGACTAGAGGCTCCATGGAGAGTTGGGGCTCCCTGTCTCTTTCATGAGTAATGAATGTGGCAACCACAGAGACTTGGAAAGGAGCAGGATTTTCAAATCTGCAAGCTGGATTTCAACTAGAGCAGTGACTTTCACCGGGACTTTTGCAGAAGGGAGGGAGGTGGAGACTAAGGGATAAGTAAGAAGAGGGTACTGAGACAAAGCAGAAAGGACTTGGAGTGGACGGCGTAAGAAGGATGTTGGAAACCTACCCACCCCCTCTAGTGAAATGTGTATGTGCTACAGTTTAAGCATCCAGCATCTGTTGTGCAATGTGACCAAAATTCCAAGTCAGTCTCTAGAGGAGTAAGACAACTTGTGCCCACGAGGCCCACCTGAGGAGGCCATCTGTCTCAAGGCTGCTTCACTGGCCTGGGTGGTCTCAGACTCTTGAAAGGGAACGTCTTTCTCATGAGACATACACATGAAGTATATGGAACAGAAGCTGGCTCTTGCACATCAGCTTCTCCACTTTATTCCCAGCTTCGTGTTTTCTTCGGTGTGGGGACTTGCACATGTGCCAGTCCCTATGTGCCTGCTCCTAAATCCCAGCAGAAAAAAGAGGCAAGAGAGAAGAAAGAGGAGACAGAGGGCCCAGAGAGCACTTGCAGGCCCAGACATGAGCAAAACAACTTGAAACCGTCTTGCTGAGTCTGAGCTCTTCCCTTAGGACTCAATAGTCAGTTTTCAGGGGTACAGAATGTCAAACAGATGAAACAGAGCACTTTGTTTCATGAAAGCCAGTTGCTGTTCTACAGTATGAATGTGCTCTGTTTTTACATAAAAATGTCTTTGGAATGCTTAGTTTGTGTGGCAATTGCCTTTCAGTGATGAGTTCACAGAATCAGAAAGAACAAGGGGATTTATGTTCTCTCATATTAAAAAATTCTTTTTTCCTTCTATGAAGGCGCAGAAGACTTCCTGAAAAGATTACTCTTAATATAATTTATTTTAGAGCATCTTATGATTCACAAAGAAGTCAATAATTCTCCGAAGAACAATGTGAGTAAATGAGCTGCTTCTTCTTCATGGGGAGTCAGAAAGGGTGACTTGTTCTCAGAGGGAGCAGGACTAAAAGTTGCAGGGCGGTTGTCCTCTGTACCTCTTCTGAAAAGACCAGACTGGCCAGGCCTTTGCTACAAGCCTGGGGAAGGAGGAAATCTTTGTGAAGACCTAGTTATAAAAATAATTTTCACTTACTCCCCTAATAAGAAGAGCTTTGGGAGTTAAAGGAATTTTTAAAAAGATGGAAAAGAAAAGAAACTTCGAAAAACTTTATAGTTATGAAGTTAGAGAGGACAGATGAGTATTGAACACTGAAGAAGAAACGAAATCAAAACCAATCACAATATAGTGACTTATATGGTTTTGCCTTTTTCCCCATTTAAACCTACCATGCTAAAAGTGAATTTAAACCCCTTCCCCAGTAAGGAATAACTTTTTATTTTGCCAAGAAATTCCGTTTTCTAGAACAGTGATATTCTCAATTTTAAAAATCCTCTTTTTTTAAAAAATGAAAGTATTCCCATACTGTGTCCTGGGCAATGTTCTCCTCTATTGTATTAAAGTGGCTGAAAAGAGAAAGGAGCAAGCTATGTGGGTATGGTGGTCCAGGCCTGGAACCCCAGACACCCAAAAGGCTGAGGCAGGAGGATCACTATTTCAAGTTTAGCTTAGACAACTAAGCCAACAACTTAGCAAGACTCTGTCTCAAAATAAAAGGTGCTGAACATGAAGCCCTGTGTTTGGTCCCCAGGGCTGGGAAAAAGGAGCAAAAGAAGAGGAAGAAGAGAAAAAGCAAGAGGAAGAAAAATAATAATAACAAGAAGGAGGATGTGGAGAAAGTGGAGAAGGAGGACAGAAGGAGGGAGAGGAGGAGACGGAGCAGGAGGAGGAGGAGGACAGTGATGACAACAGTGGTGGCTAGGGAGCACGTCTCCTATACCCGATCCTCCCACCTTCAGGCCCAAAGGAAGAAAGCTCATGAGAAGAGAAAAGGAGCATGTGTCTGTGGAAGGACACCTGCTCTTACAAAGGCCTGGAATGTAGTGCTGGGAAAGACAGCAGGACTTCTCTCTGTGAACTCTTCTGATGTCTGCCGTGGAGCTAAAGGGTGACTGGGGAGCACAAATGCCA
Organism: Ctenodactylus gundi; assembly: GCA_004027205.1. Lineage (NCBI taxonomy): Eukaryota > Metazoa > Chordata > Mammalia > Rodentia > Ctenodactylidae > Ctenodactylus > Ctenodactylus gundi. The sequence goes on along the minus strand of PVKB01003258.1, from coordinate 105,594 downwards.
TTTATTCACCAATCCTAGACTTAAATGGTGCAGTTCCCGAGGCACCTAAAAAAGGCCTTACTCACATAAGCTGTTTCACGCATGAAAGGGTTGATTGATAGGGAGGGGGTGATTGATACCAGATTTTCTTTCTGTGTTGGTGGCAGTGTGAGGGTGCAGAAAGGAAAGAACAAAGATACACAACTACGGAAAAAAGGAATGTGGAGAGACAATACTCTAAGACGCCTCCTTCAGTTAACCATGTTCTTTCAGATCTGAAATGACCCAGAATTCAACTTCAGTGAATCCTGTGGCAGGAAATCCTACTTTCTAATGAAATATTTATAGAGAAATCATCAAGGGTGTAAATCTAGGATCCTGGATCACCTATTGGCAGGAGAATGGCAAAATCAAGAAGCTGACTAAGCCCATCTTGGTGTACACTAAGTTTAGATGACAAGGGAGACTGTGGAAAATTTTCTGAATATTGCTTAACAAGAGTAAGTAGATAACTTGTAAGATAGCATGCAGCTTCTTTTGAATATTGTAGTAGAAGTCTTAACTAATGTATTAAGACAAGCTAAACGTAACATAAGAAAATCTCTAAGTTTTTCAAAATTAAGAATCAAATAGTTATAAATAAGCTACTCTCAAAGAACTCAACCTGGAAAACAGAATGTATTTTACGCTCAATAATAATAAAAATAAGAGTCACATCTTATAAAAGGGCCTAGTAGTTATGGATAAATTTATAATAATCCAAAATTGTGCAAGAAAAAGAAGTTCTGGAAATCACTATATTTACCGCAAGAAATTAAATACAATTATGCAAAAGAAAAGAAATTGACAGAAAAACAAATATTATAATGCTTACATTAATACATAAGTATATAAATAAATATAGAATAAGAAAAATCAAGAAAGCCAAATGTTAGTTTTTAAAAAAGACCAAGACAATTATTAAATGTGCATTCTTACAATTCAAAGTGTTGCTGAGTCAAGCAAAGAATCAAATTACTAATCTTAGGAAAGTAAGTGGCAATCAAAGCAAATCTTAGAATGTTTTAGAAACAATATCGAATGGCTTCTCTAATATGAGAAACCCAGATCACAATTATTTCATGGAACTTAATGTGGGAAATAATGGGAACTGGAGGGTGAGGGAGTGGAGGAAGGGTTGAAAAGAGAGCGGGGAAGGATCTGTAACTTTGCTGTGGTATGTAGGTGCACAAAATGCTCGAGATCAATGTACACTTTAAGCTTTGCACTTATCCATGTCAATAAAATGGGACAAAAAGAAAAAATAAAAAGAGACCACTACCAACTTCATGGTAGTAAGTTTGAAAAGGAAGAGGAAATGGCCAAGTTCTCAACAAAAGCCAAGGTAATAAATGAAAGAAATAGAAAAATCTGAATAACTATTAAATTGAGTACCTAGGTCCACCCCTATCCCAAAAGCAATTCCATGCTCTCTGAGATGGCTTCACCAGTGTATTCCATGAAATCTTAAGAAGGAACAAGCATCAATATTGCTTAAATACTTCTAAACATTTCAAAACATAGAAATATGTTTTATTTTATTATATTTTATGGGGTCAACATTACCTTGATACAAACACATAATGACACTGTAGGAAAAAAAACTACAGATAAATATTTCAAAAAACTGGATATGAACTTTCTGAAAAGTTTAAGCAATGAAATATAAAAAAGGGTAAGTAACACTTTTAACTTGACTGAACTTGTTCCAGAAGTTCAAGTTTATTTAATATTGATAATCAACGCATTTTATTGCACTGAATTTGCAACATTTGCAATAATTAAGTGGCAATTCAAAATCTTCTCAGAAAAATAGAATTGGATAGGGATTTCTTGATCCGATCAAGTGCATAATTGCATCAAACTGTACCGAAATATATATCTACTGGTGAAACATGGAAAGCCTGGCCTTGGAATTGGGGACCCAGTACCACTTCCACTCAGCACTGCAATGAATATAGGCCTACATGACTCGGTGAACAAGAATGAAACACTATAAATGTATAGGAAAGGAGAAGTAGAATTTTCAGAGATGAAATAATTTAAAAATCCACAAGTATTTATAAATTACAAAATAGTGAATCAACAAAGTTGCTAGAAACAAGGTTAATTTGCTCACCTGTTCTTTTGTATGTGAGTAACAAATAAACAGAAAAAATAGCAACTTGACACTGAAAAACATGAACTTTATTAAAAGATATTTAAAAAGACTTTAAAAATGAACAAATATACAATGTTCATGAATTGCAAAATGTTAATACCTAAGAGATGTTAACACTTACATTGAGTTATAAATGTAATCCCAGCACTCTGGAAAGTAGAGTCAGGAGGATAGCAAATTTGAGCTTAGACTGGACAACTTAATGCTATAAGAAAACCCTGTATTTCAACAACAAAAACTGAGAAGTTTGGGAATGTAATTCAGCACAAAGGCCTTGGATTCAATCTCCAGTTCCACACACATACAAACGCACACACGTACATACACACACACAAAAACCCATTCATATTAATCAAAACATTTAACAAAATCTGAATCAAACACTAACATGTTGCTATGCAAACTAATAAATTGATTTAAAATTAATATGAAATGTAATTAATGAATAATAGCCATGATAATGTTGAAGAAAGGAAAGAACAAGTGTGGAAGAATTGTCTTACTAGATGGCTAGATGAATTGTGGAACTATAGTAACTACTGCAACACAGTGTGGTATTAGCACAAAATATATATTGATGAATGGACTAGACTAGAGAGTCTAGAAAAATCTGTGCATTAAATTTAAGGCAGAAGTGACAATGTGATAAGACAGAAAAACATTTGTAATAAATATTAGACCAAATGCATATACACAAATGCAAATATATCTTGATCCTCATTACCAAAATATGCATCAATTTCAGATGGATTCTATCACAAATACTAAAAAGAAAGCAAAATTTGGAAGAAAAATACTTCAAAAGCAATAACCCTAAATAAATATTATAACGTATTTTATTATTTTAACATTTAAATTTTTCATTCACCAAAGTACAACATTAAGAGTGAAAAAGTAACCTGTAGAGTGGGCATGGATAAGTGCCATAGCTCTATCTATTGAAGGTCTTTTTTTTTTTTTTTTTGAGACAGGGTCTTGCTCTGTAGCCCAGGCTGGTCCTGAACTCATGAAGGAGCCTTGGTTGGCCTTGGACTCATGACAATCCTCCTGCTTCAGCTTCCTGAGTGCTGGGATTACAGGCATGCCCCATCATGCCCGGCTTTTATGTGGTGCTGGGGAATCAACCTCAGGGCTTTGCACTTGAAAGACAAGCTCTTTAACCACTGTGCCTTTCCTTCAGCCCCCAATGAAGGTCTTAACTGTACAGGAATACATTTAGCAAATATATATATATATATATATATATATATATATATATATATATATAATGTAAAATTATTACAAAGAAATACACCAATAGGCCCATTAAAAATCCGGACAAGACTTGAGGCATTTTATTGTACAAGGAAGATTTCTAGTTTTCTAATTTTATTGCTCATGACAAAAATGTAAATTAGACTGAGGTAAGACAAAAGAAATAAAGATGAGTAGAAAGAAGACAAGGAAACCATAACTGTGAGTCTTGGTCAAACTCACCCCAGGCTACCATGCTGTACTCAGTAACCTCCCTCTCTAGGCTTGTGACCAGACAGTCCAGAGCCTCCAGACTTGACCTGTCTCCTTTCCAAACACCAGTTGCTGTGAGCTTATGAAGCTAGATTAGCTGACACCATGTTTTTCTCCACAATGGGAAGCAACCCAAGACAAGGAGGGGTTTGTAACAGGGACCTGCAGGCTCGTGCTCCAGATTTTCCATGGATAACGACGAGCAGGATGAAGCTCGGCCCCTCCGCCCTCTACTTTGGGTCTCTAATTACTATCTTAAAACTTTGGAGTAAGATTTTCGTTCAGCTTTGCCTGTAAGCATATTAACTGCTTAAGATACTTCTGTATCATAAAGTTGATCAGCCTTAAGTGTACCTGGCCTGTATCAACCCCCTTCAAGGCCAAGGGTACCAAGAAAATAGTAATTAAACAATTTTCATAATTTGCAGAAACATTTGATCGCTAGCTTCTGCAATGTCCAGTTCCAGAGCCCCTGGAATGATACCTAGACATCAATAGTCATTGTCCCAAAGCTAAAGTCACTTCAGATTTTGGGAAAAGAAGCCAATCACAGTTTGCTCTACAGTAAGGTCACCTTCCCAAGTGGGAGCAATCAACCCATGTTGGGAACAAAGTGTGTCTTCTCTTCCCCTCAAGCAAAACCAGACATCTTATAGGAACTGAATTGTCTCTGAAGCCATAAGGATTCCTCAAAACAGAACTGAGATGATTGTTGGCTCAATCCTGGTCCACGACAGCCTATCTACAAAGGCTGGCTTTGTTTTTGTGAGGAGATTGGTCTGAACCTCTGTCATAGTGTTCCCTGCCAGCTGTTCAATGTGCTGTCCTTCCCCTGGTCTCCCTTACTATCTGACTGCGCCTCCCACTGATGCTTTCTGTGATGGCAGTTGATGAACCTTCTCTCCAGGTGAGTTGTGGTTTCCTTTCCCCTTTGACCTCCTTGGATTCTGTCTGGCTAAAATGAAAAATGCAGGGAAATGCCATTCATTGTAGGCAGAAACTTAATCAGCATATTGGCTTGAAAAACTTGTCACCATACCTATCAAAGCTGGGCGCACACATGCTGCATGACTCAGAAATTTGAAACCTAGGCCTATACCCAACTAAGAAGTATGTACACCAAAACTGCATGTACCAAAGTGCTTATAGCTGCCTAAGTATTAGTAACGTGTACTTGGAAACTACTCAAATATTCATCAATTAAAAAACAAAACAGTTATCGCAGTGGAATACTACATTACACACTGGAATACTACATTAAAATGAGAAAGAAAGCAATCTGGAATGTTTAAAAAATGTAAATTTATTTTAGAAAAATAATGGTAGCTACAGGAAGCCAAACATAAAACCATGCTATACTATTCTTTTTTTTCCATTTACGTGAAGTTCAGAAAGAGGCAAAATTAGCACATTCCAAAGTCATAAAGGAGGTTACCTTTAGGAATTAGGCAGGAAGAAATGGGAAAGAAGCAAGACAAGACTTGCTTTTTGGAGTTTGCTAATGTTTTATTTCTAAGCTTGTGTAGAGGTTACACGGTGTGTTTGCCTATGAATACTTGCTGAACTGCATTCTAACAATGTCTAACCTTTTCTGAATACATATTATATATCACTAAATTAGTGAGTGATTTATAGATCATTCTAAACCCCAGCAAGTATTTTTTAAATTTTCATGGAAGTATTTTGGCTAAGTTAATTAAAATAAGAGTTGATTGATTTACACATTAATTTACAAAACCTTTTTTGCCTCACCTTTAACGATGAAACCTATTTCTACTCTTCTGCCAAAGCAGAATTTTCCATTACCACCTGCTGCCAGTGCATGAGAGAGTTGCCATTTTAAACACTGCAGGAAGGTTCCATTTCTGCTTGGAACTTACTTATATTGCCCACATAGAACTTTATAATTACCAAAAGGTCTCCTGTGCCTTCTAAAGGCACTGTTCATTCTTACTTAGCCATCTCTAAATGGAGATAAATTGAATTTTGAAGATATTTTCCTGGAAAGTGAGCATGCAGTGTTGAGGTAAGAAACTTTTACATGACCTTACATGCCCATATACCCTAAAAGGAATTATTTCAGAGAACTATGGCTTTCCCAGTGAAATCAGAAGAGCTGAAAGAACAGCTAGAGAGAGCGGAGACCAGGTCTCTGAGCAACCCACTGATTTGTAGCAAAGGCCCATAGTGAAAAATGGGCGCTCTCTAGAGAATACATTTTATGAAGAAACAGAGATAATAGAACACAGTGGGAAGGTGCTTCTTCTGACCTTCCAAAGCTTCCATGCAAGAGCTGTCATAGCACAGAAAACCAGTGTTGACTGCAGAGTCAACCCCTCAGTGAAGCAGTCCCATATTTCTCTCTTCATTAATAATTGATTAGTGTACTTCAGTTCATTGTTTCTGCATATATTCACCCTTAACATCTAGCTAAATGACATACGTCCACTGCAACCAAAAGAGGCTCATTTTCTCTTCATAAACACAAAAAATTAATAGTGTTCCTGTACATCAATAATGACTCCACCAAGAAAAAAAAATTAGAAAGAAATCTCATATATGGTAGCATCAAAAAATTTAGGAATTAACTAGAGATGTAAAAGATCTGTATAACAAAGACCATGGTACTTTGAAAAAAGAGATTGAAGAGGACATTAGAATAGTCAGAATCAATACTGTCAAAATGAAATTCCAATCTAAATATCAACAGCATATTTCACAGAAAAAAATCTTAAAATTTATATAAAACCAGATGAGATTCATAGTAGTCAAAAGAATCCTGGGCAAAAAAAGCAAAGCAAGAGTCATGATAATCCTGGATTTTAAGTTACTACGAAACACCAGTGATAAAAACTACATGATACTGGTACAAATGGGTCAGTGGAACATAATTTATGATACAGTAAAAGCCCGAGCACCTACAGCCATCTGAACATTGACAAAGGGGCCACCAACATATGCTGGAGAAAAAAAAGTCTTTTTAACAAGTGGTGCTGAAACAAAACAAACAAACAAACAAAACCCCTCTTGTGGTTAGGTTCTGGAGTGTCCCCCAAAAGTATCATGTATTTTAATGTTATGGATTCTCCATGGAGCCATGTAATGTTGGTGGATTGGGGTCTGGCCTGGAGGGGTGGATTGCAGTTGTTGGGATTAGGGGCGTGTGAGTTAAGACTAAAGGCATTTGAGTTAATACAGAAGGTGTATAGTAGCCACATCTTCGATACCCAGATGCAGGAGAGACTAATACTGGGACTTGGACTAGTCTCAATTAGTTTCATATGTCTGCTTGTTGGTGATGTCCTGAGAAGCTGCCTCCACCTTCCTGCTTCTGCCATGTACTTCAGTTGCTGCCGGCCACCCCTGAATGGACTGTGACCATCTGAAACTGTAAGCTAAAATAATCCTTTTCTTTCCTAAATTTACGTGTGTGTCAGGTATTGAGTCACAGCAATAAAAGGTAGCTGAAACAAACCCCAAGCAAACCTTATTATCCACATGCAAAAGAACAAATCTAGACTCATATCTTTCACCCCATACTAAAATCAAATCAAAATGGAACCAAGACCTAGGTATTAAAACAGAATCACTGAATATGCTGGAAGGTAATAAAAATAGGTAAGTTCCTGAAGACATAGGCCTAGGCAAGGACTTTCTCAACAGAATCTCAATTGCACAGGAAATAACAAGAATTTATAAAATGGGGTTATATCAGATTAAATCGTTTCTGCACAGCCAAGGAAACAACACACAGAATGAAAAGAGTCTACAGAATGGGGAAAAAAATCGCTAGATATTTCTTAAACAGAAAACAAATATCTAGAATACTAAAAAAAAAAATTTACTCCTAAAAATAAAAGAGCCAATACTTCTTCAAAGAATTACATGAGAAAATGTTTTACATCTTAGGCCACCAGGAGAATACAGATCAAAACAAGCCTGAGCTTTCATTTTACTGCAGGAAGAATGGCTGTCATCAAGAACTCAAAAAAGAACAAATGCTGCTGAGGCTGGGACCTGCAAGGACCTGTGCTGCACTGTTGGTGGGACAACCACTGTGCAAACTGGTATGGAGACAAATAGAAAAACCAAAAATAGAAATCCCATTTGACCCAGCTGTGCCTCTGCTAAGTATCTCCCTAAAAGAGTGAAAGACATCCCATTAGAGTGACACATGCACATCCACGTTTATCGCAGCACAACTCAGAATAGACTTCAAAGTAGCCTAATGCTCACTGACGATGAACAGAAAAGGAAATATGGTGCATGTACAAAATTGAGCATTGCTTTTCCACAAATAAGGACAAGTTTGAGAAGAAAAGTAGGAAACACCCTGAGGTTGTAATGCTAAGGGTAATAAATTCGACACAAAAGGTTAAATATCCTATGTTCTCTCTTAGACAAGAAACCCAAAATATACATAACTTTAAGTGCAGAATAAAATAGAAATGATAGGAATCAGGGAATTTGGCTTTGTGCAGATGGGAAGGGGTTCTGGGGAGAAAGGAAACGAGAAGGTGGAAGAGAAAGTGAAAGTAAAAACTATTAAGATATGTATGATAAATAGATGCACTAATTTCCCAAGATACTATTATATTATTATAGATTTTAAGTCCATGCTAATAAAAGGGAACAATTATGAGAAAGAAATACTGGATGGAAATCCTGTAGTAGTATCATGCTGTTACAATTTGTTTAGTGTTTTCCCAGAACTTTTCTATATTCTTTAGCAAGTTTCTATTTTCTCTCATAGTGCTGATAAAGAATGTTTTAGACTAGAACAGATGTTGGTAATCTCCCGTTCATAACATCATCCATCACAATAGTTCAAAAGTAGAAACAACACAAGTTTCCAGTGGTGGATGAATGCATGAACACTACGTAGTAAACACAAGGAATGGAATCTTATTTAGCCACAACAAATTTTGACACATGCTACGACTTGGTTGTATCTAGAAGACATTATTCTAAATGAGAGAAGGCAGTAACACAAGGATGTACGCCGTATCATTCCACTTTGTGAAGTTCCTCAAGAGATACAATTCAGGAACACAAAATGTAAGATGCTGGTTGCCCGTGGAAGGGACAGGGAAGAGTGGGTTTGGGGAATATGAAAAAACTGTGAAGGCGGTTGGTGGAAATAGTCACAGAGCAAGGTAGCTGTACTTAATGCCACAGGCTTGCACTTTTAAAACATTAAGAGGGTTTTAAGATATGTTATATCATATATATATATATATATATATATATATATATATATATATATATATATATATGTCATGTATATGTATGTATTTCAACACAATAATTTTTTAATTCTAAAGTCAATTCTTGTTTCTTCCCCCCAGAAATTCCTGGGTTTGGCCATTTTGTTCCTCATTTTTTTATTGTGTCTTTTCTGATTCTTCTGTCTCATGCACCAACCTCCACCTGCCTTGTCAGGTACCTCAACAATCACTGTTACTGTTTTGTTAATATCCCAAATGCAAATTCCTTATCATGCTTACCTATGGAACACAGAAAGATGCTTTCTTTGCTGTCGCATGCCTCAGCAGAGAAGCTGAGTTATGAACTGCTCTCTTAGAAAAGCTGTTTTGTCTCTATGAGCCTGTTGGACAGTGGACAGAATATGCTGAATATTACAGTAATATTATAATTGTTATCAGAGGAAGCCACTCAGCTCCCTGTTTCAGGAAAAACAAGTGCCCTTTTATGGACATGCATCCTAATTTCGAAAAAAAAGAGAGATTTAGTTTAAGTTGAAAAGAAAAAGTACTACTTTCTACTGAACATTTTCATTTCTAATGGCTATGACTGTTAGGTGTTAGAAAGTGAGCACTGTTTCATTTTTTCTCATTCAACTGCTTTCTCAGCCTCTGGCTTCTCTCTTCCCCACACCCTCTCTCTGCTTTTCATAGTAAAACTCTCTAGAACTCACAGAGTAGCATTCAAACTCTCACACACGTCTGTGTAAATTTACCTCCCATTACTTTGAGATTGAGGTCATACCATTCACCTCTCATTACATGGGCTATATCCTTTGGTCAAAAATGAATCTCCATCTTTCTCTGTGGCACAAATTTCTCTTCATCTTTAAAACAGTTCAATGTGCACATTCTCTTGGAGCACTCAGTGCTTCCTTCCTCTCTGATGCCTACCCCTCTTCAATGAATCTTCGTGATGCAAGGATTTTATGCCTGGTACTACTAAGTATGATTTTTTAAAAAAATACTATAAATGCTCCTGCGAGTGCCATCCAACAGAAAGACAGGCCTGCAAAAGCATTAAGATGCACCCTCACCCACCTCATTCACCCAGTCTGACAGCTCACCACTTTCCCAGAGACAAGCTGCATGTTTTGAATCCATTCAAGGCGTAGATGTGGCTTCAGTAGCTCTGCTGATGACACTCCGGAACGGGGCCCCAAAAGTGGGGAACTGTTCCAGGGAGTGACAGGAATGATGAGAAAAAGGTGGTAAAAGTCGTGGGAAGTATTTTGAGGAGAACTAATGTCAATGTGTCTCTTACTATAAATTTTTTAAAAATGTAAACATTTAAAAAGTATTCACCATTTTTAATCATTCTTCATATGATGGTTGTCATACCACTTGATAGATATTTTCCCACACCTGTGGTTTAGCTTTCAAATGGGGATATTCTCCAAATCAGGGCCATAATGGATCCTGGCACTGGCACAGGACCTAACACCTTTTTGGAAAGCATGAATGAAAAATAAAAGGAGAAATAAACAAAAATTAGAACCTAAGCATTCTTTATTATGACTTTCACCAGTAGAAGAGAGATGTATTCAGAGACATGAGTGAGGATCAGTACTGTTGACACAGAAAGCACACCATTTTTGCAGATTGCCAGTTGAATTTCAACCCCACTTACAACTCAAAATCACCAGCCTTCCTCTGAATCCACAGAGCAGGGAGTGCTAAGATTGCACACATTAGTTTTGTGAAAATGAATCCACATCAGCTAACTACTTTGAAGTTGAAAGTTAATAAATTATCTTCATTATTCAAAATAAAAATAATGTTGTCTTCTAAAATTTTTTTAATTGAAAGAAATCTGTCTCTACATAGAAAAATGTGTGACCGGAAAGTAAACAGAATTGTTTTCATACAATACTGTTAAGTTATATCCCTAGGGCCACTTGGACTGGGAAAGAAAGGTGGAAAGGAACTTGGTTTTATGCGCACACACGATCGCACACAGTACACTCTTATGTAAACCAGGCAGTGACAAGCTACTTGGATGGGCTAAATCAAAACTGGTCCACTACACAAAATTGTGCACTGTGCTAGAGAGCATCATGCACCTGGGTGTTAAGGTTTGCCTTGGCTTGAATTCCTTGTAACACCACCTACCTCTCTCCGGTTGCAATATTCTAACCAGGTCACCCTGATGCTGTGAAACAGATGTTCATTGAAAGGAAAAGGAAATTGGTGGTGTCCATTGAAAAGCGATAGCCGTAGCAGAAGAGAAAGTGTATTTTTACCTACAACTTCAGCTGAATATTATGGAAACTTATTGGTAGCACTGAAATTTTTTAGCTCTCCAGGAATCCGCTGCATTTAATAAGTGCTTTAGTGTACCACCAGGCAGGATTAGTAGAAGGGCAAAGAGCTCAGGCTGTGGAGTCAGCGGCTCTGACACTCCACTTAGCTGCTTCTGGCTACGGGATATTGGATAAATCATTAGCCTTTCTTTTCGATCTCCTATCTACAAAACTTGTAACAATAGTGACGAGTACTCCATGATTCTTGTGACGATTACATGAATTCCTATCTGTAACATATTTCAAATAGCTCATGACACAGTGAATTGCATCATCTCAAAGACCTGCTCTAGGAGGCCACCGTTGCTGATTTGGGCTGGAAGCCAATCTCACCTCTCATTCTAGCCATCTGGGAAGAGCAACGATCTGGGCTTCATCGCTGACCTAGAAGACTGTCAGTTCTCAGTGCTCAGACTCAAGTTTGCGAAGCCAGGGAAGGGGTGGTAAAGACAACGAAGCCTAGAGCGTTAAGCCCGCCTCTGCCGCTCCCTAAACTGCACTTTACCCACGGTGCCCTCAAACTGCGGACTGACTTCAGGTCTTCCCCCTGAGGACTGGCAAGGATATTTTAGCAGTTCGATGAGCTTCTACTTGGCAGTGCTTCACTTCAGCATTGGGGCTCAAGATTCTTTCCTGAACATTTCTTCTCTGCATATTTTTTAACATTTCTAAATTTGCTAAATACTTCTTTTCTTATTAACAAATTCTACTACTGAGGATTTATTGCCTGATTGAATTGCCTATATGTTTTGTTAATCAGTGTGTGTGTGTGTGTGTGGTACAGATAGACTTCTGATATCACATTCCAATATCTACTAAACTCAGCCACTAATTGCCAGTAGGAAAATAACAAATTGGATCCAGAAGCTTCTCTATTTAGAGTTATTTTTAAATGAATTTTAATGAATATGAACAAAGCTGCATGATAGAGCACTATTTCCATAATCTTTTCTTCAGACAAAATAGCAAATAGAATCTGTGAATTAGTTCAACACTTGTTATGTGTTGACCATGTCCATACATTTTCTTTCCTGTCTTATGAACATTGCTAACTCCACAATATCCCATAAATGTAAAAGAAATAAGTTGTAAAGTACCAGTTGAAAGAAAAAGTCAATTTTGTTATAAAAAACAAATGATCTTTTCTGTTCTTGGTTATGATGATGTAACTGGTGTGACAGTGACACTCTCCTTCCTACCATACTGTGGGTATATCACCCCTCACAATAAGGCAACTATGTTTCAGCCTTGGTCAACCAACTGCATATGACAGCAATCTTTAAAAAACACCACTCAGGTGCGCCTTACAATCACCATGACCCTGTGCCTGTCTGCCACTTTCTGAGTGCAAGATAAAGAGGTAAAATATGCAATGATGCTGTGAGTCCTCTGGGCCAAGGAGGCAGAGGTCCGAGTCCGGAGAATGCGGGAGAATTGGAAGAGAGAAAGGGAACATGCAGAAGCCATGAATTCTAGTTGTCCTCTGATTGGAAGCTAGGAACATTGGACAACTACAGAGAGTGTGAGTATCTTTAATATTTTGTGTCTCTCTCTTCCAGCTCATTGTCTTACCAATTTCTTTGAAAATCCAGAAATTAGTTTAGCCGGAATATTCTCTCACTACTTCAGGTAATGTTTTGTGCTTGTTATACTTCATCTATTGAATATGTGACTAGATCCCACATCGAATCTTTTCTGTTCTGTCTTCACTGTTCACTAACGGATACTATTCTATTCAGATATGCTGTTTGCTGGGGGAGAATGTGGGAAAAGGCAGAGCAATTCTGCTCAGCAGTGGAGCCTCTCCTTTTAGGATGGTCTCTCCTCACATCATCACATGTGTTGGGGGAAGGTCTCTGTTCATCTTCTTAGAGTACCTTCTGCATTCCTAAGCACACTTTAGAGTGAGAAAATCACTCATCAGGAGCCCAGAATGGCTCCCTTTGAAGTTTAGTAGTGTCTAATTTTGGGGAGTTACAACTTATTTTTCTCACACTCTAGTAGCAGATACACAGATAGATGATTATAGCGATTATAACTCTCCCCTTCTCTTCTACCTGATTTGGGGTTAGAAGTTTGCAAGAGAGAGAAAGAGGGGAGAAAGAGAGGGAGAGAGGGGAGAGAGAGAGCGGGGGGGGGGAAGAAGGATTGCTTCCCACTGCACATCGTCCCTATGTTCTTCCCTCTGTCAATCATGTTGTGGAGTCCAATCTCCTTAGAGTTATTTAAACTCTTACTCTAACCCAACCAGATTATTTTTTTGGTTCTGTATTGAAAAATTATTTTTTCTAACAGAAAGAAAGTAATTTATTCATTAAATTTTACAGATTTAACAAAACTTTGAGCATGCAGGGTTTGAGATTGCGACTATCTCCTACCTGTGCTGAAGAAATAATTACTTTCGTTTGTTTCACATTTTTAAATACGAGTCAATGTGTACTGTTTAAAAAGAGAACAAAATGAGTTTTAAGTATCTTATTTAAAATTACAGCAAGAATTGGTTTGCTTACCAAGAGAATAATACAAATACACAAAAATAAGAACTTACACTTTTGAAACTTAGAGATACAAAGCAAGAAATCAGTGACAAGTGATAAACTATAAGATAAAATAACAGAATGGATTGCAGGTATAATTACACATAACATGGCCAAACTGTTGCATTTTGGATCTGGAGAGTCTCTCAAAAGCTTCATATTTCTATGCATACTGTGTAGTGTTGGGAGATGGGGCCTGGCTGGAAGGGGCAGGCGGCTGGGGATAAACCTGGAGGGATGTGTGCTGGCTCTGCCCTTCCTCCCAGTCTAGTCTCTGTGCTTCCACATTGGGAGAATCTCAGTCTCTAGAGCACCTGTTCTTGCTCTGGCTCTAGCTGCAGCCCCACCGCGTGATCCTACCATTTTCCAGCCACCCACCATGATTTTCTGAAGCTGCGAGCTAAAATAAATCTTTTATCCGTAAGGTTGTGAATGTTGGATATTCTGTCCCTGCAATGAAAAAGTGACCAAGGCAAAAATTGGTACCAGAATGGGGTTATTGCTGTGAGTTTACCTGACCATGTGGTTTGGAAGCCTTTGGAACTAGCTTGCAGGAGGAGTTTGGAAAGATTTAAGGATGCCAGCTGGTGAAGCCTTGGAGTACTCTGAGCCAAGCTTGATGGGAGATTTTGGTCAGGGCTCAGAAGAACAGAATGCTGACCGAATTGTGAATAGGAAAGGCCAGGCTCAAGAAGTTTCAGATGGGAAGGAGAACCGTATTGGCAAGTGGTCTAAAAACCATGTGTGCTATTCTTCAGCAAAAAGTTTGCTAGCATTTTGTCCTTTCTCAGAGACTTTGCCTGAAACTGAAATTAAGAGTGGTGGACTACTTAGTCTGGTGGAAGAAATCTTAAGACAGCCCAATGTTCCGGCTGCTGTTTGCAGCTTTTAGCCAAGTGTGTGGTGTGAGACAGAAAAAATGGCAGAGAAAAATCATATAAAAGGATTGTAATGCCAGACCAAATGGCCGTCAGTGGTGGGGCCAAAGAGCAAAGGGAATTTAAGAAGATGAGATTAAGAAGAAGCCAAATATTTATCATCAGAACTATAGGAAAGATGCCGTGAGTACATCTTCAAAGTCAACAAGACCCCACCCTTTATCATTTCAAGAGTGGAGAGGCAAAGGACTCTGCTCTGATAAGTGTACCTCAGGGCCAAAGAGAAAAACGTTTGCCACAGATCATCAACCCAGAGTTCAACCACCTGAGAACTCAGGGACTTCTACATCATTTTCTAAAGGGTCCAGGCCAGTAATAGACCTTGACAACATCTACATGGTCCTGGCTTTACAGACTTGCAGAATCCAAGAGTTAGATTTCAGAGGAAGGCCTCGGAGGCCAGGAAGTGTGTTCATTGGCAGGGCTGTTTATGAAGTTGTAAAGGAGACGTCTCAGGTGCAGTGGAGAATCCAGAAATTTGGAAAAGACAGGAGGATGAATCATTCACTGAGGAAGGCTTCAGCAGGGAAGATGGAGGTTGCAGACAGCAGCCACACTATAGGGGTAGGGCCAAGCAAGCTCTCTGGAGTTCGTATCTTGCTGCAGTTTACTCTAGGTGCTAGGCATAGGATTATAGGATTTAACCATTGCCCTGAAGGCTTTAGAAATTGTTTTTGTCTGATTTCCTTTTGTCCTTCTATTCCTCCATTTTGGAATGCAAACGTTTACTCTGTGCCATTGTATGTTGGAAATGCTTAACTCTTTGGTTTGAAAAGAAGCTCATAGCTGAGAGTTTGCCTTGCATCTCAGAGGAGACTTTGTACTTGGACTTTTATTTTTAATAGTGCTGGAACTGTTAAGACTTTGGCAACTCTTGAAGAAGGTCTAAATGCCTTTTGCTTAAGGGAAAAGGCATGAGCCTTTGGGGGCCAGGCACAGAATGTTGTAGTTTGGATCTGGAGTGTCTCCCAAAAGCCTCATGTACCTGTAGTGCTGTGGTGTTGAGAGGTAGGACCTGGCTGGAAGTTTATGGTTAGAACTGGAGGGGCGTGTGCTGGCTCTGCCTTCCTCCCAGTCATGTCTCTGTCCCTCCACACTGAGAGGATCTCTGTTTCTGGAGCACCAGCTCCTGCTCTGTCTCTAGCTGTGGCCCACTAAGTGATTCTACCAGTTTCCACTTGCCCACCCATGAATGGACTGTGACTTTCTAAAACCGTAAGATGAAATAAATCTTTCCTCCCTAAAGTTGTGAATGTCAGATATTCTGTCCCAGCAAAGAAAAAGTTACTAAGAGAGAAATATACCTACTATACTAAATATAAACTGGATAAGCTTCAATAAAAATTCTTAATTTTGGTTTAAATTTTAAATGTAGCATGAAAAATTTAAACATCAGGTTTTTATGACAAATAAATAATGTTATATTCTCACTATGAGATATGCTGGTGTTAAAATTCATGTATTTCTTATTTCAGAAAATGACATATTTGTATGTACACATGCACAGAGGCACACACACACACATGCGTGCACACGCACACACACACACACACACACACACACACACACACACACACACACACACCTGTAAGCAAATGGAATTTTCCTTCATTTAAGAAAAAATTTTAAATTATATATTCTAAAAGTTTACATAAGCATAGAAAACACTGAAAAAAATCTATTTCATTTGAGTGGTAGAATTTGGAAGATAGTAAAAAAATGATTTTTGCTTTCATATTTTATGATTCTGAACTATGAAATTTTATAACACATGGGCATTAGTTATAGAAAATATTTTAAATTGCTGCCACATATATTATAATAAAAACAATAAAATGCTTTCTTATTCTATTCCAAAAGTAGACTATTTCTTGAATAACTCAGAAGTCACTTTCAAATTTTTTTATGGCACAGGCAGAATAGCCTGTCATTACTATGTAAAAGTGGAGAACAAGAACATGATTAGGTTCTATTCAAACTTTTATGACTGAGAAATAGATTCTAACTAGAAAAATGATGACAATCGAGTCTGTGGAGGAAAACAGCTGCTCATCAGTGGGACATTAAGACATTAGATGATTACAAATAAAGCCACTGAGATCCTTTACACCAGGAAAGTAGCATTCCCAAAGCTGTGTTTCCCATAGATTATTGGGAGTGTGTGTGTGTGTGTGTGTGTGTGTGTGTGTGTGTGTGTGTGCGTGTGTGTGTTGAATGTTGAAGAAAGAAGTGAGGGAGGCAAGAGTGAAAGTACAAATTAAAGTTAAGGCTGATAATTTTAAATTTGCTTCTATTGAAAATTAAGGCTTATGAATATCATCTGTTTTTTGCTGATAAGATTAAGTTAGACGCTCGTGTTCCTTGCTGAGCAACCTTATTCCTTTTTCTACCTTCATGTAAAGACCGTGGATTGACCCACCCAAGTAATAATTTCTATCTACAAAGCTAGGGATCTGTTTTTAGCAATTTCTAACATGAAAGGAAGAGAGAGGGACAGGCCTTCAGTCATGCATGAAGGATACTGGGATCACATCCAAGGCCTATTTACCTTGGTCTGGAGAACAGAGTGGGTTCCCTACTTAAGGCCAGGCAAACAGGAAAGAATGCCATTCAGAAGATTGAATCACGAATGCTTAGCCACTTTTCGGGGGGAGTAAAGTCATGAGTGAGGGGACAGAATCCTTCCCAAGTAATATTACTTGTTCTCTAAGAATGTGATGACTGCAAGTATGTGTGCCCTCTAGAGCAGAGGGACCAGCCATAATGTGTTTCAATCACTTTATAGGTGACTTCATCACATGAGAAACAGACTCTCTGAGGCAGGGGTGGGGAGTATGTCAGTCAGCTGAGTACAGAGCAGGTTTCCACAGCAACAATAAGAGGGCCGATGGAGCACGAGTGGACCTGGTGCAGAGGGTTTTCATGTATCAGAATTAAAAAATGAAAAATAAAAAGCTAAGACTTGACTTAAATAAAATTGAAGCTATTTATTTTTGAGGGATAAGCCAACAGATGAAGAAATGGTTGACATTTGATACTGTTTAGAAGAGGCATGCAATCTAGTTCCGCAGTACTTTGTTTTTTCTTTTTCTCTCTCTGAAGTTATTTAATGATACTTTTTTCTAAGGTTGGACTAACCATTTCATAGATAGGCTCAAAAGAAGTACATCAAGTAAAGAAAATGCTCTTTGGTGTTGTTTATTATGCAACAATGTCAAGGGAAAATGAACAGGCATTTTGCGATGGAAGGAAACCAGTAATCATCATCTTATAAACTACTGCAGAGTCCATCTTCCCATTTCTCACAATCCATCCTTTATTTCTTCTAGTGTTCTGAACTTGAGAGATGAAACTGGAGAATTGGTGATTCTAGAAATATTTTGGGCCAGATAACTGGAATACCATTTTACTACAATCACCCCAAATGCTGGATTAGATAGGTGCCATACCTCCTTTTTACATGACTAGCTAAGTTTTTAAAGAAAATCTATTTTATGTATGTATAAAAAATGAATCGAAAACCAGCAGTGACCTCATTGCCTGATGCAGAGCTTGCTAGACAGGCAAGAGGAGGAGTGTGGGTGCAGGGCCTCACTCCTAATTCACATGCTTGAATTTGAAGGTCTTCATAGAGAAAATGAAGGTGGCTCATAGCCACCAGAGGCAAGAAGACCGAACTGGAATTCATACAAATAAAGACTCTAAAATGGGAAAGTAGGAAAAAAACCTTTCCTCTGGTAGAAATTGGTTACAAATAAATATGGGATTTCCTTTAGGATCCTAGGTGAAATAATAACAATAACAAAAAGATTTTTAGGAAACTAGAAATAAAAGAGATTTTTTTTATCTGATGAAAAGAGCCTACAAAAATACTTAAGACAAATATCAAACTTAAAGGTGAAATTTTTTTAAAAAGTCACTTTAGAAGAAGAATATAAACTACCATTGCTTCTATTCAATACTAGTTATCATAACAAAGAAATAAGCATAAGGACTGGAAACAATATCTAATGAATTTTTAAATAATTTTCTTCGTACCTAACAGTATAGAACCTACAGGCAAATCAGATATAAAAGGAAAGTTCAACAATATAAAAGAAATAATTCAAAAGACGAGTGGGTCAAGGATTTGACCAGGCACTTTAAACTTTAAACATGGTTGGTCAATAAATGTATTAGAAGATTCCCAATTTTGTTAGCAATCAAAAGAATTTAAATTGAGACCATGCTATATTATAGTTCTGCACTAACTGATTAACAACAACAAAATCAGATTAAGTGAAGAAGATACCCAATGAGATTTCTAGAGTTTTTCCAGGATAGCTCTCTCCAGGACTTCTCCTATCTCCCTCTTTTGAATACTAATCTGTGTCTTCTCAACTAAACAGGCAGCCAAATACCGTACGTGATGGTTCTCCTTAGCTACGCCAGCTTGCTGCACCTCTAGGTGGCCCTGAGCTGATGCGATCCTTAGGCTGCCTTTGCTGTTGCCCTTCTCCCCGCCATTGCGGTCTGGGCTGCCTGCTGTCTGATGTTTACAAACAGTTGTTTCATGTATTTCCAGGGCTCCAGTTTGCTTAAAGGCAAGGGCAAGTATGGTCCATTTCCATGGCTGGAAATGGGAGGGCCCTATAACATGCAGGGTAGACTTCAGAAGGGAGTGCAATGAAGAAAAAATGCAGAAATGTGTGTGGAGGTATCCTTGATTCTTTTCTAATACTAAGATGTACTCACCGATGAGAGAGAGTGCCACAAATTTGTGCAAGAAATTACCAGGGACTGTGAACTAAATGGTTTCAAACACTCCTTAGTACGCGTGGTTCCAAACGACTAAGCTTGTCAACTCTCACTGACTCCGTGGGGCACAGTCAGTAGAGATCTTAAGTGGGACTCACTTTAGTAGGTGGGCCAATGCATTCCCACCTTTTTACTCAAAACCTTCCCTAGCAAAGGTTAAAGCAGGAGCCAGACAAAACAACTAAATTTCAAATAATTAAACCACATAAGTAAGACCCCGCACTCTATAGAGGTAGTCAACAAACTCCAGAAATTCAAAAATATACAATGTACCGGACCAGGTTCTAGTGAAAAATTCTTAAACCTTGGAAGAAGAAAATATGTGACTCATAACGAGGAGGAAAATCAGCCTGTTAGAACAGACAAAAATGATGGAACCGAGGAGAAATGAGAGCAGGCAAGGATATTAAATATAGACTCCAGTGTGCAAGTGGATGTGAAAGATGGGAGAAAGGAAGACATAAAAGGAAATGAATGCAATCAGAGAAAATGTGAAAATTCACTCTGTTGGAACAAGCAGGTCATATCTGCAGAGAAAAATATAACAAGAGAAACTAACAAAAATGAAGCACAGAGCTAGTGATAGTAGCACGCTGAATCTGGCAGCAAAAAGAGGAGATGAATACTTCTAATTACACGGGGTATATTTTATGAGTGTAAGGGTATAAGAGTATAAGCAATCAATGAATTTCACCATGCTAACCGAAGAATGAATAAGCATCACAACATTGCTTAAATAGATCCAAAATTGCTTTAAAACTTTATTCTCCATCAGGATTTAAAATATAAAAAAATCAAAAGCTTCAATGCAACGTAGTTTTCCTTATATAGGTCCTTCATTTCCTAGGTTAGGTGTACTCCTAGGTATTTAATTTTTGGCTGAGCTATTGAGAATGCTATTGTTTTTCTGAGTTCTTACACAAGAAGTTCATTTTTAGTGAAGAGAAAAGCTACTGATTTATTTAGTGTCAATTTTGTAGCCTGTGACTTGGCTAAGTTTTTTAAATTATTTCCAGGAGTTTTGTATTGGAGTTTTTAGGGTCTTCCATGTAGATAATCATATCATCTGCAAATAAGGAAAGTTTGACCTCCTCCTTTCCAATGCAGATTCCCTTTATTTCATTTTCTTGTCTAATTGCTATGGCAAGTGTTTCAAGGACTATGTTGAATAAGAGTGGTCATAGTCGGCAGCCTTGTCTTGTTCCTAATTTGAGAGGGAACGATTTCAATTTTTCTCCATTTACTATGATATGTGCAGGAGGCTTAGCACATAAGGCTTCTATGAGTTTTCGGTAGGGCCCTTCTATACCTATTTTTCTCAGTGTTTTTTATCATGAAGGGGTGCTGGATTTGGTCAAAGCCTTTTTCTGCATCAACAGAATGATCATGTAATTTTTGTTTTCACTGTTGTTGATATGGTGTATTACATTGATTGATTTACGTATGTTGAACCAGGCTTGCACCTCAGGGATGAAGCCCACTTGATCATGGTGTATGATCTTTTTCCCCCTTCATTTTATTGATATGTGTAAATGCAAAAATTAAGGTTTACAATGGAATTGAGCATATTGTGCACATACGTATCTTGTCAAGGTGACAAAGGCTTTCCCACTCTCCTTTTGTACCTCCCTGTACCCTCATTTCCCTCCCTCCACCCCTGCCCTGTCCCACTCTTTCACTTTTTCTTTTGTCTTAAGTTTCATGAGATAGTTGTGGTCTGGGTCTCTCATATCAGAGAGATCATTTGATGTTTCACCTTATGCTTCTGACTCACTTCACTAAGCATGATGTTCTCAAGTTCCTTCCATTTGCCTGCAAAAGCCTTCATGGTGTTGGACTTTACAGGTGCATAGTATTCCATTGCGTCTAAGGACCACAGTTTGTGTATCCACTGGTCTGTTGATGGGTATTTTGGTGTCTTCCATGTTCTAGCTATTGTGAGTTGTGCTGCTATGAACATGGGTATACATATATCTCTGTTGCATGTTGTTTTGGCCTCTTTTGGATATATTCCCAGGAGGGATGTAGCCAGATCAAAGGGGATATTTATTTCTAGTCTTTTGAGTGCTCTCCATACAACTTTCCAGAGTGGTTGTACAAATTTACATTCCCACCAGCAGTGCAGGAGGGTTCATTTCTCCCCACAGCCTTGCCAGCACTGATTGCTATTTGACTTGTTGATATAGGCCATTCTCTCTGGGGTGAGAAGGTATCTTAACATTGTTTTGATTTGCATTTCTCTTATGGCTAGAGATGTTGAACATCTTTTCATGCATCTATTGGCCATTTGAAATTCTTCGTGAGTGAACTGCCTCTTCATTTCATTTGCCCACTTTTCAATAGGATCCTTTATTTTGGTAGGCTTACTTTTCTTCAGCTCCCTGTATATTCTAGTTATGAGTTTCTTATCTGAGATGTTGGTGGTGAATATTTTTTCCCAGTTGGCTGGTTCTTTATTTACAATGTTGACAGTTTCCTTTGCTGTGCAGAAACTTTTTAATTTAACAAGATCCCATTTGTTGATAATGGGGATAATTTCTTTTGCTATTGGTGTCTTGTCAAGAAAGTCTTTGCCTACCCCAGTGTCTTTTAGATATTTGCCTATTTTGTCTTCTAGAAAGTTCGGTGTTTCATTTTTCATGTCTAGGTCTTTAATCCACTTTGATTTGATTTTGGTGCATGGTGGTGGGTGTGTGACTAGATTCATTCTTCTCCATGTTTATGTCCAGTTTTCCAAGCACCATTTATTGAACAGGCTGTCCTTTTTCCATTGTATGCATTTGGCTTCTTTGTTGAAGATTAAGTAATTGAGGGTATTTGGGTTTGTCTCTGCATCTTCAATTCTGTTCCACTGGTCTATCTGTCTATTTTTATGCCAGAACCAAATTGTTTTTACAGCTATGGCTTTATACTATAGCCTGATGTCTGGAACTGTAATGCCTCCTGCTTTGGTCTTGTTGCTCAGGATTGCTTTGGCTATTCTTGGTCTCTTTTGGTTCCACATAAATTTAAGAATTGTTGTTTCAAGTTCTTTGAAGTAACTTGCAGGTATTTTGTTAGGAACTGCATGGAATCTATATATCAGTTTAGATAGTATAGTCATTTTGACTATATTTATTTTGCCTATCCAAGAGCAGGGGATGCTTTTCCATTTTCCAATGTCTCCTATAACTTCTTTCTTCAGTGTAGTGTAGTTTTCTTTATATAGGTCCTTCACTTCCTTGGTTAGGTATACTCCTAGGTATTTAATATTTTACTGAGCTATTGAGAATGGAATTGTTTTTCTGAGTTCTTGCTCAATAAGTTCATTGTTAGTGCAGAGAAGAGCTATTGATTTTGTAGCCTGAGACTGGGCTAAATTTTTTTTCTTATTTCTAGGAGTTTCATAGTGGACTTTTTTGGGTCTTTCATATAGATAATCATATCATCTGCAAATAAGGAAAGTTTGACCTCCTCCTTTCCAATGCAGATTCCTTTTATTCCATTTTCTGGTCTGATTGCTATGGCCAGTGTTTCAAGGACTATGTTGAATAAGAGTGGTGAAGTGGGCAGCCTTGTCTTGTTCCTGATTTGAGAGAGAACGATTTCAATTTTTCTCCGTTTAGTATATTTGCAGTAGGCTTGCCACATATGGCTTCTATGAGTTTTAGGTAGGGCCCATCTATACCTCTTTGTTTCTCTGTGATTTTTTATCATGAAGTGGTGCTGGATTTTGTCAAAGGCTTTTTCTGCATCAATAGAGATGATCATGTGGTTTTTGTTTTCACTTTTTTGATATGGTGTATTACATTGATTGATTTACATATGTTGAAACAGCCTTGCATCTCAGGGATGAAGCCCACTTGATCATGGTATATGATCTTTCTGATTACTTGTTGGATTCGTTGTGCCAGAATCTTATTGAGGATTTTTGCATCTGTATTCATTAAGGATATTGGTCTGTAATTTTCCTTCCTAGTGAAGTCTTTGTCTGGTTTTGGGACTAGTGTGATGCTAGCCTCAAGATATGAGTTTGGTAGTATTCCTTCACTTTTTATTTTATGAAATGGTTTGAGGAGGATTGGAGTAAGTTCTTCCCTAAAGTTCTGAAAAAATTCTGCTGTGAATCCATCCGGGCCTGGACTTTTATTAGTAGGTAAAGCTTTTATTACTGCTTCAATTTCTGTGTATGTGATGGGGTTGTTCAATATTTTTACATCTTCCTCATTTAATTTTGGTATTTTATATGTATCTAGGAAGTTGTCCATTTCTTCCCAGTTCTCAAATTTGTTAGAATATAGATGTTCAAAGTAATTTCTTATAATATTCTGAATTCCTGCAAGATCTGTTGTAATTTCACCCTTTTTTGTTTCTAAGTGTGCTAATCTGTGCCTTTTCTTTCCTTTTCTTTATGAGATTACCAAGAGGTTTGTCAATTTTGTTAATTCTTTCAAAGAACCAGCTTTTTTGACTCATTAATCTTTTTATTATCTTTTTACTTTCAATCTCACTTATTTCAGATCTGATCTTTATAATTTCTTCTCTTCTACTGCCTTTTGTCTTAAGTGGTTCTTGTTTCTCTAGGTCTGTAAGGTGCATCATTAGCGAATTTATTTGTGACTGTTCTGTTCTTTTGATGTGTGCATTTGTAGCTATGAATTTTCCTCTAAGGACTGCTTTCATTGTGTCCCACTGATTTTGATATGATGTACTTCCATCAACATTTATAATCTATGAAATTTTTGATTTCTCCTGTGATCCATTGTTTGTTCAGTAGTAAGTTGTTAAGTCTCCATGTATTTGTGTATTTTCTTCTGTTTCTGCTGCTGTTAAGTTCCAGTCTTATTTCACTATGGTCTGAGAGTATGCAGGGAATTATTTCTATCCCTTTGTACTTGTTTGAGCATGACTTATATTCTACAACATGGTCTTTTGAAAATGTTCCGTGTGCTGCTGAGAAGACTGTGTAATCGGTTGATGTTGGGTGGAAAGCTCTATAAACATCTGTTATGTCAAAGTTTTCTATAGGTGACATTAGATAATGGAATGGCATCTCCCGCTCTTGGATAGGCAAAATAAGTATAGCCAAAATGTCTATACAACCGAAACTGATATATAGATTCAATGCAATTCCTATCAAAATACCTACAAGTTTCTTCAAAGAACTTGAAACAACAATTCTTAAATTCATATGGAACCAAAAGAGACCAAGAATGGCCAAAGCAATCCCGAACAACAAGACCAAGGCAGAAGGCATTACAATACCAGACATCAGGCTGCACTATAAAGCAATTGTTGTAAAAACAATTTGGTACTGGCACAAAAACAGATAGATAGACCAGTGGAACAGAATTGAAGATGCAGAGACAAACCCAATATCCTCAATTACTTAATCTTTGACAAACGAGCCAAATGCATACAATGGAAAAAGGACAGCCTGTTCAACAAATGATGCTTGGAAAACTGATCGTTCACATGCAAAAGAATGAATCTAGTCACACACCTATCACCATGCTCCAAAATCAAATCAAAATGGATCAAAGACCTAGACATTAAAAGTGAAACAATGAACATCCTAGAAGACAAATTAGGCAAATATTTAAAAGACATAAGGGTAGGAAAAGACTTCCTTGACAAGACACGAAAAGCAAAAGAAGTTATCCCCATTATTAACAAATGGGATCTTGTCAAACCAAAAATTTCTGCACAGCAAAAGAAACTATCAACATTGTAAAAAGAGAACCAACAGACTGGGAAAAAATTTTCACCACCAACATCTCAGATAGGAAGCTCATAACTAGAATATACAGGGAGCTGAAAAAAAAGTAAGCCTATCAAAATAGAGGATCCTATTGAAAAGTGGGCAAATGAAATGAAGAGGCAGTTCACTCACGAAGAATTTCAAATGGCCAATAGATGCATGAAAAGATGTTCAACATCTCTAGCCATAAGAGAAATGCAAATCGAAACAATGCTAAGATACCATCTCACTCTAGAGAGAATGGCCTATATCAACAAGTCAAAGAGCAATCAGTGCTGGCAAGTCTGTGGGTAGAAAGGAACCCTCCTGCACTGCTTGTGGGAATCTAAATTCCCAACCACTGTGGAAAGCAGTATGACGATCTCTCAAAAGAATGGACATAAATATCCCCTTCGATCCAGTTACACCCCTCCAGGGAATATATACGAAAGAGGCCAAAACAACATGCAACAGAGATTCATGTATACCCATGTTCATAGCAGCACAACTAACAATAGCTAAAATATGCAAGTCACCAAAATACCCATCAACAGACCAGTGGATACACAAACTCTGGTATTTATATGCAATGGAATACTATGCATCTATAAAGTCCAGAAGTGTGGAGGCTTTTACAGGCAAATGGAAGAAACTTGAGAACATCATGCTTAGTGAAGTGAGTCAGAAGCAGAAAGTGAAATATCGAATGATCTCTCTGATGTGAGAAACCCAGATCGCAAGGATTTCATGGAAATTAAAATGAAAATCAAAGTGAACCAGGGGGTAGAGTGGGGAGGGAGTGAGTGGTGGGTAGGGGGAGGGCCAAAAGGAGAGTGGGGAAGTCCTTGTCACCTTTGACAAGATATGTATGTGCACAAAATTCTCAGCTTCATTGTAAACCTTAAATTTTGCACTTATACATATCAATAAAATGAGGAAAAAATCAAAAGCTAACTTTATAATTAATGGTAAAGAATAAAAATGTTTCTCCTGAGATCAAAGATAAGGCAAGTATATTAACTCTCAACACTCAATATTCTACCAGAGATCTTGCCAATGTGGGGCAAAAAGCATTTTAAGAAGTCAGGTGTAGAGGAGCACACCTGTAATCAAGCACTGTGGGAGGCTCATTTGAGGCAGGAAACTCACAAGTTTAAGCTTACCATGAGCAATTAAGTGATTTACTGAGGCCGTATCAAAATAATATACAAAAATAATATAGCAAAATAGTGTACAAAATAATATACAAAAATAGTTTGGGATGTAGTTCAGTGCAAAAGCTCTGGGTTCTATCACTGGTAGAAAAAGAAGAATTAAAGAATAAGAATTGAAATGGAAATGTATTTTCTTTATTTACACACTTTTGTTTATAAAGAATCTTTAAAAAACATTAGAACTAATAATGACTTTGGTATGTCAAAGTAAACAAAGTCAAAATACAGAGTCTATTAGGTTTCAAAATAAGAGTTTAAAATAAAATTAATATAATTTATAAAATAATATCACAGAAAATGAAAACTTTAACAAATATATGCAAGAAAAATAATGACATATATGCAATTTATAATAAAACATAGGAGGATATATTTGTAAGATTTGAGCTACCAGGGTTCTTTCGTGTATAGCACAAACAGCATTAAAAAAGATACACTGGACTTTATAAAAATTTCAACATTTGCGCTTGAAAACACCATTTAAAGTTTTAAAATTAAGCCGACAGGGAAAACATTCACTTCCTATCACAGTAACTTAAAAATGGTACCTAGAATTGACATAAAATTTTATTTCATTAATGAGAAAGAAACTCAATGATAAGAAACTCAGTTTTTTCCTAATCTTTTGAGAAACTTCCAGATTGCTTTCCAGTGGCTTTCCAGTTTACATTCCCACCAAGAGTGCAAAAGGGTTACTTTTCCCCACAGCATCACCAACACTGATTGTTTTTTGAGTTCTTGATATATGCCATTTTCTCTGGTGTCGGATGATATTTTGTGATGTTTTGATTTGTGTTTCCTTAACAATTAAGTATGTTGAACATCTTTTTGTGTATGTAGTGGCCATTTTGAACTTCATCTGAGAACTGCTTATTCATTTCTTTTGCCCATTTTCCCAATCAGATCTTTGGTTTGAGGGGCTTTTTTTTTCTCTTCAGTTCCCTGTATATTCTAGTTATGAATATCCTATCTGAGGTATATGTACTGAACATTTTTTGCCATTCTGTCAGTTCTCTTTTTGCTGTTGATAATTTCCTTTGCTGTTCAAAAACTTTTAAAATTAAACAAATTAAAACACATAACAAATTAACAAACATAGTCCCATTTGTTAATTGTGGGGGCTATTTCTTTTGCTTTTTATTTCTTAAGAAAGTCGTTGCCTACTCCTGTATTTTTTAGATTTGGCCTAATTTGTCTACCAGAAGGTTCAGTATTTCAGTTTTAATATCTAGGTCTTTGATACATTTTGATTTAGTTTTGATGCATGGTGTTTCTAGATTATTCTTCTGCTTGTGGATGTCCAATTTTCCCAGCACTGTTTGTTGAAGAGGCTAATCTTTTTTTCAGTGTATGCTTTTGGCTCCTTTATCAAAGATCCCCTTAAATCTACCAATACTTCTAGGAATTTTCCCAAAAGAGCTAAAAACATCATATAACAGAGATATGTGTATACCTATGTTCATAGCAGCACAACTAACAATAGCTAAAATGTGGAAGACACCATCAACATACAAATAGATACATAAATTGTGGTATTTGTACACAATGGAATACTACTCATGTATAGAGTTTTGAGGCTTTTGTGGGTAAGTGGATGCAATTTGAGACCATCATGCTCAGTGAAATAAGTCAGAAGCAGATGGTAAAATATAGAATGGTTTCTCTAATATGAGAAACGTAGATCACAATCAGTTCATAGAACTACTTTCAGGGCTTAATGGGAACTGGTGGGGAGGGGAAGTGGATGGAATGGTCAAAAGAGAGAGGGAAAGGCTTTGTTATTTTAACACAATATGTATACACACAAAATATGCAAGATCTATGTAAACACCATGTATTGCAGATATACATATCAATAAAATGGGGAGGGAAAAAAGAAACCCAATTTGTCATAAGGGCAAAAAGTTTGATGAGGAGTATCATAAAGTAATTATAAGAAGGGTCAATAGAATTAAAAGATATCAAATCACCTTTTAGAGCTGGAGGAATAGCACGGCAGTTAGAGCACTTATCCAGCACACTCAAGGCCCTGAGTTCAATTCCCCAACACCACATAGCCAGGCATGGTGGTGAATGCCTGCGATCTCGGCGCTCAGGAAGCTAAGGCAGGAAGGTTGTTGTATATTCTTGGCCAGCCTGAGCTACGAACGTGAACTTCTTATGAGTTCCAAAATGGCTTCCTACTTAGGAAAATAGTTTGGTAATGCTCTTCCTGTATCTCCAAGTAATTATACTCAGTCAAGAGAAATGAAATGTATGCGTAGTACAACTGTTGAGCAGCATTCACTTTGCTCCCAATGGTCTTGAATTAAACACAACACAAATATTCCTCACAGATGTGTGGATTCAAAGCTGTTCTGTGTTTGTACAATGCTCTACTACTCAGTCACGGGAATGAACTGTCTACTAATATATGCCACAGCCATCAAGAAGCCCCAGCCGCGTTAGACTGAGTAAATAAAGGCTCCAGCTGTTTAGGTTTCCAAGGAAGTGATTTATCAGGAAAGACAAACCAAACACAGCAGCGGATGAGCAGCCGCCGGGGGCCGGGGGGGTGACAATCTACCACAGCCAAACTGGTGCAAGAGTCCCGTTAGAAGTGATGTGCTTTATTCACTGCTTTCGTTGATCTTTACACAGATGTGTGATTTTTCAAACTCACTTAAAACGGTTACATTTTATTGTTTGCAAACTAGGCTATTCGATAAAATTTCATTTTCAAAGTCTTGCTTTGAACACTGCAACACGGAAAGATTCTTTAAAAGCGTTCCAACGTTTCTCTGGCTTGTGAGGAGACTAGGGACATAACAAACACTTCCAGCACCCCGAGGTGGCCGCAGAACTTGACACAGGTGGAGCCGCTGTCCCTGGAAACTTGCACGGCAGGGAAGGGTTTGAGAGACTCACTTTATCACTGAAGACAGAGGACCTAACATTTGAAAAGTACGTGGCCTTGTCACAGATGGAGCTCCGGCCGCTGGTGGCTGCAAAAAGGGTTAATCGCATCCATCAGGAGAGAACTGAACCGACTCAGCCTGGGTCCAGATCTGTCATCAATCACGGCCCAGGCGTCACACAGCGGGAAAGCCCGCACCCACTCGTTGAGGCTGAATACCGGAGTCCACAGCGTGCTGGGCATGAATTCTGTCAAAAGCAGCGGGTTTCGCAGCCACCTGCTTAAGGAGTCGCCAAAGGATCCTGACTCCCAGCATGGGGGTCCTGGCTGTCACTGTGGAGCATGGCGGCGCAGGGCAGCAAGTGCTTGGAGGCCCCGCACCTCCGCAGCTCACTGAGACGACGGGAGGCGTCCACAGCTGGGGCCGCGGGGCAAGCGCCGGGGACATCGCTGAGACCCCAGGGCGGCAAGCCACGCCGCAGGGCCTCCAGCCGCTTCTCCACCGCGTCTGCTCCGCTGCTCAGGACTGCCACGTGCATGGGACCCATGGGCTCAGCGGCAGGAAGCTCTGCAGCCCCTGCACCGGGGACTCTCTGAGGCTCCGCCCCGCGGGCACGCTCCCCTTCGCATCTGGGCTGAAGCCCACTGCACTGGAGCCGCCCATTCTGGGCATGCCTCTCTCCACTGCGTGGGTTCCCACCACCGGCCTCTCAGAGAGAGGAGGTTCAGGCCTTCGCAGTAGGGAAGGGTTAAATTCAAGAGACCCTGTCTCAAAAACAACAACAACAACAACAAACCTAGAATAATTTGGTAAGTTTGTGTGTCCCTCTTAGGGTGCCATAAATATCTACGTGGTGCTTGGCAGAAAAAAGGTCCCTACCCCCGCCGTACTCCACACCCCGGTCACACTAAAAAAAAACCTCTTATTTGAACATTAACAGTGAAGACTCAAGAACAAAGAAAAAAATCAAGGTAATTTAGAAGGAAATAAGGGGGACTAGATATCAAAAATGTAAAGGATTATATATTACGTACATACTAGGATATTGTGATATTTTAGCTGAAATAAAATATATAATAAGGAGATTATTTATTGATAAGCTATTTACCTACCTGTGTACCAATCGGTGGCAAGTTAACCCAGAGGCTTTTTAGTGGGGAAATGATGATTGTTATATAACACACTGTGTCTGATATATGCATGAACGTATGTGATGTATTCCTGTGGATCATAGTATATTGGTACTCCATATAAGCATTTTTTTATTATTAGGATATAGTCCTATAAATCAGCCTATAAGAGAAAACTACTCAAGAAATAGTGACCTCTGTACCGTCATTACTTTTTCTTTGCATGATGATACCCAACATGCACAATTTAAGGGAGAAAAGGTCTGTTTTAGCCCATGGTTTCAGGAGGTCTCAGACCATTCATGGGCAGCTGGCAATGCAGGAAGGGTTTGGCAGCAAACAGCTGCTCATGGCATCACAAGAAGAGGTTATGGGCTTGAGAAGTCCAGGCAAGAGAGCATGTGCTTCCAGGCTTCACCTTCAGTGATCTGCCCCTCCTGATCAGGCCCACCTCTCAACAGCATGTGAAATCTATAGATAATTCCACATGCATGGAATCTTTGGGGAGTGTTCCACACCAAAACCACAATGTTGTAGTTTGGATCTGGAGTGTCCCTCAAAAGCCTCATGTACCTATGGATACTTTGTACTGCCGGAAGGGGTAGATGCTTGGGGCTTGACCTGGAGGGTTGTGTGCTGGTTCTGCCCTTATCCCTTCCTCTCTGAGGTCCTCTGTTCTATCATGTCATGAGAAGCTCTCTCCTTGGATCTAGCCCCACGGTGTGGTTCTACCATTTGCCACTGCTTGCCATAAATGACTGAGACCTTCTGAAACTGTGAGCTAAAATAAATCTTGCTCTTCTGAGGTTGTGGATATTGGGTATTCTATCTCAGCAGTGAGAAAGTAACTAAGACACACAAGATCCTGAGAGTATTTTGAAAGGGTCAGGATAATTTATAAGTATTTAAGGATGGCATTAGACATTTGTGACCCATTCAAAAACTTACAATAGAAATTTATGTTTATGATTTCTACAGGATTAAAAAAATAGACTTAAGTCTTTATAACATCTTCCCCCCCCCAGAAATGACTACACACATAATTTAGCAATCAGTAAATTTTATTAAGATATTTTCGTAGTTACTTTTTCGTTGCTGTGACTCAATACCTGACACCCACAAATTTAGGAAAGGTTTATTTTAGCTCACAGTTTCAGATGGTCACAATCCATTCAGGGGCGGCCGGCAGCAATCAGAGTACAGGACAGAGGAAGAGGTGGAGGCAACTTCTCACAACATCACAAACAGGCGGGCAAGTTGAGACTAGTTGAAACTAGTCCAAGTCAAAGTCCTGGTCCTCAAGGAAGGCAGGATGCAGTTTATATATCCTTCCATGTCTCCGCCTAGTGATTAGTCCCTCCTGCATCCACGTGTAGAAGGTGTGGCCACTACATACCGTTAATCCTCACATGCCTTTAATTCTAACTTAACTGTAATCCACCCCTCCAGACTAGGCCCCAATCCACCAACAGCACATGGTTCCATAGACAATTCATAACACTAAAATACATGAGCCTTTTAGCGAACACTCCAGATCCTAACCACAACAGATATTTAGACAACATATTATTGTGTTGAAAATGGGTATGGAAATGGAAGGGGGCCAGTAGTGTAAAACAATATTACAGCTAATTTTGTTGAGCACTTTCCATATGCCAGACATTTAATGAACACTATCTCAAGGTCTATGCTATTAACATTATCATCAGTATAACTTACTCAAAATTCTTATGTTTGATAACTCCTTTCTCTGACATCAGAAATTCACATGATAAAAAATATAGTTATCACACAGATACCACGAAAATGAATTTATTGTGTGTGTTTCCACATTAAACATAGGAATCAGAGATACTTTCAGATGCTTAGTTAAGAGAATGTCATCAGGGGGATTAATTATGAATTTTAAGTGCTCTTAATAGGAACAATTGGTTTGTCTTAAGCATATGTCAATGCTTTAGTAAGGGGTTGAATACAGGGAACCACTTGTATGTTTAGGTTTGAAATATGAGCAAGATTTACTAAGAGATAAATATAGCTATACGGATAATCAGCGGAGGTTAAAATAACAGAGTTTTTCTATGAAGTTAAATAAACCAAAATTATGATTTACTATTTAAGCCAATGGTAAATACGATATTCTTAGGAATCAGATGAGGATTGCATGATGCAGACAGGAAGATGCATGGGAGATCTTGAAAGATGCAGCTGGGTGTTGGAGAAAGTACAGAGGTGGTGCTAAGAACACAGATGCTGGTGTCAAGAACTGAGCTCATAGCCTGAAACTCTCACTTAGGTATGCAGCTGTGAGCAAGATTCTTAACCTCTCTGTGTCCGACTTTTCAGTAGGAAAAGAGAATATTCATTCTTATCTCATACTGTTGTAAAAAATCTGGTGTGAATCTGTGCTGAACAATGATAACAGTGCTTACTTAGCACATGGTAAGCACTTGGTAATGGTTCAATTTTGCCATTATTGTTATTTTGATTCCAAAAAGAGTATTGATGCTAGAAAAAAAAGCATAATTGCTTTATGTCATGTGCGTAATCAACCCATAATTCTGGTGAAACAGCAACTGTGATAAATATATATCATACACATACATACAGATGCAAACCAAAAAGAGGCAACAACTGTATTTTAGTTAGATTTTTCAATGCTGGGAGAAAATACCCAACACCCACAATGTAAGAGAGAAAAGACTTATTTTAGCTCAAAGTTTTAGAAGGTCACAAGCCATTCATGGGTAGCTGGCAATGATGGAAGCACATGGCAGAGGTGTAGCCAGAAGAAGTTTTGGTGGCATGGCAGACTGAAACCCAAGTGAACAAGGAAGGGCAGAGCTAATGTATACCCTGTCCCAGTAACTGCCCCTTCCAGATCCAGTTCCAGTCGTCCTCTCCTTCTGGGTCAAGACCCAGTGTTCTGTCCCTTCAAATCAGGCCCCACCACTTAACAACACATGGTTCCATAGATGCTCCACAACATCCATGTGTGTGAGGCCTTTAAGGGACATTCCAGTTCCAAGCCATAACATTCCATTTCTGGTCCCCTAAAGACTCATATCCCTCCTTTTATGTAAATGCATTTAGTTCTTCTTTAAGAGTTGCCAAAGTCTTAACATCTCCAAAACTGCTAAAGAATCTAAGTTGAAAGTCTCCTCTGAGATGCTAGGCAAGCTCTTAGTTGTGAGCTCATGCAAAAATCAAAGAAAAGTTAAATACTTTCAACATACAATGGCACAGAGTAAATAGTCTCATTACAAAAGGGAGGGATAGGAAGACAGCAATTGAACCAGAACGTGTTCTAAACCCAGCAGGGCAAGAGTTCAATCCTGTAGCGCTATTTAAACCTATAGTTCTGTGTATAGTACTTGGGGTAAAATGTGCTGAGAGGTGAGCTCCAGAGGCCTTGGGGAGCTTCTATAGCGTTGTCTCTAGCTGCAACCACCACACCTTCTCCTTTGAGTTGGCTCTGCTCACAGCCTGTAGCCTTTCTCATGTCCCTGGCATCTCCATATTTCTGGAGTTTCCACTGCACAAGTTTCCACTTCACAACTTCACGCACAGCCCTTCCAGGGGCACACTGCCCAGCCTCCAAGGCCTTATTCTAAAATCATGGTGGAAGCCTCCCTGACCCCACAACTCTTTATTTAGCATGCCTGTGAAACTAGCATCATGTGGTTAATGCCAAAGTTTGCCTCTGGCTTGAGCAGTAGTCAGGCCTCCTTGTGCAAACTTGTTACTTTTATTTTTTCTCCCACTCTCAGTGAAAGACTGGATAAAAGCTGCAAGCAGTACCCATGTGTCAACCTGAACTTTGGGATGCTAT
The DNA here is from genome assembly GCA_004027205.1 of Ctenodactylus gundi. Lineage (NCBI taxonomy): Eukaryota > Metazoa > Chordata > Mammalia > Rodentia > Ctenodactylidae > Ctenodactylus > Ctenodactylus gundi. The sequence continues at coordinate 71,278 of PVKB01003258.1, read as the reverse complement.
CAGATTTCCTTCACTAAATTAAATAGTCCATTACTTTTGATCTTAGTTTTAGGCAAAGTCTCACAACACAAGAAAAATGCCAACAGTCTTTTTGTGAGAGCATAGCACTCATGGTTTCTAGATCACTTGTCAATAAATACCACCCTCTCATCCGAAACTTCTTGAACCTGGTATTTCCAATCTATAATTCTCTCAGCATTCTGCTATTCTGAGCTGTGACCAGAATCTCCCATCAAGCTTGTCTCACAGCATTCAAAGGCTCTTTAGCTATCATATTCAAACCTTTTCAAACCCCTTATACAAACAAGTTCCTAAGTTTCCAAACCACATAGTCAGGTAAAGTTATAATAATGACTCCACTTCTCCGGCACCAATTTCTTAATACTTAATTCGCTGTTGAAACAGAATATTCAACAACCACAACTTAAAGGAAAAAAGATTTATTTTAGCTCACAATTTCAGAAGGTCTTCATCCATCCATGAGCTGCTGGCAATGGTGGAAATATGTGGCAGAAGCATAACCAAAGAAAAGTTGTTGATGGCATGGTAGACAGGAAGCCAAATGAGAGAGATAGGTCAGATCTGAGGTGTGCCCTTCCAGGTCCTGTCCCAGTAATCTGCTCTTTCCGGGTCAAGCTCAGTGTTCTGCCCCTTCCAAGTAGGCCTAAACTCTTAACAGCACATGGTTCTATAGGCATTCCACAGTATCCAAATATGTGAGGCTTTCGTGGGACATTCCAGATCCAAATCATAACAAATTAATAACTATGCAATTGTGAGCACTTAGTAAAGATTTATAAAAGAAAAACTTAAGCACATTTAAATTTTAAAAGGTTTATTTAATAGGTGAGCCATTCACCTATTGAAGAGTTGGTGTAGCGCAGACTGCTAGTGGTTAGCTCTCCCCACAGAGGGACAAGAAGGGAAACTTTTTATAAAGTGGTTGCAGAAACAAGAAACAGAAAATGATTTTGATTGGTTATAGTGGAAAATTTCTAGTTAGAGGTTAGTTGGTGGTTTCTGATTGGTACAATTTCCAGTTTCAATTTACTGTTTATATTGGGCTTTGGTTTATTCACATAGGAGTTTAAAGTGCTAGGAGACCCAATATAAGAGCTTCTCTCCATTAGAACTTTAAAAAAATTATTGGTGTGTAATACTTATACATGTTTGTGAGGCATAAAGTGATGATTTGATACAAATATATGTTATATAATGAATCCGGCAGGGTAATTAGAATACCCAGCACGATGGGCATTTGTCATTTCTTTGTGGTGAGGGTGTTTAAAACGTCTTGCATGTGGAGCCAAAGAAGCTGATCTCGGAATTAGAGAGTGAAATAATGGCTGCTGGCAATGCGGAGAGGAAAATGGACGATGTTGGCAATGGAGACATCATAAGTGGACAGAAGGAGGAACCACCATTGTCCCAGTTACACAGTGTCATGGGGATAGTTAATAGCATAGATTTCAAAATAAAAAATTTCAATAAAATATCTCCTATAAAAGCAGTGACAGAGCCTTGCTAGAGAGGGAGTATTAGCCAAGGAAAGGGTCAGGGCTTGTCAGCGGACCAGAATTACTTTGAGTGATAGGAATTTGGAAAAAAAAATATTATGGGTATTGTTTAAACCTGTAACAATTCCTGAATTTTAATCCTAGTGAGTCATGCTGCGCTTATTGCACTGGGGAATGTGGGGTGTGATACCCACTCACAGTTTTATACATATCCGTCTGCTTACTCACGGGGAGTGGAGCCTTTATGGATACTTGAGTCTGTGCTTTTTCTTGCTGAGTTATAAACATTATGAAAATGCCATTCAATTTATGCAAATACCCTTCAATTTGCCTCAATCATTATTTCACTCACTTTCTTTAACATTAATATTGCTTCACACTTTTATTTCATCAGTATCTTATATTGAACTTGTGGCCAATAGATGACACGAAATATCTTTTGCCTTCTTACCACATTTCCACTCCAATGGACTATTAATGGTTCGGATGTAGAATGTCCCTCAAAACTTTCCTGTACTCAAAGGTGATGGGTTGTGGGAGTCAATCCACCAATTTCCTGTACGGTTAAGAGTTGAAGCCTAGTTGAAAGGGAAGATCAAGGGGTTTTCAGGATCTATACCTCCCTCCACAGCTCCACCTGTCATTTGCTATTTCCTGGTCACCATGGGATGAGAAGTTTTTCTTTAAGTAGGCCTCTACAATGCACTTCTACCATTGCCAGTTACCTATGTGTGGACTGAGAACTCTTGCAGCGGTGAGATAAAATAAACATCTCCGCTAAATTGTGAGTGTCAACTATTGTGTCCCAGCAATGAGGAAGTGACTGAGACAGAAATTAGTACCAGAGAACCAGGGTTGTTGCTGTGACTTTCCCTCCATGTGTGGTTGAGAAGCCTTTGAAACTGGTTTGTGGGACAAGTGTGGAAAGGTTTGGAGACATTGGCTAAAGTGGTCTTAGAGGGCTATGAACCAGTCTTGGTGGTAGACTCCAGGTCTAAGCTCGTAAGACCAGAATAGCAATAAAATGCAAATTGTGAATGGACAGGCTCAAGAGGTTACAGACAGGAAGAAGGATTTTGTGGGCAATTGGTCTAGAAACCGTGTATGTGTGCAACACTCTGGCTAAAAGTGTGTTGGTATTTTGATCATGCCCTGAGACTTCGCCTGAAGCTAAGGTTAAGGGTGGTGATCTAATTAACATGGAGGAGGAAATTTCAAGGCAGCATAATGTTCAGACTGTCACATAGGTACTTCTTGCATTTAGTCAAATCAACACTGAGAATCAAAAAACAGCAGAGGAAAAAGAGGTAAAAAGTTTGCAGTTTTACCCAATGAAAGTGAGTGTAAAGTTGGGACAAAAGATTGTGTGCTTGTCGAAAGACTAGCGTTAAAAAGCAGCCAAGTACGGTGCATCAGGATAACAGGAAAGATGCCTTAAGGGCACCGCAGGAATCAGTGTGATGCCACCTTTTATCAGTTGCAAGGTTCAAAAGCAAAAGACTTGGCTTTGGGAGGAGAGCTTCATAGTTGGGGCGGGGGGGGGGGGTGGCGCACCTAGGAAAGCAAATCCCCAAGGAGTTCATCCATCTAAGAACTCATCTACGAAGCTACTGTGGCCATAGTCCAATTGGGTCTGACCACCGCTCAGGCTGACAGAGACACTGATGTCACCCGGGTAGTGCTGGTCATACAAGCAGACAGGATACAAGAGTTAGCAGGTCATTTCAGAAGAAGGCAGTATGGCTTGAAGAGGGAAGTATGTGAAGTTGTGAAAGTAAAGCCGGAAGTGTAGTGGGAAACCTCGAAATGTGGGCATGGCAGGAATGTGGATCATCCACTGAGGAAAGCCACCGTCTGTGAGTGGAGTTAGTCCAGAGGAGAAGCAGTGCAGGTTGTAGCCAAATGCAATGCCCTGAGTGGACGGCATGCAGCTGCAACATTTTGCCGCTACAGAATTGGGTGTTAGTTTTAGGTTTTTGTCTTGTTTTGATCTGATTTCTTTCTTCTTTCCTTTTGTAATGAGAGTTTTACCCAGTTGGAAGTGTTTAATTTTGATCTTCACAAGAGCTCACTGCTGAGAGTCTGTCTTGAGTCTCAGAGGAGATTTTGGACTTCAACTTTTTATCAGGGCTAGAACTATAAAGATTTTGGCATCTCTTAGAGAAGGACTAGATGCATTTTGCATAATGAGATAGACATGAGTCTTTTGGGAATCAGAGATGAAATATTATGCTTTGGGTCTGAAGTATTCCTCAAACGCTACATGTATTTGGAAGGTAACTAGATTGTGGGAGTTAATTATATCAGTAGGTTAATCCTTTGAACTCATGTGCTCTTAAGGGATGGGGCCTGGTCAGAAGAGGCAGATAATTGGGGCGCAGCCTGGAAAGTATACCTCAATCCCTAGCTCCACCATTCGCCCACTTTGCTTCTGGTCACCACAGGGTGAACAGCGTTTTTGTGGCTGTCAGTCCCTACCACCATTGCCAGCCACCTGTGAATGGACTGAGAACTTCTGAAACTGAGTTAAATTAAACTTTTCTCCTTTAGAATTATGTCCCATCAACAAGAAAGTAACTAAGGCACCAACTAAGAACTTTGTTCATGAGACACTGTTAATATAATACTTGAGGAAATTGAAGTTCTAAAGTATGGAGAGGAGAGCCTTAGGATCCTGCCACACTGGCTAAATGGTGCAGGAGAAAGGCTTCAATCTTGGGAGGAATGCCATCTCGGGTAAGAACCTGAGCCATGCAGGAGAATAAAGAGAGATTCAGGTCTCCTTGATAGACCATGCAATCAACACTGTTCTGCTGAGTGGAGAAAGCCCAGAGGCCCATTGCGGCTTCTCACTGGCTCTCCTAGCCCCTGCAGAGGGGTAGAAAGTGAGCGATGGTGCCGTGTGTGACTCAAGAAGGACAGCAGAGAGAGGTAGTCATTCCTGGCACAAGCTGGATTCTTCCCAAGGGAGACCTCCAGACAGTTTCTCGTGGCAGAGGACAGCGGCTGTGAGGCGCGATGTTTCAAAGGTGCTCCAGGGGAGCCTGCTTCTCACTTCCAGGGCTGGCTGCAGGCCATGGAGAAGAACAGTACTGAGGGGCACAGCTCCTCTTCTGTGAGGGGATGGAAGAAAGGTGGTATTCTTATTTTCTGACTCTGCCTTCCACGCACAATGTTTTTCTTGTATGAGAGCATCAATAATAGAGAAAAAGAGAAAAATAGGATCTTTTGCTTATTTTGTTTTTTGGCTTTGTGGGTGGAGTGGCCGCTGAGGGCAGAGGACTGTGCTGTTCACAGGCCTAGACTGAGGGCCACATCTTCACTCCCATCGCTTTGCCTGTGCTGGGACTGTGGGATCATGAGAATGTCAGGGCGTGATTTCAATTTGATGATTACCCCGAGGTTATGTCATCCAGCCAAGCTACACTCCTCTGCCTTTAACTCTTTGCCCTAGAGCTGACCCTGGCTTAGCAAGACCACCCTCCTTCCAGCGTCAACTCAAATCCTCCGATTTGCTCATCTGTGACTTCTCCCACACATGACAGAGGTTAAGTGTTCGATTACCAGAGATTATTTTGTAATCTAGTGGGCTACCACCCTACAGAGACTCCCACTGAGATCACAGTTCCTTCCCTGTCAGAAGTCTGCTCTGATGCTAATCCATGTTGTCTTACAAGTGAGGCATTCAAGGTTTTCCCCTTAGCTCAGATCTTAAGTTGCGGACCATGCTTTTGGCAATAGCAAGAATCCTGTTCTCAGACTCGCCTAAATAATAACTTTTTACAAAAGCATTTTCAATCTCTAAACACACAAAGATCCTTTCCCTTCCCACCTTCTTGGCTGCTCTGTCTTTCCTCATTTTCCTTGGCAGATGTTAGTGTTGGCTCAATGCTTCCATGGACATGCTTTTCAGTTCCAGCGGGAAAACCGAAAATGGTGAGTTAGCGTAGTCAGGACTGTTGCTGGCAGGTGTGTTCTGGTCCCACGTAGCACATCTGGATGCAGGTTAAAATGAAACAAAACACGACTATAATGTAAAAATGCAACATGCTGCCGAAGTGACTCTAGACAAGTCTCTTCTTTGAGGAGACTCTTCATTCTCTATGATGTCATGGCTTCATCTTTAAAACAAATGCAAGATTTTTCTGTTATTTCATCATTTCAGATTTAGAGAAATAATATTTTCCGTACATGTATTATTTTAAAATTGAATTTAAATGGTGAAGAACAGTATCTTGGGTCTCAGTATTCACTCATTCCAAAGAGCAGAATTTAGAGACTTGCTGTACTGTTTGTCAGGAGGCAGTTCTTGCTGTACTGTTTGTCAGGAGGCAGTTCTTGCTGTACTGTTTGTCAGGAAGCAGGGTCTGGAATACACAGTAGCAGAAGACTGTGAAGAAGAAAATTAAGATGTCTCTGAAGATGACATTTTTAAAATTTAAATCTTAAACAAAGGCATAGGAGTGAAACTTTGAAATGAGTAATTGAGGAAAAGGTAACTTCTTGAATAAAACCCTTTGAAATATGATCTATTGTGATAAAGTGATATCAGAGATTTACATAAGGCAATCAATACCATCAAGATATTTCAGGCACTGGATAGGAAATGTTTTCTTAAAACAACCAAAACATTTTTTCCAAGAATTTGAGCAACTTAAGAGGATGGATTATATCTTGATTTTCTTTTAAAAAATCATTATTTTTCTGTTTACACTTCAGGTAAACACATAAAAACCCTCCTATCTAGCAACACTGGTGGAAGACAATTTTAAAAAGTTTTGTTCTTTTTACTTCAACAAAATGGTAGAATGTTATGTTTGCTTAAGCCATTAACAACAGATTTGTCTTTGCTGAAAGCAAAACAGAAACAAAATATACAGAAGAACATAAATCCTTAGCAAGACCAATGACCTCAAAGAGCTCGTATGCTCATTTAGCACCTCAGTTTCCGTTTTTGTTTTCCTTTTGCTGAATATCCAGTTGTGAGGGTAATGAATGGCTCACTCGAGTTTCTCAAGAAATATTTGCTGAAGAAATGAATGAATGCATTCCGTGAATGGGACCCAATAAGTCAATCTCCAGACCAGGCTCTAAGCCCCAGAGCCAGTGCCAAAGAGAATGAAGGCACAGCAACACCGGGCAGGGAAGCAGGGCAGAGGCTTGGATATGCACACGTCCCAGCTCCCATACAGAAGGCCTGTGCAGGGGAGAATGAATGAAAGTGGTGAGAGTAGAAACTTGCATAATTCCTTCCAAGAGTGGAAAGAAAGAAGGGACATCACCTGGCAAAAATGATGTGGCATGAGGAGATCAAGCCACCTTGCTTATGGGGCTCTGGAGCCAGTGGGGTAACGTTAGAACTGGGGTAGGCTTTCCCTGTTCTGAAGACGGAGACTATAGCCGCGCCAGGTACTGAGACCAGCATAGCCAGGAAACTCAGTCATAACAGATATATCTCAAATTCCAACTCTAAAATCTTGATGATACAACACAGCTCCGTCTCGTGGTTTGAAGTTTATTTGAACTACTGTTACTCTACATTAACTGCATGCTAGAAGGCACTCTACTAAAACTGTTGGCACCCACAAGCAAAACATTAAAGCGTAGTGACCAGACCATTTCAAATATTATTTTTTTTTTGAAAAATGAAGACCTCTGTAAGTTGTGTAAGATAATTGATAGTCCTACTGGCTTCACCTTTGCCTATATATTCTAAGACAGCAGAGTAGGGATGGACTTCCTTGAAGTGAGTTATCTAATGGTTAACGGGAATAACTGGGAAAATGGCAAAAATGAGTCTAAAAATAAGTTGTCTGCTACTTTAAGTTTGAGGAACAAGTAACCAAACAAACAACCATGCCTAAATCTCTTTTCTCTATGAAAGAAAGCAATAACAAAACTAACAACAAATAAGGACACTAGAGAATGAAAATTCTTAACTCCTGTATTTTCAAATAATATGAATAAATATTTACTGAAATAAGATTAAATACAGAATAGAGAAGATCTATTATCAAATGTTAGTTTCAAAATCATGCTTTTAACTTTGGATTGTTTGTAGTCAAGTTTGTTCATCTAAAGTAAATCACACCCAGTGAATCCCTTAAAGTTACTACAGGGCTAACTCATTCAGTACCAGGCATGATTAACTCATATCAATTTAGTAAGTCTTGGCAATATGCAAGTGGAAGAGCTGGAAAGAGATTATTATCACAATTTATAAACAAAAAGGGGAGCGAGTAATGTTACATGAATCTGTTCACACTTGAGAGTGCCAAGATTTTTTTTTAAGTTACAGTGCTGATCTCCATGATGGTTAAATAACAGACACAACCTTTCCTGGGTCTCATTCAACAGCACATGTCAGGTAGGATTTCTGCAAGTACAGGTGTGCATGGCAGATGTGCACACACGTCCAAGTGCCAGATTCTTTCTCTGCCCATGCAGTTACGGTGTTTAAGAAGAAAAATAGTTTAGATGCTTTCCTCAACGTCTAGAAAGACAGGCCCAGAAAAACACCTCCTCCATAGGAATGTGACCATTCAAAGTAGTAGCCACAAGAGGGGCGGAGGCCCAGAAAGGGACCTGAAGTACACTTTGGTGGTTCACCAAAGGCTGTCATTTCCAATTTAGGAAGAACCCAAGCGCCTGGGCTGGTCTCGGACTTGTCCTCTGAAGCCTCCACCTAGGCACTGCTGATTCATTATAATGACATATGTCTAGAAACATTTCTTTATAAGATATACATGACTTTCGGAAGTGGCTGGTTCTAAAATTGGGACAGGGAAAATCCAAGGTGAACTGAGAGCATTTTGTAGCATGAGAAAGAAAGTAGACAAAAAAAAAATCTGTTGGGTATTTGACAATCTACAATCTATACTCTTATTTTTTAAAAAAACTTTTTATTTCTCTTTATTCTATTTTCCACTTCCTTTCTAATTTTTTCCATAATTTTTATTTTTACTTGTTTGTGTTTGCAATGCGTAATAATTGTATTCCGCTTGGAGAACTGGTACACACGCATGTCACATCTTCATCATTTTGACTTACTTCCTCTCTCCACTGTCTCATCTCTTTTCATTCCCTGACACTTCTTCCATTTCTACAAAAATCTCGTTACCATCCTAGGTAATATAACATTCTTGATTCTAAGCTACATTTTGAAAGCATGACCTTCAAGCATTACTAATATTTTGCCTTTTAGTAGGTAGAAGAGGGGTAGGAAATAGTCTTATTTTTCAAGTTAAAGTCAGATGAGCTCCACCACCAACAGCTTCTAAGAAGAATATTCCCATATATTGAAGTGATTTTCATCATTTCTACACCATTTACACATAAACGATGATTTTTATAGCTTGTAAGACTACTGAGTGTTCCTCCAAGATTAACTACAAAGATGTACTACTAAGATAAAAAGTGTGGACAAAGGGACAAGGGTTATGATCCAGAGCCTATAGGATTACGTCCCAACCATTCTCTTGGCTGTTAATCTTCCTATAAATCAAAGGGAGGGAGAGAGCTTACCAGACTTTTCTTCCTTCCATTGTTGGATTTCCCCTTTTACTGGTTCTGGAATTTTCCATTTTCATGATTTACTCCCTTTTGTTGTGAAGCATGCCCACCACGAGTGTCTTCAGAAGCAATGAATAAGAGAGAGGTAACTTGTAAACTTGTAGTCCGATAATGGGTTTTCTTGCGTCTGCAATTTAGATTGTTAGTTGCAGGGAAATTGAGGATGAGGGAAGAGAGAAATAGGGTGTGAAGACAAAGGGAGAAGAAAAGAGAGAAGTAAAAAGGGACATGGATTGACATCATTTTCCCAAGCTATATGTACTTAATATTTCAATTATTTGAAGCATATATATTCAAATAAAAAATAAAAGTCTAAAACATTCATCACAATTTTAATGCATTGCTTTATTGTCTCCAGTTTTGCTACACCTTGCCATGTTTTTCTATCATTTCTTCATGATATAATCTTATATCTGAAAGTCTTCAAAATTTTGTTCTACGTATTCTGCAACTTTTGTTGTTACTATAACTGGATGTTGGCCATCTTTACTCTTTTAGCTGGAATCTCATGTTCTTTTGTTTTGAGAGATTTTCTCATTTTATTTTTTTAATTTAGTCTCACTTATTTTCTCTATTTTTCCCTCCAAACTTTTTGGAAGTTTGGACCTTTTGAACATGTCTGGAGTTCTACTATTGTGTATGTCATTCATAGAGTTCTTTAAAGAGTTTACATAAGTTCAGTTATTTCTATCTCATTACATTACAGTGTTTGTTAGAAATTAATATCCTGGATAATTGTTCAGTAAGTGTTATCCTTAATTTAGCTCTCATCAATGTATATGTATACTGAATTATTTATTCTTTTATTTCTAGTTGGTCAATTCGGGGGGTAGGGAGTGAGAGAGACAGAGACAGAGACAAAGATGATCGTGATGGAATCATTTCCACAAAAATTCTCCTGTTACATATTGTTGATATAACCGCCGTCTTAAATCAGTTTCTGATATAACGTGGTACAGACATTGTCATTGTCAAGGGCTTGTTCTGGATGATTCTAGTGGTGTTAGTTGCATTTTATGGTGTTTGACTTGCTGACCCTTAACAGACATAGCTTATTGCTTATCGAATGAGGTGTCTTTGGATTAGAATGATGATCAGAAGTAATCCCACAGTGAAATCAACTAAGCAGCAAATTTTCAAGTGTGGCTTCCAATGCAGATGGGTTGATTTTTTTTTTTCTGAATGTTAGGCAATATTGAAGTCAGAGATTTGAAGTGGATTATAATAGGCATGACTGTTAAATTTCCAAGGTGATGACAAACATAGATATATTTGTTTTTCTTGATATTTTTACATCTAGTAGCCTTCACATTCTTTATATAGTATGCTTGGCCTATGCGAGGGCTTTCCTTTAACCACTCATTATTTTGATATCTTCTTGGGAAAATTCAGAGTGTTAAACCACCTTGGATGGACTTGACTGTATTTCTTTTTTATATCAGAAGGTGCGATTAACTATCATCTTTTTGTTTAATCAATCATTCTGAATGAACATATTTACAACCATCTTCTCTGGATGGCTTAGATGTTTTCTCTTCCCGAACATTGCCAATTTTAGGTTTTCCAGGGACTACATTGTAGTATAACTCTCTAGGAGGCCGCTAATACATTTACTGCTGTCATGTCAATCAAGCTTGACTGCTTTACCATTTATTTTTTTACTTCCTTTTCATTCTTTCATCATTTTCAAAAAAATTTCCTTGCAGTATGACTTAGGGGGACTCAAACAGACTTGAGGGTCAGACAGATTTGGATTCAGTTCATGATTTTACCACTTGGCCTGAATTTGTGACCTGGATTGAGCTAATTAGTTTTCCCCAGTTAAAATTTAAACTATTTTTGCAAACTTGCTATGAGTATTGTATAATAAAACGAGTCTCGTCTTACTAGTCTACAGTTTGCATGTGCGATTTTGAATATGATTTCATTAACTGGATTAAGCAAGTATTTTTCAAACCTTGTTGTGTACCAAAATCACCTGAGGCAATTTTAAAAATGTAAATATTTGAGCCTCAGAGATTCTGATTCAGTCAGACTGCAGGAGGCCTGGATTGTGGTATTTTTTTTAAAGCTCCCCAAGTGCTTCTAATATGCAGCCAGTGTTGAAAACTACTGATGAGAGCTCAGTCAATGTTAGTGATCCTCATTCTGAGGTGATGATAAACAACTTCGCAGGAAATATGAGATTGTATCCATACTTCAGCCTGCATGAGGAAGACAAGAGTCGGTGGGGTAAAAAAATAATCGGTCTATTCTTACCTACTGCATGGTTCAGTGTTGGAGGAAAGAGACCATCCCACTCATGTTTTCTTTGCTTTCTATTCATGAAGGTCCTCAAACATGTGTTTTTCCTTTTTCTTTCTTTTTTTCTTTCCATACTGGCATTGAAATCCACTGTTCTGGGATTGAATCCATAACCTTTATGTTGAGCTACAGAACTTTTCTATATTTTTTATTTGGAAACAGAGACTTACAAAGTTACTAAATTGTCCGGGGTGGGCTTGAACTTGCATTCTTCCTGCCTCAGCCTCCCAGGTGCTGGGATTGTAGGTGTGCACCACCATACCCAGCTTTGAGTGTGATTTTATGGGTACTGTAAAGATGATAGAGATAAAAATTCTCAAATTCTAGCAAGATTTCATTTTTTAAAAGGAGCTATTATTCTACCATAGTTGCATATAAAATCTGATGCAAAAATAAGGGGAAATCTTTTGAAAGTAAGTCACAATAATGATTACATATAAATTTACAAGTACATTCTACAAAATGAAAAATATATAATTCTTTTTAATAGTTCAAAAGAAAAATAAAAGACGAAAAATTTGATACATTTACTAAAGGATTTTAAGCCTGACATGGTGGCCCATACTTCCAATTCCAGGTACTCAGAAGACTACCATGAGAGTATTCCAAGTTTCAGCCAAGCCTGGAATACTTATGGAGAGCCTGTCTCAAAATAAAAAATAATAATAATATTAACAATAGTATAAGTGCTGGGGAGTAACTCACTGTGTGTCCCCTGAATTCATTCCAATGCTAGGGTGGAGAGAAGGAAAGAAAGCAAATTTTAAGCTATTTACAGATAAACATTCAGTGAAAAGTTTTCTAGAATATTATTTGGAAGAACACACATGATGATGGTTTCTGCTTTTGGTCTACAGAAAACTATAAATCTTGTAGCAGTTTGTTACTAGTTTTGGGGGATCTATAATTAAGTTATTCTATACTTTAAAAGGTAAGTCTAGAAAGTAAGTCAGAACAAACATTTAACATACTAACAACATCAGAATAGGAGCAAGGCCACCAGGGAAGAATAAAAGTAGGATTTCTTTTGTAGCTTGTCCAGTGGTCTGGATGCAAGAGTTAATATACAATGCTATGTCAAAAGAAAATACATTATTATTTTTATTATTACCAATAATAAATTTACTCACTACACTGGAAGAGACTGTATAAACAACCAAAAATAACCACTGAAGGGAATTACTGTGATGTTTGGAAATGCAAAATAGAAAGTTTGCAATAGGATATTTGTTACAGAACACACATCCAAATTCACATCAAAGCTATGTGGTATAACTTTGTGGATTTTTCCATAAAATGCAACTAACATGTTGTATTAAAACATCGTTATTATTATAGAGTGAGTGCCTGTTGGTTTCCAGGCATTGTACATATCTCCTTGAGTTCTCACAATAAGTCAACTATTAGCATCCATTTTTTTGCTTTTAACAAATGGGCAAACTGAGGTTCAAAGACTTTTAACTCCACAGCCCTCACTGGACAGTGCGGAGAAGCAGCCACAGTTCCTGGAAGTGACGAGGAAGGTGACACAAGGGCATTTTCCCAGGTGGCTGGCGTCAGCTGGAGCCACAAAAGGAATTTCCAGGTGAATTCTGTGAAAGGAGCGCTGCTTTAGGAAGTCACGCCGGCTTGATCCTGTCTGGGCTTCCCTGTGGGTCGTGCGTGTGCATTTACAGGTGCGTCCTGTCTGCAACAGCGTCATAGTCCAGTCAAGGCTCACCTTAGTCCCAGGTGAGTTAAGCTGGCTGTGAATGTATACTCAGGGAGTGACGTGACTCCTTTGTGAGTGAAAAAAAATACAGGTTAGTGTGAGAGTCCTAACTCTTAACTGTGTAGTGCGCCACACGGGTGTGACAGGTTTGAATCCCTCGCGTACACAGGCAGGTGACCCTCCGCCCTGACTCCGAGGGACCCTCTGCATCATCTCCTCTGGCTGCCCGAAGCTCCCACTCAGAGCTGCTGCTGCTTTTCCATGCTGTACGTGGTTAAGACGGCAGTGTCTCTGACGCTCAGAAGATGGAGCACTCTCCTTTTCCGCTGCTTTCTCTGGCCATCCCCTGTGCTGGGGTGTCGGCTCATGTTCCTGTGTGGGGGCCCTCACTGAGGGGCTCCTTACCTCGGGGTCAGAGTTTCTCTCCAGCCCCTCCCATCTCTCCCATTTCCGTCTGGGCGTTCCCAGGCGCAGGGCATGTCTATTCACAGGTACGTCCTGCCAGCCACTTCTTCCTACCTTCGTTTTTCTCTGCCCTCCTCCGCTGTTTCTGTTTCCCTTCCTACCATGCGTACTAGCAGTAGCAAACACAGTGTTCCCGGGAGCACCTTGGAGCCGGTCTGCTGTAACCTGTGCATCTGTGGGCACAAAGGCGCTCTCCTTTGGGCCATCGTGACACCCCGCCGGAGACTCCCATCCAAGTCCACCCCCTCGTACTCGGGACCCTCCTCCCGAGGTCTCCCTTCAGACCTGGCCTCTCCTGCTCTTTTCCTGTGCTGCGCAGCCTGTGCCCATCCCAGCGCCAGTGCAGGCCGGCACTTCGCGTGGCGTCTAGGGCGTAAGACTTGCTCAATAAATGTGAATCGCTGTGAACCGATGATGAGTTTCCCTCCCGAGTTCTTCATTCGATTCAGACAGGCCTGGCCACTGAGTCAGCACACCTGCCCTACAGGTCCCAGCCACCCCCGTGGAGAACGCTCCGACTCTCTCAAGGTTCCTTGATCAGCACAGAGAATGGTTTCTGAAGACAGCGATGCCATGACCATCTAGAAGGAGGGGCTCCTGGCCTTCCTCTCCTCTCCGTACACTTGCCTTCTCGCAGTCAGGCTGACCACCTGTGGCTCCTCGGTCTCCTCCCAGGAGCCAGTTCGTCTCCGAAGACACTGTACCTGATGCCTCCAAGCTCCAAGCAGGCTGGGCCTGCTCCTGCTTCTCCGACTCCCCGGTGCCAAGGTCAAACAGGAGGTCATGCTGCCAGCTCCGCAGCGGTGGCCTGTTCCTGCCTTCCAGGTGCAGCAGCTGACGCACCACTGAGCAGCTGGAGCTCCTCCCCATGGTGCTCTGGCTGTTGGGGCCACCTGGTCCAGACCGCCCTCCTCGGGAAATATGTAAATTAAGGTACTAATTGCTTCATATCTTCCAGGGTTCATTTCTTTCTCTGAAGACAAGGAATACAGAACCAGAGACAAAAGTGCTGTCAATTTAATTGTGGCATTTAATTCAATCCTTACGGCCGCTTTGTGGAACAAGTATGTTTTTATGTGAGGAAACGTAGGTTATCTGGGTTAGTTTACAAGGTAGGCAGCTAAGAATTAAGTTGAATTAAAACCTACATCTGCTATTTCCACATTGGGTCAGAAACATTTGGCAAGGGTGGTGGTCCAGGAGTTGACAGGCCAAGTGAGTGAGCACAGCATCCCCGTGAGTGGGCACATTCGTTGAAATGGGGACAATGGGTGGCTCTAGGCCTCGCTGGCCTTCCGTGAGGAAAACGGTGCATGGGGTGTTGTTTCGGTTTGTCCCTCACAACACCTGAAGAGGCTGCTGGGCAAGGTCAGCTCGAGGCTGGTGTGGACAACCCTTACCAAATGCTCAGCAGGGTCCCTGCCATGACAGCAGTCCAGAGCGGTGCTTAGCTGTCCCTTCCCAACTGTCAGCAAGAGATTGACAGAAAATAGAAACGAGTGTGGGCCCTGTGAATGGTGCTGACAGAAGAATGTGCTGCCCCTGCCAAAGAGCAGCCGTGCCAACAAGAGCCACCACCCTCTAGACGTGGTGACAAGACATGCCTGGAAACATCCCAACCAGAGCTGCCTCCACTGAGAACCAATTCCACTGAAGTTGTGTGAATGCCACACACTATCCAAACCCCTGGGACACAGTCCAAGGCCACCATTGGGAGCCCCAGATAACATGTAGCCTGGGGAGACCTGGCCCCTCACTAATTCCCAGAGTGAGTCACTCTTGTAAGCATAGAGTTTGTTGATCTTTCAGGAAACTCCCTGTACGAATGAATAAGAAATTCCCAATGAAACACTGGCAGGATTAGAGGCGCTGAAACGTGAGGTTTGGGGAGCCTTTCTCAGAGAATCTTGGTTCTGCCCCGGGGGAGTGCGCAGGGCAGAGGGTGTCCGTGTTACAGTCACTGTCCACTTTGGGACCTGTGACCAGCAGCCTTTTGCAGTAAATAATCTCTGGTAGCTTTCGGGCACCATTGTCACCATGGTTCTTCTGTCTTCCTTGGAGCCACCTTTGACCTTTTGGAACCTTTACCTTCCCGACGTCCAGTTTTGAGGTGTAACTTAATTCGTCCTGAAATTTATGGGTGTCTCTCCGAGTTTCTTGCCCTGCTCTTTTTACTACCCACGACTCTTCTGGGAGTGTTATGTACAGGATTTTGCTTAAGAGTCCCCGTACTCTTTCCAACCAAGCGTCGGCCTGTTGCTGTGACCCTTTGCTTCATCCTGTCACTCAGGCTGAGGCCCGTCCTGCCACTCCCTCTGTGTTCCTTCCCTTACTCTCCCTGCCACCCAGACACTTATCCACACTCACACATACACCCACACCCTTAGCAATGTTTATAGATTATAAGCTACCTTTTTCCAGCCCTTGAGAACTTCTTTAGGAAAAATTTAGTCACTGGGGGAGACTTCTTTAAACTCTCATTCTGCTGAGTTTCCAGGTAATTACTGCGAACTTGTGGCCTCAGAGCAGCCTCAGATTACCTTCTCCACACAGGCCAAGAACATTCTCATGGCACTAGACAGACTTTCCGAAGGTGGGAGGTCACTGCTGATCCTTCCCTCTCTGAACAAGTGCCACAAGATGCTTGTGTCCCACAGGCATGTTGTGGAGGCTCAGTGACATAATGTATCTGTGTGTATTAATAAGCACGATGTTCTTACTCATTCTAGCACAGCACCTGTCCCCCATCCACTGGCTTTATGTTTCTTTCTGCAAAATGTTTCAGAATTCTTTTCAAGTCATCATTTGTATTCTCTGATAAACTCCCTGTAATCAGGTGGCCTTATGGAGGTGACCACTGGGAAACTTGGAAATGCAAACAAGGTCTCTCTAGATAGATAGACAGACAGAAAGATAACATATATTTATAAATCATATAAATAACATATATATTTCCCCCTAAGATTTTTCATTTCTTTGCTGCACTGTTACCCAGAGTATTTAAATTCCTGAGGTTTCCTTTCCTGAATTTTTCTTTTCTTATACAAAAATATGACTGGGGATTAGGGATGTAGCCTGGTCATAGTACACTTACTTTGCATATACAAGGCCCTGAGTCAATCTGGAATGCAGGAAAAAAATATTTAAAAAATAAGATTGCTAAAAACTTGACATGACTTCTCATTATGGAAACACCCTCCACCTTCTCAGGTAAAATTATTGTAAGAATTTTAGTTGCTATTTTTGCAGTCAAATATTTTCAGTTATTTTTAAATAAAAGTCTTTTGTTACTGGACTGTTGAAATGTATCATTGCTTATTCTGTTCAGACTAACCGTTCTGATTAATAGAAAAAGAAAAGATGTTCGTGGTTAATGCTGAGCTATTTTGCTGGAACTGTTTTAGACCACATGTCTCAATTCCTTTTTTTAACCCTCTCACTCTAACTTTGAAATGGGAAATATTCTTTTCCCCATTTTATATATATATATATATATATATATATATATATATATATATATGTGTGTGTGTGTGTGTGTGTGTGTGTGTGTGTGTGTGTGTGTGTGTGTCTGTGTGTGTCTGTGTGTGTCTGTGTGTGTATGCAAAACACAATGGTTACATTGAGCTTGAGTATTTTGTGTATATATACATCTAAATCGTGTTAGTGTTACAATTTCTTCCCCTCCGCCTTTTTGGCCCTTCCACATTCTCTTTCTTCTCCACAGCTCCCACTATCACACCCATTTGGTTCCTTAAAATGCCCGTATTCTGTGTTTCTCATATTAGAGAAACAATGCAATATTTAACCTTCTGAGTTTATAGCAACCATCTTTGTTTTTCTTAATCTGTTTTCTTTTAAAGTCTGATGAGTCTGAGTATAGTATTGCTACCCCTGCTTTTTCTCTGAGTCCTCTTGCATGAAATACTGAATTCCATCCTTTTATTTTTAGTCTTCAACAAATAGTGCTGAGAAAATTGTACATCCATATGCCAAAGAATGAATATAGATACACACCTGGCACCATGTACCAAAATCAAATCAAAGTGGATCAAAGGCCTAGATATAAAAACTGAAACACTGAACCTTCTGGAAGTTAAATTATGCAAATATCTAAAAAGACACAGGTGTAAGCAAAGACTTTCTTAATAAGACATCAAAAACAAAATAAATAGCCCTTTGAATTAATGAATGGGATTATGTCAAATAAAAAGTTTCTGCATGACAAAGGAAATTATCAACAGTGTAAAAATAGAACTGACAGACTGGGAAAAAATATTCACTACCAATATCTCAGACAGGAGGTTCAAAACCAGAATATACAGGGAACTGAAAAAAGGAAGCCCCTGAAAATCAAGGACCTTATTGAAAAATGGACAAAATAAATGAACAGGTAGTTCTCAGATGAAGTTTTAATGGTTCATAAATACATGAAAAAATGTTCAACATCTTTAGCCATTAGAGAAATGCAAATCAAACATGACTAAGATACCATCTAACTCCAGAAAGATTTGTATATCTCAAGAACACAAACAGCGATCAGTGCTGGCGAGGCTGTGGGGGTAAAAGAAACCTCCTGCACTGCTGGTGAGAATGTAAACTGGTACGACCACTATGGAAAGCAGTATGGAAGTCTCTCAAAAGACTGGAAATCAGTATACCCTTTGATCCAGTGATACCTCTTCTGGGAATTATTCCAAAAGAGTTTAAATCAATATATAACAGAGATACATTTATACCAATCTTCATAGCGGCACAGCTAACAATAGCTAAAATGTGGAAGACACCAAAATACCCATCAACAGACCAATGGGTACATAAACTGTGGTATTTCGACACAATAGAATCTACTCATCTATAAAGAAAGATAAGTTGGAGTCTTTTATAGGAAAATAGATGCAACTTGAGACCATTGTGCTTAGTGAAATGAGTCAGAAGCAGAATAAATATCAAATGGTTTCTCTGATATGAGAAAGCCTGATCACAATTATTTCATAGAAGTTAATGTGGGGAATAATGGAAACTGGAGGGGAGGGAGATTGAGTAAGAGGGTTGAAAAGGGAGAGGTATTTGTAACTTTGCCAGGATACGTATGTGCACAAAATACTCAAGACCAATGTAAATTTATGCATTGCACTTATACATATCAATAAAATTGGGAATAAAGGCATGGAATTTCATGCTGAATTAAAAAAAATATATATGTTGTAGCTTGGCCTGCTGTTGTCGGCACTCAGATGCTTAGTGTAATCCTGGCACTTTGAAAGGCTAAGGCAGGAGGATCACAAATTCAAGCACAGCCTAGGCAATTTAGCAACTTAATAAGACTCTACCACTAATGAAATAGTAGAAAGGATGTGGCTCAGTATGAAGGTCCTTAGTTCAATTCCAGGCATTGAAAAAGTGCATTACATGGTTTTTATGAGAGATACATTTTAAATACAAAGACACCAATAAATTCAAATTTAAAATAATAACGATGCCATATATCAGAAACAGTTAACTATAAAGGGTGATGAGGCCTTTGTAAATACTCAGTGCATGTATGAATATTCTACATATTTCCATTTCTCCAGTCAGGAGTCCTGTTGTATCCCAGTTGGGATCTACTTGGCATTCAAAAGCAGGATGTCACCCAGGTGTTGGTGTCAGCCAGAGTCACAGTCTCATCTGAGAAGGCTCAATGGAGAATCTGCTTCTAAATTCTCTTAGATTATTGGCAGCATCTACATCATCGCAAGTGATGGACTGAGAACTCAACCTCTCATGTGTTGTTAGCAGGGAGCTACCCTCAGTTCCCCAACATGCCTACTTGTTACCTTAAAGCCCACGCAGAAGACGGAGTCAGAAAATCTAGTATAATTCTGGCCATAGTGACCAGGCTAATGTACACTTCAAATATATACCACATAATCTTCAGATAATGAATGTACATTGCTTGAAAGTGCCAAGTTTGTGGAAGTTTATTACAAATCAATACACACCTCTCTATTCCTTGACAAAAAAAGTATTTGTTAAAAAGATAACTAACACTATAATAATAAAACATAGGTATTTTTCATCAAGACTATGAATAAGGCAAAGATGCTAGCTCTTCTCATTTTTTTATTAACACTGCACTAGAAGTTCTAGCCAGAGCAGCAAGGCAAGAAAAAGGAGCTAATGGCATGGATATGATACAATTGTTTATGTAGACCTCATTGTAAACCTTGAATTTTGCACTTATACATATCAATAAAATGTGGGGAAAAATATTGCTTCAATTAACAGTATGGCAAAAAGGAGCCAGACTACTGCTCAAGCCAGTGGCAGATCTTGGAGATGTCCACGTGGTCCCGGCTTTACAAGCTTGCAGAGCCCAAGAGTTGTGGGATCATGGAGGCTTCCACCCAGGTTTCAGAGGAAGGCCTTGGAGGCCAAGCAGTGTGCCCCTGGGAGGGCAATGTGTGAAATTGTGAAGGAGAAGCCTAAGTTACAGTGGAGAGACTGAAAATTTGGAGAAGCCAGGAGCATGGATTGTCAGCTGAGAAACTCAGCAGGCCGTGAGTGGATCCAGCCCAAAGGAGAGAAGATGGAGGTTGCAGACAGCAGCAATGCCACAGGGTGGGGCCACCCAAGCCCCTTGGAGTTCATGCCTCGCCAGCATTTACCCCAGTTGCTGGACATGGAGCTACAGGATTTAACCTTTGCCCTGCCGGATTTAGGAATTGTTCTAGTCCTATTGCCTTTCATTACCTTATTCATCCCTTTTGGAACGGAAATGTTTATCCTGTGCCATTTTATGTTGGAAATGCTTAACTCTGGTTTGAACAGGAGCTCACCGCTGCAAGTTTGTCTTACATCTCCGAGGAGACTATGGACTTGGAGTTTCTTTAGCAGTGCTGAAACTGTGAAGACTTTGGCAACTCTTGGAGAAGGACTGGATGCATTTTGCATGGGGGGAAGGACGTGAGTTCCAGGGGTGGAATATTGTAGTATGGCTCTGGAACGTCCCCCAGAAGTCTATGTATTTAAATGTTACAGATTGTCTATGGAACCACATGCTCTTGAGAGATCGGGGCCTAGTCTGGAGGGGTGTATTACAGGCATGTACATTAGGACTAAAGGCGTGTAGTGGCCACACCTTCCACAACTGGATCCAGGTGGGACTAATCACTTAGAGGAGACCTAGAAGGATATATAAGCTGCACCTGCCTTCCTTGGAGGACCAGGACTGCTCTCAACTAGACTCAACTTGCCTTCCTGTCTGTGATGTTGTGAGAAGCTGCCTCCACCTCTGTCTCTGCCATCCACTTTGATTGATGCCAGCCGCCCCTGAATGGACTGTGACCTTCTGAAACTGTGAGCTATAATAAACCTCCCCCCCACTGAATTTGTGGATGTTGGGTATTGAGTCACAGCAGTAAACAAGTAACTGAGACAATCAGTAACTTCAAAAAGACACAAATAAACAGATGAATGTATTAAAGAAGATAATAGCAACATGATGGGACACTTCCACAAACACTACAGACAAGAAAGATGAGCAAAATGAAAATATGATGCTCGGTAACCTACACAAAAAAACTTAGGGGAAAACCCCTTCATTAGACTAGATTAAGCAGCAGACAAATTTGAAAAATCAGAATTCAGAGCTTGAAGACAAGATTGATGAATTACGACAGATAGTAATAAAGAATAATATAAATTATTAATAAAATATCCAAGAATTCTAAGACTTGGATAATAAAATAAATATTTGGTGTATAGGTGGGTGCCATGTTTCAGATTAATGGAATAAAAATACCTATTTGATGTGTTTTCCAAATTTGGGGAAAATATGGACATCCCAATGCAAAAATCATTACTAAATTTACTAAATAAATTTACCAAGTGGGCATGAATGTAAAGGAATATTCCAATGACATGTTATGGTTAAAATGTGAAGAGTTCTGAAGAAGCAAAGATTATTGACAATTTGAGAGAGAAACACCAAGTCACAAATAAAGGTAAAGCCATCAGAATAACTTCAGTGTCTCTGCAGAAATTCTAAATGCCAGAAGATCTTGGAAAGATGTAATTCAAACCCTGTACTGTCCATAGATGACTACATCTAAAAAAGTATTCATTAGGGGTAGGGTGCCGGAGGTGGGAGGGTGGGGAGGGGAGGGGGGGACAGAAAGAGAGTGGGAAAGCCCTTGTCACCTTGACAAGATACATATGTCCACAAAATGCTCAACTCCATTGTAAACCCTAAATTTTGCATGTATACATATCAATAAAATGAGAAAAAAACAAAAAAAAGAATTAAAAGAGAAATAAATACATTCCAACATAAACATAAACCAAAGGACTCTGTGATCAGTAAGCTAAAATTGGACATGATACATAAAGGAATCCTACTTACAGAAGAAGAAGAAAAATATAAGTCAATGAAAATTAGTAACAAACCAAACATTAGAAAAAAAAAGTGATAGGTGAATTTTTTGGTATAATTCCATTAAACATATTCTTTATACCTTTTGTGCTATTCTACATTTCCTCTTGCACTGCCATAATCCTGAGGTAGTTTTTCTTTTAGTTGTCCTTTAACTGTTACAATCAATCTCTTTCTTGTCATTTTGGGTTTGGGTCATTATTAAAACCAATTTGACCCACTTTGTCATAGTCATCTTCAAGATCTGATAATTTGTCCTTAAAATGCTTGAATTGATTTCCTGTGTTTTCATGTGAGTTTCTCATATTCTGGAATTCAGTTTGGAATCCTTTCAGTCTTTCTGCTTCTCTACTGAAATGTTCCTTCGTTTCTTTCATTGCTCTGTTTATCATTTTATTTGTGTTTTTATAATTACTACATTTTTACCTATTGACTGCTCTTTGTTTAAGTAAAACCTCTTTGAACTCACTAAGCTTCCCTTGCATTTGTTGATGCACGTCTTGCCTGAGTTCTTTGGCCACCAGGTCTATTTTTTTTTTTTTTTTACTTCCTTTCCTATAGGCTTCACTACTTCAGGACCCATAATAGCTGCTTCTGGGGCATCAGGCATTTTTGCATATGACTGGCTGTCGCACGTTCTCATTGTTCCATTGCTGAGGATTGGAGGTTAGGTGTTGTCAATGGACTCTGCTTCTACTATGCACATTTCTTCTGTTACACTCTTTTGTTCTTTAGAATTTTCTTCAGTTTGTTCAGATTTTAATATTTATGCCCATTTTTAGCTACTCAGCTATTAATTAGGGGGGGGAGTTATTCTCCATGACCAACCTTCTGATAATTACCTAATCTCCATTTTTCAGTGAAGGACAACTACATTGTAGCACTGTGTGGTGGACAAGATAATTATTTGCGTATGTTGGAAATTAAAATCAAAGTCTGTGCCACCATTCACAACATGAATAAGCATCTACATTAAAGCATTTACACAAGCATTTACATTAAAAAGCACAGTCAACACCATCAGTGTATCTCTCTAAATAAATTTAATATTCACGTCTTGAAAGATTCCACTAATGTCAATTCTGTATCACCACCAATAATAAAATAGGCCTGTATATTGCTTACTCAAGCTAACCCAAACCACAGAAGTTATCCTTTAAAAAGCTCCAATCCTTACTTATCCCCTCTTTAATAGTGGAATTGATATCAGTATGAATAGTAAAATGTAACAAACACTGGCTATTAAGATGTCATAAAAAGTTATCAGTTCATTTAAGCATTCCACTCTTGAGATTACAAATGTGATCTGTACTATTAATGAAAATGTTTATATGGATTGTCTAGTAACTCATTAGAAGAGTTTATTAAGGGTGATATATTATTGCTAAAATAATTGCTAAAATCTGCCTTATGACCTATGTCTAACTAAATAGTATAAAATTATTGATTCCTAACTGGCCAAATAACATGGCTGTGAATTATCTATGCTTACCAATGCTATTAATATAAGTGGTGGATGTATGGGGAGAGAAGACTGCTTTCTATCCTAATTTTCTCCCTGTTTCTGTCTGTTTCTGTGGTTTTTTTGTGATAGAAAACAGAAGAATATATGTAGGATAGAGAAAACCAAGACAGAGCTCCAAACCTAGATCAGAAAAAGGCACATAAACTCAAACAATAGAAAAAAGTAAGAGGAAACAAGGCGAGTTATGGGTGAAATAGAAAGGGTATGTCTCCAGAGCCCATGGAAAGGCTTTTTGAAAAAGGCATAAAGAGCTACTTGAGAAAGAATTGTGAAAACTGACAAATATCAAAAGCATAAAGAAGGAAAAGGAAAAAAGAAGAAAAAGAGAAAAAAAGGAAAATAGAAACCTATGAATCCATACAGAAAATACGCGAGTTCAATATACCTGCAAAAAAGTTGAAGTGAACCCCAAATCCAAAGTGCAAAAATTATTTTCTAGAGGAAATATAAATATGAGCTCTCTATATCCAAGAACTTCAATCTTGTCAACTGAGAGGGGAAGGTGGCACCAGTTTCCTCTCTTCATATGTTTTAGTCTGCAAAGATGTGCCCCTCCAAACTGTCTCTTGCAGTTCCTACGAGGTTGGGTTGAGGGAGGGCAGGGTGGCCCTATGTTCCAAATGCTTGCACTACCCTTCCCCTGGGCAAGCTACATCCGGTGGGGTGGCTCTTCTCACATTTGTGCTATAGTGGTAAAGGTGACAAGAACTCTGCTTTCTGAGACCAGTTCTTATTGACTCAAATCTTTCAGAAAGATCACAGTCTTTTCCCTGCTCACTTCCCTCTCTTGTCACCAGTAGTGAGGGTCCCTGAATTCCATGCAGTGTGACTTGATAATCTATTTTCCGGGAAAGTATACAGTGCTCTTTTTAATTCCCTCTCTGGGTCCCTTCTAGAATGCTGTTGGCTGGGACTCCTGCCCTTATTTTTCAGTTCACAGCCCTTAAGCTCTGAGGCCTTGTAGCCACAGGGCTCTCTCTGTTTCTGCAACAGAATGACTCAGTGTTCTGGCATGCTGTGGTCAAGGGTCCTTTTTATCTTCCGCCCACAGCCACAAGATTGCCTGGCATCTTATACGCTGCCATCCTAGCTGTAATTCCCCCATGGTCCTCACTGCTTGTAATCCATGGCTGGCTGGGCACACCTGCCAACTGTGGGCTCAGGTCCTGCCTTCCTAGGTGGTCCCAAGTCCCTTGTTTGGGTCACTGTGTTCACCTGTCTAGGGATCTTTACCCCTTTTCTGCAGGTCCTGTGGTTTACCATTCAGTTCCGTTAGTTTATCTGCATTTCTAAGCTAAGCTCTAGAAAAATTTTCGTTATGAAATTTCAGTCTTCCATTGTCATAGTTAGTTTTTTGGTTTTTTTTTTTTTTTTTTTTTTTTTTTTTTTTTTTTTTTTTTTTTTTTTTTTTTTTTTTTTTTTTTTTTTTTTTTTTTTTTTTTTTTTTTTTTTTTTTTTTTTTTTTTTTTTTTTTTTTTTTTTTTTTTTTTTTTTTTTTTT
>PVKB01003258.1:0-46171 GCA_004027205.1 Ctenodactylus gundi | reverse complement strand
GGCTAGAGCTGGAGCCAGAGACAGAGCTCCTCATGGCACAACAGAATAGAGACTAGCTGAGGAGGAAGGGCAGAACCAGCACACACCCTTCCAGGTCAGTCCTCAAGAATTCACCCCTTCTGGCCAGGCACTAACCTCCCAACCATACACCATATCCATAGGTACAAGCTTGGCTTTTTGGGGTCACTCCAGATCAAAATCACAGCATTTCATCTCTGTCCCCTAAAATATTCATGTCCACCCTCTTTAGCAGAATTCAGTTTACTCCTTACCCAAGAGTTGCCAAAGTCTTAACAGTGCCAGAACTATCAAAAAGCCCAAGTCCAAAGTCTCTTCTGAGACACAAGGCAAACTCACAGCTGTGAGCACCTGTGAAAACCAGAGTTAAGCACTTCAAACATAAAATGGCATAAGGTAAACATTCCTATTCCAAGAAGGAGGAACAGAAGGATAAAAGGTAATCAGACTACCCTAAGTTCTGATCCCAGCAGAGCAACGGTTAAATCTTTTGTCATTTCTCCTGCCTTTTTGAAATAGAGTTGGCTAAAAGCTGCAAATAGCAGACATGTAACATCTTTGACATTGGTCTGCCTTGAAATTTCCTCCACCAGATTAAGAAGTCCACTGCCTTTTACCCCATTTTCAGGCAAAGTCTCTGGAAAAGGGCAAAATGATGACAAACTTCTGTCAGAGTACACATAGTTTTTAGGTCATTTGCCGATATAGACCTCCTTTCCATCTGAAACTTCTTGAGCCTGGCCTTTCCAATCCACACTTCTATCAGAATTCTAGTCTTCTGAGCTTCAACCAGAATTTCTTATCAAGCTTGGCTTAGAGCACTCAAGGCTTCTCCAGCTGGCATCCTCAAACCTCTCCAGACTCCTCCAATGAACGATTTACAAAAGCTTTCACACTACATGGTCAGGTAAAGTAACAGCAATGACCTCACTCTCCTGGTACCAATTTCTGTCTTAGTTACTTTTTGGTTGCTGCAACAGAATACCTGACATCCACAACTTGAGAAAAGAAAGATTTATTTTAGTTCACAGTTTCAGAGGGTCATATTCCATTCACTGCAGGGTGGCTGCAAAATGATGGAATCATATGGTGTGGCTGGGGCCTGATATGGGAACTGGAGCCAGCATCAGAAATAGAGATTTTCACAGTATGGCAAAACAGACACAAGTCTGGGAAGAAAGGCAGAACCAGCAACCATCCCTATAGGTCATGCCCCAACCATCTGCCCCTTCCAACCAGGCATGACCTCTCAACAGTACACAGTATCAATAGGTACATGAGGCTTTTGGGGGAACGCTCCAGATCCAACCACAACATCCATCCAGATTCATTTGGAGCCACTGATGGTTCAATCCTACACCATTTTCATCTTGATTCCCTGATATAATTCTTTACTTAGAAGGCCTTAAAGGATCCATGAAAATATTTTCAGATCTAATAAAGTAATCCAGTTAAGTAATAAGATACAAAACCAACATTATAAAATCAGTAGTTTTTCTATACACTAATAATGAATTAGCTGAGAAAGAAACCAGGAAAATGATTTCAGCCACAATACCTTCCAAAATACAAAGTGAAATACCTAGGAATCAACATAACTGCTATGGTTTGGTCCTAGAGTGTCTCCCAAAAGCCTTGTGCATTTGAATGCTGTGGGATAACTGTGGAACCATGTGTTACTGGGAGGTGGGGACTGGCTGGAGGGGTCGAATGTTTAAGGATTGACCAGGAGCGTTATGTCAATTTGCTGAGACTGAGGGGAGGGGCACCCTGGGAAAAACTTTTAGGTGGGTGTTGTTGACTCATGGCCAAGAAGCTAGGAAAGGGCATCCCTTCTGAGTGTGGGGGCCCAACTGGCAGCTTGAGTTGAGTAAAGGAAGGAAAAAGAAACAAAGTTGCAGCTTCTTCCTGGGAAAACTCTGGCCTAGTCCCCAGACATCAACTCACTCCTCACTTCACTTTGCTCGTTTCACTTGGCTTCTGTTTGCCATGCCATGAGCAGCTCTCCAGCCTCTGCCACGTGCTTCCATTGCCAGCTGCCTATGAATAGATTGTATGAAGCCTTCTGAAACTGAGCTAAAATAAATCGTTTTTCCCTTAAGTTATGGGTGTTGAATATTCTGTCACAGCAAAAGAAAGTAACCAATGCATTAAGTGAGACTGTGAAAGATCTCTGTAACGTTTTAGGACAAAGGAAAGACAAAGACAGGTAATTCTGTCTCAGGGAGCAGGAAATCTGCAGATGCCTTAACGGGTTTAGCCCCTGAAAAAGGAAGTAAGGTGGTCAGAGCAGAGGTTTCTTCCCATATTTATTGGAGGGAAAGAAAAGGCACAATGAGGGGAGAAAGCACTTAGGACACTGAAATATTTACCAAAAAAAAAAAAAAATCACTAAAAGTGGACCCAAAACTAATACAATGTTTTAAATAAAGTCACATAATAGAGAGGCGGGGATAGTAATCAATTAGTTGGTAGGATGCAATCTCACAATCTCCAGGATTATAGGTAGGTTTTACAAGAGGAGAGACACAGACAACAGCCCTGAACAAAGGCAGCAGGGGGCTTATATATGTTTCAGCAGGATGGTATTACATCAGTACATAGTGACCAATCACAATTTGTCATGTTTACATAACTTTTGGTGGGTTGTTTGGCGGGCTGAAAGAGTGACGTATTACTTTTAGAGTCCTTTGAAAGTAAGCAATTACAGACCCAACTCCTAGTGGCCATGTAGGTGGGTGCTGTGTAACTTTTGCCTCTTTCTAGGGCTTATTAAGCACAAAACGTATTCTGTTCCTGCAAAGCCAATGAAAGGTTTACAGCAAAGTAGAGAGTTTTCAAGGTTACAAGAGTTACAAAGAAACTTTTTTCAGGGCTTAAGCAGAAGGGATTTTAGCTCAACAGGAGAGAGTACAGCTTACAGAAGAAAGCCCCAACAAGTTTCACAGAGTAGAATTTCTTAGGCAAATCCATAAACTAAATTCCTCACTCATCTAAATAATATTCAGACCCTTGAATATCTAACATTATCTACTGGAATCTATGGCTCATGCTGGTGAAGGACCATTAGCTAAACAGAGCTTGTTCTTCGGTTTACAATTTTGGTGATCATATTTAATGTACATAGCCCGCAAGTGAGGGTGAGCCAAAGGAGAATGGATGGACCTGCTAAGGCACTCTAAGGAGTAGTGAGTCAAGTGGACCATGAGAACTGGGATTCATACCAACTTTGGGATTCCTCTAACCTGTTTTCACTTTCTTGTGTTCCTTGTTGGACTAAGCACATACTTTCTTGAATTATAACTTTGTGGTTGGCATGGAAATAGCATTGTTCCCCCACGGCCATACAGAACCCCCCTTGCTGCATGAGGAGTAAACCTGATCCTCATCTATTTTGTAACATCATTTACAAATGACTAATGATTCTAAAGAAGAGGATAGATGGGTGACGAATTTTTCTACATCGGGCATATCCTTATTTATTCATTGGCTTAGAACTTGGAAATTTTTACCTTCTTTAATGAGTGCAGCTGTCCCTATCCCCACTGACCCAGATATCCTTCACCCCACTAATAAGGGGACCATAGTAGTAGAAACAGTTTCTCTTGTAAACCTTGTGTGAGGAAGGAGGCCCAAATGTTGTCTCCCTGCTGCTCCAGAATAATAATACACTTGTGGAAATAGGTGGACAAGAATACAGGGATCAGACTTGGTTGCTAAGAAAGATGTGTTCAAGCAGAGAGTTAATCCTGAGGTACAAACAAACCAAGTTCCCTGAGGTGGCACCAGGTAATTGAAAGCTCAACCCTCCTTATCAGGGCCTGAGAAATGAATAGCCTTAGCGCACTGATCCAGCTGTCTTAACTGTTAACCTTGCATTCCCTTGAATATATACATAGTCCTTGTTCCTCTAGTCCTCCAAAAGTGAGAGTTTTTTTCCTCACTCCAAGGACGTAAGGTTGAGACTCCCTGATGTCCTTCTCCTTTGACCCCATTGCAGGTAGAGCTCAAATCCCCACATAATGTGGGGCCCTGGGATTTAAACATAACCAACAGTCTTGAATTGCATTTGGGTTAGAGGCATTCCAAAATTTATAAGCATAATGTGAAGATCTATAGAGCCCAGATAGATCACCCATAATATCAAGCTGACTGTTGCTCATATAAGTTTAGCTGAGACAGTCAAGCCAGTGGACTCTGTAGTGGCCTCGATTGGGAGCACCACTCTAAGCTTTGCTAAGGGGTTTAAAATAGGATTAGAGCCAATAGGAACCACAGGTTTTAGTGTAATTATTCTGAACCTCTGAATGGTGAATGTAGCCTAAGGATCATGGCCCATAATACAAACACAGGGGCCCCATGTTTTTCCCATGTCCATATAGGGTCAAGCCCATTTCTTGTAGTTAGTTTCATGAAGTCCTGTGTGGGATCAACTCATTGGAGGTTCATCTTTGTCTTGGCTCTTAAACCAGGGGGCTACGTTGTCACGGCTCTGATACCCACAGTAGTATTCTCCTCCTTAATTGCATTTGGGGTTCTCTTCAGCTGGACAAGCATGAATTTATTGTTGTCTTAAGGAATTCTTCCCAGGGTGCTCTACATCCATATGTCTGGCAAGGCCCTTCATGGCCCCACTAAGGAGGTGACATAAGTCAAAAATAAAGCTGGGGAAGTTCTTATTAGGGTCCATTCATACTGGATACGAGCATGTCCCTTTCCTCAAGTCAGGAAGGGAGCAAAAGATAGCATTACCCAGAAAAGCTTTTTACCAGTCGGACCTTCAAGGGAGCACAAGCGGTAGTGCCTGTAAGGACTTAAGGAAGTTGTGGTTTGAGATTTCATCCCAGTGTTCCTCCCCTATTTGGGGATTAGAGGAACTCCATGATTTCAATGAAGTTATCCCCTTAATATATGGAGTGCATCTTGCCCTAAGAAGGGCAAAAGGAAGGAGGCCTACTCAGTCTTTGTTAGCTTCTGTAATCAACTTAGTTAAAACCTCCTTTAGGTCCTATTCATTGGTTCTACCAGTCTTGAACTCTAAGGATGATAAGCACAGTGTAATTTCCAATCAATCTGTAAATGGCTTGCCTTTGATCTAGAGACTTGGGCTATGAAAGCTGGGCCATTGTCAGACCCCAGGCCAATTGGGATGACAAATCAGGGTGCCAATTCATTCAGCATCTTCTTCTTCTTCTTTTTTTTTTTTTTTTGTCACTATCTGACCTGTCTCTGTTCAGTACGAAAGGCCCAACCTAAGAAGGTATCCATGAAAACTAAAAGATAATGGTATCCATATTATCCATTCTTCATCTCCATAAAGTCCAGTTCTCAGACCTCTCCAGGCATTTGTCCTTGTTGCCTCTGGCCTGTAAACTTAAACTTAGAAGAAGGATTAGTCTGGGCACAAGTTTTACATCTTTCAACAATATCTTTACTAATTCTACTCAGATTCAGAATGAAGAAGTCTCTTTGACCCAGTTCAGTTAACTTAATGATTCCCAGATGTGTCTAATCATGTACCTGTTGATGCCAATTTCTTCCTATGGTTCCTGGTAAGGTCCATATTCCAAGACATACCAGTTCTGCTTTTTTTTTTTTTTTTTTTTCTCTCTTAGGGTCTTAACTAATTGGAGTTCATCTTTGGTATAATGCGATTCCTTCGAAAGGACCCAAGGTGACAGTAAATGTAAAAACTTGAACAACAAAACCTCACCCTCACTGACTCCCCTGGCTGTCAAATCTGCAAAAACATTGTCCTTTGTTTGGGGGAATCTGGTTTTTGATGACTTTTACAGTGGACAATCGTCACAGCTTGCTTTCAGCAGTTAAATGGCTTCTAGAAGTACCAGGATCTCTTCTTTATTTTTAAACTTTTTTTTTTTGCCTTCTGAATTTAATAATCCTCTCTCTTTGTACATTGCCCCATGGACATGGGCAGTGGCAAAGGCACACCAACTGGCTGTGTAAATGTTTTCAGTCTTTTCTCTAGCCCGTTTTGGGCTTGAGTTAGGCTTATCAGTTCAGCTTTCTGGACTTATGTGCTTGTCCAAGCACCTGAGTCCAAATGACTCTACCCTGAGTTACTACCACTGTGCCCACATACCTAATTTTTTTCTTCATGAAACTACGTCCTCAGTAAAAAGTTCAAAGTCCACATTTGACAGAGGCTGGTCCCGTAAGTATTCCCTTAAACCCACTGGGGTACTTAGAGTTTCCAGGCAGTCATGACGCAGTGCCTCTGGGTTGTTGTCAGGCAGCAAAATGGAGAGATTCAGAACTTCTGTCTTCAGGAAAGTGATGTGGGGTAGGGTTGAGAGCAGTGCCTGGTACTGGGATATCTGTGCATTCAAGATCCATTGGCCCAGAGGAGACCAGAGCAAGGACTCCATATAGAGGGGTCCTATAATCTGAAGG
Source organism: Ctenodactylus gundi (assembly GCA_004027205.1). Classification (NCBI taxonomy): domain Eukaryota; kingdom Metazoa; phylum Chordata; class Mammalia; order Rodentia; family Ctenodactylidae; genus Ctenodactylus; species Ctenodactylus gundi. The sequence goes on along the minus strand of PVKB01003258.1, from coordinate 39,739 downwards.
TCTTGGCTAAACATCAGTTCTCAGCTTCCTAGACCAGCAAGGTGATGGCTGCAATTGCCCTGAGGCAGTTGGGCCATCCCATCCCCACTGAGTTCAGACGCTTAGACAGATACGCTACTGATCTCCTCCAGGGACCCAGAATCTGAGTCAGGCCTCCTTTAGCTATTCCCTGAACCTCACACATGAGCAACTGTAATGGCGTAGTGATGTCAGGCAAAGCTAGGGCTGTTGCTCTGGTTAGTGCTTGTTTAAGCGGATTAAAGGCCTGATTTTCCTGTTCCCCCAGGTCATGTTAATTTCTTTACCTCCAGTGGCAGTGTGGAGAGGTTTGATGATCTTTGCGAATCCCAATATCTAAAATTGACAATAGCCTGCTCCTCCCAGAATTCTCTAATTTGCCTTTGGCGGTTGGCTTGGGTATTTTTAAAATAGTCTGAATTCTATCGGGTGCCAATGAACCATTTCCATCATCAATTTGGTATCCTAAGTAAGTTACTACGTGTAGGCAGATCTGAGCTTTCTTAGAAGATATCTAATAGCCCAAGGAATCTACTTCCTTTAGCAAATCTTTAATGGCTTTTGCACAGCTTTCTATGGAGTCATCTACAGGAGCAGAACATCTACATATTGAAGCAAAGTGACATTTAAATGGCTCTCTCTAAAAGGAATTGAGTCACTCTGGAGGGCCCCTTAAATAAGGTGTGTGAGTTTTTGAACTCTTGAGGCAATCCAGTCCAAGTTAATTGTTTATTATGTGATCCATCTGAATCGGTCCATTCAAAGGCAAAAATGCACTGTTTAATTTTAGCAATTGGTAAAAAAAAAAAAAAAAAAAAGAATCCTTCAAGTCTAGAGCAGTATACACTTGGAGGTTCAGCACAAGGTTCTTAAAGAGAGTATATGGATTAGGAACGGTAGGGTGGATGGTTTCAGCTGTCTTATCAACTTCCCTAAGGTTTTGGACAGGTCTGTGCTCAGAATTCCCTGCTTTGGAACTGGGAGCAACAGGGTGTTCCAAGGAGAGTGACAGGGTACCAGGATTTTGGCCTCCTTCAGGCATCTAGGATGCTTAGCAATTTCCAGATGAGATTGATAAATGATAGGACACTGTTCTAGCCTAATAAGATTGGCTATGCTAGTTAATTAAATCACTATTGGCACATGATGTTTTGCCAATCAAGGTGGGTTAGTTTTTGCCCACACAGAAGGACTCTCTCCTTTCTGTTTTTCCAAAAGGGATGGGGTGGGGAATTTGTTCTGTGGGTTTTCCAACAAGCTGATACTCTTCAGACGCAGGGCACATAACCAAGATAGCAGGAGGTGGTAACTCCAGATTACCCGAGTCTCTGGTGAAGACAATATTAGCCCTCAGCTTATGCAATAAATCTTGCCCCAGAAGAGGATATGGGCAGTCAGGTATAAGTAGGAACAAGTGAGTGACAGTTCCCTGGGCCATGTTAGTAAGCCTAGCCATAGTTTGGGGGTAGCCTTCAGTTTTTCCTGTGGCTCCTAGCATATAAAACTTCCTTACTCTAGGCCCCATGGACCTTTTAAGAACTAAAAATGTAGCCCTTGTGTCCACTAGAAACTTAATGTCCTTCCCTTCTACTTTCAGGTGGCCATGAGGATTTTTCCTATTTCTCTTTCTTGAGTTGTTGTAGGGTCTTCCCATCCATTAAAAAGCTTCTGAGCTATCCCTGCCAGTTCGGAGATTAGTTTTCCCTTGAACCCATCTATTTTCTGAATTTTCTTTCATATATCTGGAGCTGATTGGGAAACAAAGGCCATATTAACAGCCTGTCTATTTTCAGGGGCCTCTGGATCTATTGGGTTATAGGGGTGGTAAGTATTATAAAGCCTTTCTAAAAAGGTGGCAGGCAACTCACCTGAGTTTTGGAGTTTCCATTACCTTAGTGAGGTTGCTTGGCTTCTCAGCAGCCGCCTGTAACTCTCTTAACAGAGCCTGGTGATACCAGTTTAAGTGCTTCTTACCGTCAAGGGTGTTGGGATTCCAGTTGCGTCGGGTAGAGGGAAGCACCATTTCTACCTCACTTGGACCTTCTGAGATCACTCGACCCACTTCCCTGAGGACTTGAGTTCTCCCCTCAGCAGTCAGCAGAGTCTGTAAGAGCTGATGACAACCATCCCAAGTGGATCGATGTGTGTCAAAAATTAAACCAAAAAGGTTAACAAGCCCTTGGGGATCCTCAGAGAAGGAAGGATTTTTGTGTTTTACAATTATACAGGTCAGTTGTAGTGAAGAAAACACAGACCATGGAAGGGCACTGTGAAGACACCCCAGAAGAGGTGCCATCTCATGGAGAGGAAGAAGGGGGCACTGAGTAACAATGGGCAAAGTGCTCTCCTCTCTTCCTGAAACTGGAAAAATTATTTAGCATGCACTCAAGAGGCACACAGAGTTGTTTAGGTTGACTTATAACAGAAGACAAACACGACAAGGCCCATAACAAGGGTTAAACAGTAGGCCACAGGAAACACAATTCCACAAAACACAAAAGACAAGAAACATCCCTAACTACAGCCCATGAGACATCTCCTTGAGGACTGACCACAGGAAGTACACTGTGTCCAGCCTTTCTGATTTGAGCTCAGTCAGGCTAGGCACTTGACACTCCTAACTAGCCAACTCAGGTGCTCATCTGATACAGACACTCTATTGTCTGAATGTGGTGACACAGATACTCTACCATCTGGTACGGGTACCCGGTTGACCAGTACTCTGCAGATGCGCTACCATCTGGGTACCGCCACACACTTGGCCAGAACACAGAAGAAAGCTCCAAAAAGTTTCACAGAATGGAATTTCTTAGGAAAATCCATAGACTAGATCTGTGGTATTTGTTACCACATCCCACAAACATCTTTAGCTGTTTGTAGAAATGCAAACCAAAGCTACATTGAGAGTTGATCTCACCTTCTTCAAAGTTACTATCATTAAGAATACAAAAAACAAATGCTGGTGAGAATGCAGGGAAAACCCCTCCCACTGGGCTGGTAGGAATGCAACTTAGAGCAGCCATGGTGGAAATCAGTGTGCAGCTTCCTCAAAAAACTAAAAATAGAACTACCGTGTGACCCCACTATACTTCTCCTTGATATAGAACCAAGGAATTAAAAGTCATCACAACATATAAATAATTGTACATCTATGCCTGCTGAGGCAAGAGAAGGAACCAGCTTAAGTACTCATCAAGAAATCAATAAATAGGGGTAAGGGAAATAGCACAGATGCTAACAAGTGCAAGTCCCTAGGTTTGATTTCCCAGCACCATAAGCTGAGCATTGTGGCACATGCCTATAATCCTAGTTCTGAGGAGGCTGAGGCAGGAAGATTGTCATGAGGTTGAGACCAACGTGGGCTAGGTAGTGATGAGTCTGGACTACAGAAAGAGGCCCTGTCTTAAAAAAAAAAAAAAGAAGAGTTCAATAAATAAAGAAAACGTGGTACAGACACACAATGGAGCATTATTTGTGTTTTATCAAGTTAATAGTCATTTATCTACATCTCCATGGGAAAAATTTCATGCAACACATAGATGTCATAGCATGAGAGCCATAAGGAATAAAAACTTAAAAATCCAAGAAAAATTTTCTTCCCTAGGTGAGACGAGGCATTACCGGCTATGCAGAAGTGTGATTGGACGCAGGTTCTAACCTAGTACAAGTAGACATGGGGGCCGGAGTCAGCAAGGACTGTGCCTTCAGATGCTCCTTGGCCTCAGCGGAGCACTCCTGCCTCTCGATGCAGGTCTGCTCTGGAAGGACAGTGTTCCAGGGACTTTCTAGTCTTTACGGCTTGCTTTGGGAGAAAAAGTTTTAGTTCATGTGAGTCATCTTGGGGAATGAGGAGTCTGATTTCTATGAATTACATCAAGTGGGAGAGGGGCAAGCAAGGAGAGAGTCGGACAGCCTTTGGAGGTTCTTCAAGTATGTGACAGCTCAACACACCCAGCCTGCTAAGGTGCCATGTTTTTCAGTATAATTTTTGGGAAGCTTCAGCAAGATTCTGAAAATCATACTAGGTAATTTAGATTTTGGCCTGAGAATCAACAGAATGTATCTTTGAAAATTTTATGTTCTTAAAGAATGAAGATAACATAATATGTTTGTTTCAGAAAGACCAGCCTGACAGATTATAGAAGGAAAATCTATATTTGGGGAGACCAGAAGCTGTCATAGCAATCGGGGCAAGACTAGAATTAGAATAGCTGAAAGAAATCAGTCATATTTGAGGATTATTTTGAAAGGTAAATGATCTAAAAATGAATCAGTGTGTTAAACAAAGGTACAATCAGAAAATACTATGTTCTTTCATGAATTCAAGTTTCCCTCGAGAGCATGAAGGACATAGAAGTTTGTTCCAGGCAATAGAATTTTATTTAGTGGCTTTCTGGATGGTCCTACACGGTAGTTCCCAGGCAAGATTACAAGGCCTCTGTAGATGCAAATTTTCATTCCTGTATCTTATTTCTCTGATGTTCCCTTTGCCTCAACTTCACTTTATAATTGATATTGTATTCCACATGTATTTAATTTAATTTCTGATGAACAGGAGTAATGTCCACCATTTTGCCATTTGTTTTCTATATGTCATGGGTTTTGTTCTTTGGTTCTTCCATTACTGCATCTTGTGCTAAATAGATATTTTCTAGTGCACAGTTTCAATCCTTTTGTCTTTTCATTCTATATTTCTTGCATTCTTATTATTGCATCAGGAATTATAATTAATATCTTAATTTTAATAATCTAGTTGATACCATTTTATTTCAATTACGTAAAACACTTTGTATCTGTATAGATTTCCCCTTCACTGCTTCATTGGGCTATTGTCATAGAGATTACATCCTCATTATTTCTCCATGTTTAGTAAAATACTGTCTGATGTCTTTTTACTTTAGCCTGAAGGACTCCTTTAGTATTTCTTGTAGGACCTGTTGGCTAACAACAAAATTTTCTCAGTTGTCTTTTCTTGGAATGTTTTAGCAGCCTCTTCATTTTTCAAATAACAACTTTTCTGGAAATAGGACTTTTGGTTGACAGCCTTTTATTTTAGCACATAGCTTCTTGGCCACCATTTTTTAAATTGTGACAAATAGCATGAAGATCTTCTTGGTGATCTTTGCATAGGATGAGTCACTGTTCTTTTGCTTTTAAAAATACTTTTGCCTTTGTCTTTAATTCCTTTATTATAAAGTATCTAGATATGACGTGTTTAAGTTTATGCTACTTAGAATTCATTGAGGCTCTTAGGTGTATAAAGTTTTTAAAGAAACTTGGAAAGTTTTTAGCCGTTGTTTCTGTAAACAGTATTTTGTCCATTTCTCTCAGTATTCTTTGTATCTTAATCAGCTTGCTGGTTTTCTTTGTTGTTTTTGTTTCTATTCTTCCAACTGTGTGATCTCAACCGATGTCACGTTCATTGTTTTTCCTTGTTTCTTCTAATTACGAGCTTCTCTAGCTATTTTTTGTTTTACCATAATTTTTGACTTCAAAATTTCTCGTTGATTTTTTCTCACATAATTTTATTTTCTTATTGACAGTCTGTATCTGATGAGGCATTCTTATTCTTGCCTTTACATTTTTAGACATACTTTCATTAATTCAAAGAACATTTAAGATAGGTGATTTGCCTTTTTATCGTTACTCCAAAGTTTCAGCCTTCTTTTAGGCAGTGTGTGTGTGTGTGTGTGTGTGTGTGTGTGTGTGTGTGTGTGTGTGTTTGTGATACCTAATTCTCTGTTTAAAACTGAACATTTTAAATAAAATAAAGTAACATGCCTTCAAAATCAGATTCTTCCCGCTGGGTTAGTGCTGCTATATTTCCATTTGGTTAGTGACTTTTCTGAGGTAATTCTGGAGAGTACACTTTTGTCATGCTTGATGGAAGCTTCTGTTTGGTTGACTTTGTGTTCACCTAGCAATTGGATAGAGATTTCTTTAAATATCTAGAAAAAAATAGATATCCAAGACTTTGCTGAGGAGCTTTTTGTGTGTACCTCAAGGATGCCTTCAAGCAGTTATTTTGCTACTCTATTGTAGTCTTAACTTCCTGCGTTCACAAAACATCAGGTTGACATAAAGTAAATGCATAGGGCCTTCTGTCTTTCCATACATGTACTTCGTCCTGGAAATGGCAAAGCTCGTGTAAGTGGGCTTTGGGATTCCAAGGAGCATAACAGAGTTTCACAAAATTGTCTATAGGCATTTTACTATCTAACTTTCATTTAAAAAAATTTTCACACATCTTATATTTGTTAGACAATCACATCTATGTGTTGTTTGCTTGTTTTGACAACTATCCCAGAAATAAAGGCTGTTCTCAGTAAATAAACACAAATTTAGGTAAAAAAAAATCAGCTTTGCAAATGAGAACTTCCAGGAAACCACTAGAGAGGTGAAACAATAAAGTTCTCTGGGAATAAGATTTTTGGAACAGTTCTAACTATGTTCCTTCTCATTTAGTGGTTGGGAGATTGCTGGTTTTCATTGTGAATTGTAGGCTGTTAGTCTTCAAAGACCATGATGCTGGGGAAGAGAAAATTGGAATAGGAAAGTTAAAATTGAATTTTTTATCATTTTTCTGATTTTTTATGAAGCAAAAGACTTATAGAACTGTATTTCATCATTTTTGCTGTTAACTATGTAATTGAACTTTCAAAAACTATGTGTAATCTAGAGATATTGAGGTGGAGGAAGACTACTATAAAATACAATAATGGAGGGGAATAAATAATAATGGTAAACCCTCCATACTTGCTTTGTGAAAACTACACTAGATAATGGGTTTTGGCTAGGAGTTCAAATACAGTTATTTGAATACTACTTGTTTTTTAAAATTTCTTTACTGAAATAGCGTAATTTGAATAGAGTTATTTTTAAGGTAAGGGGCACAGAATATCTGCTCTATTTACCACAATATACTAAACTGTTTCTATACCTTTGCATTTTAATTCAGATATAAGCTGCTTTTAGTTTCTTTGCACATCCAAGCTTATTCTGTCCCATCAGGCACTGAGTGTATGCTTGTCTGTGCTTACTGTGGTATCCCTCCACAATATGCTGGGCTATATCCATCCTTGTTTTTTAAGACTCAAATTAAACTTTATGCCTTTGAGATATAATCCCTGACAATCATATCCAATCAGGTAAAATATGATTATTCTATAGCATCTTGAATTTATGTAGTTATAATGTCTGTCATACTAACTTGCATTGTTTCTTAATTTCCTGTATTTCCCAATAAAAGTTGATTGTAGGGGGAGAAATCCTATGCTACCCAGAAACAGTGTGGTGAATGAAGGGATGGAGAAGAGTATATGATCCCAGAGAAGAATTCAAGAGATTTCAAGAGAGTAATCCAAGGGGAGCAAGGGAATAAGAAAAGTTACAGTTAGAATTAAAGATTAAAATTTCCATACAGATTGGATTGAAATTTTTTGATATCTGAAACTTGAGGATAATTGTGAACTTAAGAATGGCCTAGAAAAACAGAGCCAGCACAAGATTTTGACCAAGTACATTGAAGAACAACTCAAAACAATGAGCTTTTGCTTGTGACTTACTAAGCCAATGCCTTCAATCAAAAATTTACAGCAAGGTAGTAGGGCTTCCAAGTAACAAAAAAAACATGGGGACTGCAAATAGCATGTAAGATTAAAGTAGTTGCTGTAGGTTGAGTGACCCCTCTAAAACTCCCATTGAAATCTGATTACAATTGTTAAGATGTGGATGGGTCCCTTGGGACTTTCCAGACTCCAGAACTGTGAGAAATATGTTGGATTTTTTTTTTTTGTAGATTACCCAGTCTGTGATATAACCACAATAAAGTGCCTTATGTACATATTGTTAAGAAGTGCATATACAGATCATAGTGAAGCACCTGGTTAGATTTGCCCTTTAGGAGATTATGCCTTCAGCAATAAAAATTGGATTAGAAGGAGTTAAATATTGAAAGAATATTATATGTTAAATACTTAAAAGGCCATTGCAATCATCAAGGCAAGAGCTACAAAGGCCAAAACTAAAGCAAAAGCAATTAAAATGGATGTAAATAGACAGTTTGAGACATATTTGAGAGGAAGAACTTGATTCTCATTTAAATATGATTTTGAAAGATGCTGGTTTTCATACCATAAATTCTATCTTAAGATCTTTAGAAAATGGTTAAGTTTTATGGATAAGCAATGTGGGTGGGAGTTGGGGGGACCAGTTTGGCTTAGATCTGCATGCTTGAATTGCCTCCAGGACATCCAGGTGGAGGAAGATATACAGATCTCGATTCCAAGACAGAGCTCTATGGAAAGATGAGAGCACTTGTTTTTCTCCTAGAACCATGGGTGTCATATTACACAATTCATATAATGTAATTAGAAATTTGGGGGTGGGGATTCCTGGAATGTGTTTATGATCTTCATTGCAAAAGATACGGAGTTGGTTGTCATTTTCCTTATCCTCTGTCTTTTGAAACTTCTTCTTTCCTTCTCCAACTACAATGAGCTCAGGAGGCCTGTAGGTGTAAGAACAACTGTACCTCCAACTAGCAACTCTGGGAAGACAATGGGAAGACAATGGCCTGCAATGGGCTGTGGGAACACCAAGGTGAAAGGAGCTAGGACACCTGTAGGCCTCACTAAAATACTTCAGAGTGACTATCTCTGTAGTTTATTTTAATCTTACATTATATAAATACATCCATAGCACCTAGTACGTTATTAATGGTGCTTTATACCAATAAGGGCTACATACAGTCACAACTGATACAAGAGTAATCAATGCTAAGATGGCAGTTTAATATGATTATAACGAAACATGTTCAAGACACTAAGCTAAGTATTTTGGAAGTTATCTGTGATATTCTTCACGTGTTGGCATGCTATGCAAGCCTGACAATTCAGCGTCATGTCACAGAGGAAGAAAACCAAAAACTGAGACAAGTGAACCTGGAAGGTCATGTAAGATTGCCCTGGTATTTCATTTGTTCACTAAATTCACTCTGTAGTGATATGCCAGCTTCTCACAGCTCTGTGAGTTGCCTTCTTTGAGTTAGTTGTGAACAGTGGAGAATCTCTAGCACCGGTGTTGGTCGTCTTTGCAGCTTTCTCCCCAGTGATCTTTCAGAAAGCTACTCCCACCCTTCAAGCCTGTTTTCATGTTATAGTCTCTCAAGATTTTCCTTCCGAACATCTCTGGTCTTGGACTAAATCCCCACTTCTAAGTGTGCTTCAAAGTCACACAAACATCTAAACTCTCTGTTTGTATAGTAAAAGATTGCCGCTGAGGAGTTGAATTGTGTCCTGTTTGAAAAGAATGATATATGTACATGCCAAGAATGTCAAAGATTGCCAGAAAAACTACCGGAGGCTGAGAGAGAAACATGGACCAGTGCTCAGATGGGTTCCTGGTGTCAATACCTCGGTGTCAAACTTCTAACCTCCAGAACTAGGAGACAGTAAGTTTTCAAGTCACTCATTTATGACACTTTTATGGCTACCCTAAAAAGCTATTGCAATATTCCTTATATTCTTTTCTTCTCTCCTCTCTCCCTAGAGAATCACTTCTGAGGCTGCTTGGGAACTCTGCATTTGTCATCAGTTCTCCAAGATACATCCCTAAATTGTCCCATCTTACACTTCTAAATCCAAAGGTCACTCATGGTCTTCATCTCTGAGAGTGCTGGAGGCTGCCCAGGTCCATTCTTTCAAGCATGGCTCAGCAGTCATTGAACCCGTCGCTTGTTCAATGGACTGGAAAACAATGTGTCAAAATGAACTGACCCGGAGATTTTAGGGTTTTTACAAAACATTTTTATTCAGAGCTAATATAATGTTACCTCTATCTTATTTAAATTGAGTATAAAGTATAGTGACCTGAAACAAGACTATGTTTCAGGAAGCCTGGTGGAACGAAAATTTGTATTATTATTTTGGAGTTTGTGTAAGTACTGTTTTAGATCACTGAGATCTAGGTAGAATTTATGAAGGGTGCAAAAAAAGTTGGAATATTACATTCCTTATTCAAAGGGAAAATGTCTGTCCTCTTTAGGGAGCCTTAGCCAGTGGCCATCTGCATTGCAGCAGCATCAGTGGAGGTTTGGCTCCTGGACCCACTGGGCCTGCTTCACGTGAATGCTTTACCTATGCATATGGTTGTATTGAAGGAGACAAATGACCATCCATTTTTCCTATAATTTCACTCAACGGAAATCACGTTTATCAATGCTTCTATGTGACCCGTCCTGTGTTGACTGCAAAAAGGAACAAGGGTTGGACCACACTTGTCTTAGTTCACAGTCTGACAAGGGAAATCAAAATATCTTCATATGTTTTGTCGAACTTGAGATATGTCAAAAGCAGAGATCAAATAACATCTGTCTTTACATCTTGAGTTGTTAGCACAGTCCCTCACATACAAGGTTCTTCTTTGGGCAAAATTAAGAGCAGATGCTTGTAAGTTTGCTCTAAGGACTCAAAAACTAAAATCAACAATTACACAATTAAATGTCAGGAGATATTAAGGAAAAGTTTAGATTTTTCAAAGCTAAAATTAGATTGATCTTTAAAAATTATTTACTTAAAAATTAGTTGGCAAAAAGTAGATTAAAAAGTCTCTCCTAGTTGAGAGAGTGAAATTGCTAAATGTAAGAAGGCAAGCAGGTGTGGCTTGGTTAAAGCAAAAGTACTGATAGGTTGACTTACGCATAATTTGTGCTGGGTGTTATGTATGTAACACTGCATTTCACAGCAATACTTACAGCAGTGCAGTTGGGAAAATATTATACCCAATACAAAGGATATAACCGGGACACTCACATAAGCATTCAAGTGTCTAAGCCAGGATGTGAAGCTTTAACATCTTCCCATACAGTCGTACTTGAAAACGAAAGGGTGAAGCAATGTATAAATTACTTAATTCCAGAAAAAATGGCATGGTCTGGCTTATTTTCAACTGGATGAGAGAAAGATCAGAAGGTGACAACTTTCTGCCAAGATTACATAAACCAAATTCAATAAGCAATTTAGAAAATGTGCAAATCTGATGCTCTAATTTTATTAAACTGATTTGAAGGAAGACGCTTGACTTAAACATTCTGGACATAAATACTTTAGTACTACAAAATGTAAAAATAATTCATAGTAATTATATATACTTTAAATAATTTAAATGAACATAGAACCTGTACCCATACACCATTTTGAGGTATGGTTATCTATTGATTGAGTTCTGGTGACATTATAGTGTTTACAGTGTCATTAATATAACACATTACAACCCAAATATATAGTATAAACAAACTTACTGCACTTAAAAATCATAAAAAGCATAGCATGTATTATTACGTACAATAATAGTATCTGATAATAATAACAAATAATTGTTATGTATTTAACATATTTTAATCATTATTTTTAAATATATTCCTTCTGTCTTAAAAAAGAACAGGTGTGAAAGGGCTCCAGAGGGTTTCAGGAGGGCTTTTAGAATCACACAATGTGTGAGAGTGTACAATGTATATTAAGTGTGGAAACACAGTCATGTCTTAGGCTTTCACACTCCCTCCCCACTTACCAACACAATTTCCAAGCCCTGCAAGCTCCACCTATGCTGAGTAGCCTATGCAGGTAGGCAGGGTTTTTTTTTTTATCGTGCCTTTTCTGTGTTCCAATATGCTTAGATACCTAAGTACTAGTTTGTTACAATTGCCTAGAGACTAACCTAGGAGCAACAGACCACTGATCCTAGATGTATGGTTGGCTGTATCACTGAAGACTGAGGTACACTCAGTGACACCCACAGAAACATGAAATCACCTAATGACACATTTCCCAGCATGTATTTTGTAGATGATTCTTGACAATATTCTCCCAGTGCTTGACTCTATTTATTGTTAATTTACCATGCAGAAGCGCCACAGTTTGATGTGATCACACTCTTTTGTTTTAAAATATATTTAAAATTAATGTAATTAAAATGGTGTTAAGACAAGCATCCAGACCAGTGGAATAAAATATGAAGGCCAGAATTAAAACTAGGTAATTTACAACGAACTGAATTTTGACAACGGTGCCAAGAACCCATAGTGGGCAAAGGACAGTCTCTTCTATAAGTTGCTGATATCCACAGGCAGTACAATTAAAGTGAACATCAAGTCAAAACTGATAAAATATTAGATGTGAGACCTGAAACTGTGAAACTACTCGAAGAAAACAGGGGGAAAGCCCCAACACATTGGCCTGAGTGGTGATTTCTTGGCAACAAATGCAAAATTAGTCATGTTTTTCTTAAGAGGAATTTGATAAAGAGAAGAATGTTTAAAGTTCATGCTCTCACTCAGAAACTTTTACCTGCTACCATAGATATAAAATGTTCTAAGAGTCACTTTGAAATAGTCGGTAAACCCTACTTTTGATCAAAGGGCTAAACACTGTGTTTTATAAGTGGTAATTCCAGAGGACATTTGCATTCTGGATGTCAGAATCTGTAGAGAAACACATGCTAGGTTCAATTTAAAATTGTGGTATTACTTTATTATCGCTTCTATTTCTTCCTTTCACTTTGAGTGATTCACCCACCCTTCCAGCATATAAACTTTGTTTTAGCAAATTTTCAAACAATTTGACTTCTTTCAGAAATTACTTTTACATTTTGACTATGTTCTTTTAAGAAAAGAAAAAAGTTATCTGGACATTGGCATATATGCTTTCTTCATGTTCTTTTTAGAATCTGTAGGGAAAAACAAGTTCACAGGGTAGAAGACATGGCAGCTGGCAGGCACTACATTGAGCTGACTCCGCCAGAAGTTTTATTGCATCTACAAACATATTTTATAAATATCTAAAATGTTGCTATGGTCTTTTGCTAGCAATGGCCCCTGAGGGAGGGACAAGAAATAATCAAATTAGGAAGTTTAGGAAAAATCATTTTAGTAAAAAGGCATATCAGTTGACTCAAAGGCTTTGTGTATTCTGCCAATAAAAGAGGGTTGTACTTCAATTTAACTTATTCTTACTGAGATCTCACAAGTGACCTTAAAATACTTCTGTAGGTGGGAATGGTTTACTTGATCAGAAAATAAAAGGCCAAGGGCAATCGGTAAGAATTCTGTAAGCAAGAAGTCTGACATTCTCATAGAGATCCTACAAATAAATGGGACCCAGCCATTCTGAAGACAGAAAACATTGTAGCTAAATATGATGAGTGAGGACGTTTATTGTTTGATGGCCTTTTTTTTCTTAGAACTTGAATAAAATATATCGTATTATTTCAGCTTTCAAGGAGCTAGTATGCCATGTATGCTATCAAAAACATTATGAATTTAGAAGTTGATCCAACCCTAAGCAGTAACTGAATTTCCCAGTGAAACACTCCCAAAGGAAACATCTCATTGCCCAATGCATTCCACAAAGTATCTTTGGAGGCTTTTAAAATTTTATTTCAAGGTCTTTGATGAAATGACTGTATGGTGTTGAAATCAGTTTAGTAGGGTGAAGTCCTAAAAAATAATCCTGTCTCAGAGTCCAGAATTCTTGAGTATGAATATTTCTACAATATACTTTTCATTCTTCTAGAGTGCCTTACATTTTTTAATACATCTTGGAAAGCAAGTGAAGTATTTAAACCACTGGTACAATATACTAATACTCTTCTTTCATAGTACACGCACTTGTTTGCTTTTCTTCTTTTTGAGTCTGATTTCAGAGGATTTTTTTAAACTGTTGACAGACAGCTTTTCTCAGTATCTTACACTCTACAACTCACAGCCATCAGCTGCCAACCTGGTAGTTTCCCAATATCCTTGTTACTATCATTCTGTCATCAAGGAAACTTACTGGATATCGATTTTTATGTCCCAATTTTTGCTCACATGTATTTTTTGAGGGTCTAGATCAGCTATTTAATCACAAATTCAACAAACCACAGTCATCAAATATGCCCAAAACAACACAGGCCTTTGACTAATCCTGTAGTCAGCCATTCTTTCCAAGAAAAAATGCAAAAAAATTACGAAAATATATAATGAACTTGCTGAGTAGGATAGCAATAAACACAAAAACAACAACAATAACAAACAAGCTTAGACTTTTAGGATATTAGAGCTAGAAGGAATGGTTATACATTAAGTAGTTCAATAGTCATTTTATATCAAGAAAACTAAGCTTTCCCAAGATCAAAGGCCCAAACAAGAGTTAATAAAGTTGCAGAAATCTCCTCTATATCAGTCTAGTTAATTTTTTTTGTCATTTGACTCCTTGTTTTGTTTTGGATCTATGCCCCTAAATGCTTGGCTTCCACCCCGTGGCATCACTGGGACGTGGTAGGACCTTTAAAAAGGAGGGACTGGTGAAAGAAAGCTAAGTCATTGCAAGTGTGGCCCTTCAGGAAATATTGGAACCCTGGCCTTTTTCTCTTTCTTTGCTTCCTGGCCACCACAAGGTGAGAGCTTTGCGTTGCCACTTCCTACCATGATGTTTGGCCTCATTGCTGGCCCAAAGCAATAGGACCCCCAAACCATGGGCTAAGACCCCAGAAATGATGAGCCTAAATAAAGTTTTCTCTGTAAGTTGATTTATTTCAACTATTTTTTTCACGATGAAGGGAAGTTAACTAACACACTGTTCTAATGTATATGTCCTAAGATTACTCTGGCTAGAGTTTCCTATCTACCTCATTCCTCAATTTCAAGAAGTGATCAAAGAAATAAAATCACTGTTATTTTCACTAACACCATCCCACAGGATTTACTGGCATACATCTGTGTCCTGCTTGCATTATTCTGATCAAGTTTAGACAGATCAACCTTATATAATGATACTTAAAATCATTTTAACAATTCTTCTTATCCTGTTTTTATACTCTGACCAATAGAATCCCTGGAACAGTGTTATTTAATTCACTCAAGTTCAGATGCTATTGGCTGAAAACTAGTGAGATTAAGTTTCTAAAACTTTATGTGAATTTATAAAAGATTAGATAGGTCCTATAGTGCAGGCCTATAATTCCAGCACTTTGGGAGGCTGAGGCAGCAGAATCACACATTTGAGCCAAGCATGGAAAACTTAGTGATTTGGTGAGATTCTATCTCAAATTCAAAAATAGAAATGGGCTGGGGATATAGCTCAGTGTGTATGCCCTGAGGTATAAATGATAAATGAAAAAAAATCACAAGGACTGAAGCAATCTTTTGTAACATTCTACTAACTAACTATAAATATGGTACAGACACTTTCCCCTGAATACATTGTGCTTTGCACTATTTTAAAGAAAAAAAAAGCAAAGTTATCCACTGCCAATCAGAGACCATTTGTATGAGCATAGCTGTCATGTGACTTTACCAATAACTGTCAGTTCTGCCTCACTAGAGCAGGTGACATAGGGAACTGGGAAGGAAAATGTCTCCTGTGTTTGGGTCTGAGTCTCTCAAAGCCTTCTCTTGTTAATTCTCTATTATCTCCGAATTCTCCTTTGTTGCTGTGTGTTAGTTCAAGATTCATACTGTGTCCTGCTGTGTTCCATCCGGTCTTTCCTAATTCTTAGATTCATGTGGTTGCCTCTAGAGGCTCACGTTGGAATAGATAGTGAGGATAACACCATGAACACGTCAGACAGGTCTTTAATCTCTCAAGGCATTCATGTGCCAGTCATGGTGGTTTTGCTTAAATTAACATTATCAATATTTCTAACAGATTGTAGAGAGTTACTGGCTTTTATGTCTGTAGTTATTCAATGTTTGGTTATTATCAAATCTTTTGTTGTTCCCGTGATTTCTGTTCTCATAACATGCAACACAGTCATAGTTGATATTGAAAAATTGGAAGCTTGTCTTCTCCCTGTGGGAATGCATGAAACAATCTCTATGGCAAATGCTTTCTTTCTTAGATTATTCAGATAAATAGTGTTTATACAAATATTCCAAACTTCTAGTAAGAGAAAAAATCCAGCTGATGATGTATTCGGTTTCTCAGTGTTATCTATGAAGCATGTTTTATGTTAGAGTGATAAGAAATAAACAGATCCTAGTGTATTGTTAGTATTTTTATTTCAAAAGGATGACTTTAAAAATTACCGATGTCTGGGCTGAAGGAACAGCTCAGCAATTGAAGTGCTTGAGTCAAGGGCTAAGTACCTGAGTTTGATTTCCCAGCACCACATACACTGGGCATGGTGGTGCACTCCTGTAATTCCAGCACTCAGGAGGCTGAGGCAGGAGAATTGCTTTCAATCTGAGGCCAGCCTGGGCTCCATAGTGAGTTCAGAACCAGCCTAGGCTCTAGAGTGAGACCCTGTCTCCAAAAGAATAAATAAATAAATAAATAAATAAATAAATAAATAATAAAATTAAATAAGTGCCATTTTTACCCAATAGTAAGACAATCTATTCTGAAATGTTCATGAATACTGAAAACAAATGAATAATGTTCATACATCATGCAAATAAGTGCACAAGGAGGCATGTCTACTCACAATTTAAAATTTAATGCAAATTTATGTGTAAATTAAGGTCACCCTCGGGGTCTTGGCTAGTTGCCCATGCAGGCTTCAGGTGTATATAACTTAGCCAGCTCGAAATTTATAGCTTTTCCACCAAGATCAGCCTTATTGACTTTTGCTTTTTTTTTGTGGTCTCCAGAGGACTTGATGCCCTATTCTAAAATGTACATTTATGATTTTATCTCTCCACTTGGGAAATCCAATGAATAAATTGAAAAAAAAAAAAACCAAAGTGAATGCATTGTTTAGGTTTGGGGGAAATATTTTGAACTCATTTATTCATTTTTAAGACTTCTTCCTAAGCTCACAGAAAGCCTTACTTTGCTAATAATTACATAAATAATACAATGCAAATGGAAGCCACAAGTTCTCTTATACTTAAGGGGCCTCCTATTAAAACTTACCTTGCACAGTGACTAGCCTGGTGAACAAAAAGTCAAGCCTTGGTTACACAAAGATCTTTTGCTCAGCAAACTCTGGAAACCGGTTTCCAAGTACTTGAAAGAGTGCTTGCAAATAATGATCCAAAGTGAGATCACGCACTACACACATAGAACAGACTCTGACGATGTGGTGAATACACTGCACTTACGCTTTGCTTTTAATTCTAATGCATATAGTGAATTTATTTGTCTCCCAGGCCACACCAGCTAGGTTGTAACAATTCAGAAGAAGCAGTTTTGCAGACTTGCCTTCAAGAGGCAGTGCCATTTAGCAGTGTGGTAATATAAAGGGAAAGGTAGAACAAGCAAATAACAACGAAGCCTGGCTTACGAGGGTCAATCTGAGAGCATTTGGTGCTAAGTAGTCAAAACCTCTCTTCAGTTCCGTAGCCAACAATATTATCATGGCCTTATTGTACAATAAGACATTTTTAAAAACCTATAAGATCCTAAAAATTACTCCAAAACACATTTTAAAAAAAACTATAATACATGCCTGACGTTGGGCAAGCAAAGACAAGTAAAAAGTGGTCAAAGCCCTTGAAATGTTACAGTTCAGCTGGGAAAGTATCAACATAAGCAAACAGAAAGCTGGAAAATGCAGTGCGAGTACAAAGAGGGAAGAAGTGCACCAGGGACTTTCCAAATTGACAGTAGAGGGATGAATATAAAAGGCGCCGGAATACGTGACCCTTGACCTTCCAAGAGGCCAAGAGACACTCCTGCTGGTACTGAAGCAGTTGCCGTATTGCACGAAAACTCAGACACCAGGTACCAAGAGCGCAGAGGGGTTCTGCTGTAGTTTGGATCTGAAGTGTCTCCCAAGGCCATGTGTTTCAAGGCTTGGCCTCCAGTTTGAAACGTTAGGAAGGTGGTGAAAACTTTAAGAGGAGGACGTTTTAAGATCATTGAGGATGTGCCCAAGAAGGGGATTGGGACCCTAATCCCTTTGGCCTTGTCTCTTTTGCTGCTGGCTGTGAAGTGGGCAGTTTTGCTCTACGCTGTGCTCCTGTCATGATGTGCTACCACGGGCCCAGAACAGAAGGAACAACCTCTAAAACTCTGAACCCAAAAGACTTTCCTCTTTATAAACCACTATTTCAGGTATTTGTTGTCGTGATGAGATACTAACTGGCAGAGACTCCAGCCAACAACTAGCTGTACAGCAGTTGCTTCAGCTGTACGACTGCGGAGAAACAAATTCAACCTGAAGGAGTGTGGAAGTGGAACTTTCCTTATTTGAGTTTCTCTATCTATTAGGTTGCGGGTTGCTTTCACCTTAGTGAGACTCTTGGTGGAAGACCCAGTTAAGGTATGCTGGACTCCCAAATATCTGTTAATTTGTCATGAATACAGTAAAATGAAATGCAGAAAAATGACTATAGCATTTTGGGGGCAACAGAAAACAGCATAAAATTTCTTAAGCATGGGCTAGATAAAACAAGAGGATAATTATAGAAAAAATAAAGATCTGAGACATGATGAAAAGAAATCAGAGTTTGTCCTGTAGGTCACAGAGTCATCAAAAGTAGTTCCCATGAAGTGTGCTAATAATTGGTTTGGGATTTAGAAAGCTATGCTGGCCAATGTGGTAACGACAAATTGAGCAGCAGAGATGATGGGCAGAGGGAATCGAGGTAGGGCTGCACTACGATCATTCTAATATAGTAATAAAAGTTTACTGGCAGGTGGTGACAGCAGTGAGGAAGTAACAGAGAGATCAGAAAGATACTTAGAAAAACCAAAGTGAAAGAAAAAGATTCATAGCGAATGTCTCCAAATTTCTTTGCCCTGATGATGTAAGAATGAGGAGTGGTGAATAATGATTGGCAGAGTTATTCTGGAATTTTGGAAATGGCGAGCTCCCAGGACATGGCCTTGCTCACAAGAAGCCTACCAGAGATCAGATAACTAACTGGATTCGCAAACTTGTGGAGAGGTTGGGATGTTTGCATAGCCAGATTATCTGAAGTTATCTTGGCTCTTTTCATGGGTACATCTATTGTCCTACTCCCCTGTATCTGACTCAACAGCCTTTGAAACGTACAGAGCAGACCCCCTCATTTCTCACTAACCCTACAGGTAAGAATGTCATCAGGTAGCACCTGAGGCCTATAGCAGCTTTCTGCTTCAGGGTGACCTATTTACCTGATGCTCCTACCAGTGTTTTCAAAAGGTGCTTTAATTTATGACTTTCTTCTGTTCTGTAATTATAAATACTACAATTAACTGCTAACTCATTAGAAAGTGCTATTTGGAGAAACCTAAATTCATGTTCCCAGGCCCCTATTTGGTCACTGTCTTAGTTACTTCTTTTGTCATTATGACTCAATACCCAACATGCACAAATTAGGGGAGGAAAAGTTTATTTTAGTTCACAGTTTCAGAGGGTCGCACATCCTTTCACAGGTGGATGACTGGGAGATGGTAGAATAACACGGCCTAGCTGCAGCTGGAGCCAGAGCTCCAGCAACAGAGATCCTCACAACATGGCAGAATAGAGGCACGTCCGGGAGAAAAAGCGGAACCAGCACACACCCTGACAGGTAAAGGCCTAAGCACCCGCCCCTTCCAGCCAGGCCCCACCTCCCAACCCTACACAGTATCCATGGAACATGAGGCTTTTGGGGGACACTCCAGATCCAAACCACAACAGTCACACACATTTGGCTCTAGAATAAACTGACTCTTACTTTCTTTGAAGTGAGAACTGTTTTTGCTTCAATAGCACCTGTAGGATTTCCAGGTGAGTAAGAGACAGCTGCTCGCAGGCAGCTAACAATAGAGTTTGTGACTAGGAAATGAGGTGGAAACTGGAGACTTATTTGAGCAGTCATCAACAGTGTTGGAGGCACAGGGATGTGCTGGATAACTTGAGAAGAAGGCATACTCTAAAAACATGATGGCGGAGTAGTCTCTGCATCACTGTTTAAGTACTGGCATAAGAAGAGCAGGCAAGAAGATAAGGAATTATAACAGTAAAATCTGGAGCAAAGAGAAGAGAGATTCTCTAAGAAATGAAGATTGAAGACTGACATGTTCAGTCAGAACATCAAATAAAAGCCTTTGATTTTAAAGTAGGAAGTCTTTGTTGATCTTCATGTGAACAGTTGGCTTGGGTAAGAAGGGTCAAAGGAATCGTGTGTGTTACAGCTGTATGGCAGTGGGTTTTAAGACTGAGTGGACAGAGAGATAGAGAAGACTCCTAGAGTCTTCATTTAATTAACTGCAGGAATGAAATAAGAAAAATTAAAGGAAAAAGATACAGCGTTTGAAAGTATAAAAGTAATCCAAAGAACAGAAAAATATATTTACAAATCAGACTTTTAACAAGGAACTTGTCTGTCATTTATAAAGAACACTTAGAAGTTAATAAAAGGAATAAATACCTAGTTAAAGTAGCAAAATATTTCAATAGCTATTTTGCCGTAGAAGAGATACCTACGGCTAGTAAGCACACAAAAAGATCCCCAACACCCTTAGTCATTAGAGAAATGTAAATCAAACCACACTGAGAACCACTTCACAGGCACAAGTGTGGACTGAATCAAAATGTCAGAAAAGAACTAATAGCAAGGGGCTGGAGGAATGGCACTGTGGTTGAAGTGCATGCCTTGCACGAGCAAGGCCATGAGTTCAATTCCCCAACACCACATAAATCCAGGCATGGTGGTACATGTCTGTAATCCCAGCACTCTGGAGGCTGAGGCAGGAGGATTGCTGTGAATCCAAGACGAGCCTGGGCTGCATAGTGACTTAAGGACCAGCCTGGGCTACAGAGTAAGACCTTGTCTCAAAGAAAAAAAAAGAAAGAAAGAAAGAAAAGAAGAAGAAAAAGAATTAATAGCAACAGGAAAAAACGGTACCCTCATATAATGCAAGTGGGAATGTAAAATGGTAGTAAAACATTCTGACGATTTCTTAATTCGTTACACATAGAACATAAAATTACTATGTGACTCAGCTATCTCATTCCTGATCTATAGCAAAGAAACCATATTCCCACATGGGAATTAGTACACGTGTGTTCATAACAGCATTATTCAAAAGAGGCAAAGGTGGAATAATCCAAATGGCCATCAATGAACAAATACGTTTGTAAAACACAATATATCCACACAATGAAATATTCTTTGGCCAAAAATAACATTAAACTACTGACACTGAAACAACTTGGATGAATCTTGAAATCATTCTCTTAAGTGAAAAACACCACAAAAAGGAGACCATGCACCATATTGTTACCAATCTGTTTAAGCTCATTTTTAAGAGTCCGTTGCTCCTCGCAATCCCACCCCACCTAATGAAAGAGTCCGCTCATTGTGGCAAATAAAAACAGGGTTTTCTCAGAGCCAGGTCTGGGGTAGATGGTAGGAATAATTTCTCACCAATTGCCTACCTCTGGGACTTGTCACTGTGAACCAGGGACTTTTAAAGAATGTGCCAAAGGGAAGGGGGAATCGCAAATTTAAGCTTACAAAATAAATAGGTTTACAGTTCATTTCTCCGAACTTTAGGACTTGTTGATTTGTTGTTAACAGGTGAGTTCTGTTGGCTGGGACATTTGCATATCCTTGTTTCTTCTCAGCCTTTGCTCCTCCTTCCTTTCTAGATCTTGATGGGAGGGGGAGCCCTCAACCTGAAAAGAAACTTTTCCTTTCTCAGGCTGGTGTCTAGGATTTTCTTTTTCTATTTTTTGTTGGTTTGTTTTGTTTTGTTTTAGTTGTTTGGCAGGGAAGGGTTGTCAGATATCTGGGGAGACGGCAAAGCATTTTCTGACCTTTAATTTTAAAATGCTATCCTGTCTATAACAACACGATTCTATTCACGTGAAAATCCAAAATAAGGCAACCGTCCACACAGTAAGTAGATTAGTGTTGCTTTGTGCTAGAGGTTGTGGACAGCATAGGAGGAAGTGGGAAGTTAAAGGGTGCAAATTTCTTTTTTTTTTTAATTTTAAGAAATTGGCTGTTGTAATGATTGCATGTAAATGAACACGTATGAAATACCATTGAATTGTATGCTTTTTATAGGTGAATTGTTGGGAATACAAACTACATCTCAATACAACTACTTTTAAAAAAAAAGAAAGTTGAAAGAAACTGAAGGTAGATTGAGTCCAAAGAAACATATCTTTAAATTTGCAAGAGATTACAGAATGTTTGTGCTTTGAGAGGAAGAGGGTGGTAACTATTCATAGTAATTTATGGTCGTGATGATAACTAAACCATCGGGAAAGGTCAAGCTCTGTTCAATATGTATTATTTCTTACAAAAATGTTCCAACAAAAATATCTAGGAGAAATTGACTTCTTTGAACACTGAACTGGTTTTCTTTCATTGGAAAATTAATTTTTGAGGAGCATGCATCCCTTCAGTGGTGATGGACAAATGAGGTGTTAGTTTGACTAGAGAAATAATGACTACCAAAAAGTGCTCTTCACAAAATTATTTTGCGTTTCTGAAGTTTTGAGGAAAACTGGGCTATGAAAAAAGAAAGTGAGCTATCCGATAACAATCCCCATACAATTGTTCATGAGATCTAGATAAACCTTTAATGGTCTGACTTATAAGTAGTAAAGGTTAGGAACTTAGCAGTAAGCCTGAGCCCGCAGCTGGAGGAACTGCAGAAGGCTCAGCCCATTCTGCCGTCCCGCTGATAGCTTTGAACCAGCATACCTTCTGGTATTCCCGGATTTCAGCCAAAATATTTCCTGTCACCATTTTGTTTCTCTTTCCAAATTGTGCTCACCTTTATTATTGCTTTTATTTATTTTTGTACAAAGTACTTCACTGCTCTCCAATGCCCACAGTTGTGGAATATTGCCTCGCTATTAAAAGCAGATTGTTAAACTTGTTAAACACTTGCTGGCAAAATCCCAGAGGATCTGTGTGGATTTGTTTGCTTTAAAATTTATTAAAATCCTCTGGATACAGATTAATTTTGCTTGCTCAATATGTTTTATTGTTTCACCTGCTATTGAGTAGAAACTACAACTGGAAAGGTCTTTGTTTTGTTTAAGTAACTAAGTTCTATCAAAATTGTTTGAAAGTACCCAATTTTTTTTTAAACTGGAATGATCCAATTTCAAATAACCCACCACCCTCAGGAGGGGGTTACTCACACAAGGTGTCCAGATGTCTTGGGTAAGGAGAAAATATTCAACATCTTCAAGGAAGGGCAAGAGCACTTTGGAACTTGGCAGGAACTCGCCCCATTAAGTGAAGCGACTCTCTGCTCCTTGTTGATGACCAAAGAAAACGGTTTGCTGGATTCTGAGTGTGAGAAAAGGCAGCTGAGCCTCGTACTTGCTGGAGGAGCCAGGCAACACAATTTGCCTTGCTCTGCGAAGGTCAGCCAGATCAGAGCGTCCTGTGAAAGGAAGTCTGAGAGCGACAGGGATTCGGTTCTGGGAAGAGCATCATCAGAGAAAACTACACAATAAATAAGAGTTGTTTTTCTCCTGATTTAGAGTTGCACTTCATGTAGTTTCATATGAAAGGAAAGAAGAAGGGGCTGTGATTTAAATAAAAGCACTGAGCTCCAGTTTTGTACCTAATAAATGAAGAAGTCTTCACAGGAAAAACATTATTTGGACTTTTTCTACTGTTTTCTCATCGAAGGTCTGAAAATGAGCCTCTTCTATTTTTATTCTGGAGTCTGTCATATGTGTTATCTTGCCTTTATCTCCTGAGACCAGAACTCCAGTAAGTTCTTTCTAGAAACCTCAATGATTACAACAGTGAATTAGGAATTCAAAAAATTGATTTCTAGGAAGAATTTTGTTTTTCAAAAGCATAGATCAATATGCTGTCATATTCACTATACTCATGAGACTAGAAAAATACATGGATGTGGGCCTTCGAAAACCTTAGTTTTAATCCATGTTCCTCAAGTTAATGGCTGGGTAACCTCTTGGAGCCTCAATTGAATAATCTTCCCTTTCGATTCTTCCTCTGTAACTGGGCGTGGTAACACCACCTATTGGTGTTCAACAACCACCCGAGATATAAAAGAAAACTCTATAGGCTGTGAAACATGCAAGATTCAGGTCAATTGAAAAGTGCTCTTCAATTGTCTTCATCCAGATTTACAAAGCCAGGATTTGGACACAGGGATATATTTCTCCAAACTTTGGTCCTTTTCCAAAGTTGTCTCGTAATTAACTATCAGTGAATAGTACCAACCTGCAGTTTTCTTCGAGGGATTCAAATGGAGTAAGTC
Source organism: Ctenodactylus gundi (assembly GCA_004027205.1). Lineage (NCBI taxonomy): Eukaryota > Metazoa > Chordata > Mammalia > Rodentia > Ctenodactylidae > Ctenodactylus > Ctenodactylus gundi. The sequence goes on along the minus strand of PVKB01003258.1, from coordinate 15,566 downwards.
ATCGACACTGATTTTCAAAGAGTAAATAGTGTATTATGGATCGCAAGACAGACACAAATATCTACCCCTATTAATTAGAAGATTATGAGTTTTAAAAAGTGTCACAACTAATTATTTGATATTTAATTACTAAATATTTATAATGTGACAGATATTTTTAGATCTTGGGAAAATAATGGTAAGACAAAAATAGGTGTGGTTCCCTTGCCCTTTTGGAATTTAGAGTCTACAGGAAGGAAACATAATGAAAAACCGTATTTCTGAAGGCTACAATACAAAGATAGCTGTAAAGTCAAGGGAGCTTCCTAGAAAGGCTGCGTCTAAGGAAAAGTGTGGATGGGTGTTTCATTTAAAAGTACCTCATCAGAATGCAGCTTTTGAAAGGAGGTCAGATTTGGACCTAGTGAACAGGAGGAAAAGTTGTCTGCAGTACAGGATACATTACAGTAGGAGCCTGAGAACAGTTAGTTAAGGAATGATAATTTAAAAGTGTGTGGAGGGGCTGAAGGTAAGTCAACTTGCATGAAATGATTTGAAAAATAGAAAAATGACGATTATGTTGGAGCCAGACTGTGAGAGGTTTAGAATATCAAACTACAGTGTTCTGTGTCCACAAAATATCTCTGGAGCATTAAGGACAGTAGGGACATGATAAGGTCTATGCCCAATAAAATAATCTGCAACCTCACTAGGGAGATGAACTCGGGGGAAAGCTAGAAAAGAGATGCCACCATTGTCAAGGCTGCCTTTACAATGAGCTACTTCCGGAACAAGACAAGGGCCTAGTCTGACAGCTCCAAGAAGAAAAGGCAGGGAGAAGATGCAAGGCCAGTGCTGCGAGAAAATGGACTCATCTTGGTTGCGAAGGACATGGAGCGCAGAGGATATTAACTAGGGCCGGGCCTGCAGGTGCGTGACTCTGGATTCAATCCATTTAGTGTCTGGTGACCAAGAGGGTAGATTTGCTTTCAGTCCCCAGGACCACACACACACACACACACACACACACACACACACGCACGCACGTGCGCACACGCACACACACACACGCACGCACGCACGCACACATGCACGCATGAAGAACAATTGATAAATATATGGGAAGAAAGCATCTTTAGGAAATTAGCATGATTCATTTTTTCTAAATGAATTCTTTATACCGGCATTGTATATATGCCAATAATTTGGGACTTCATTTATGTATAAAGTGAGATAAACAATATTGATCACTCAGAGGGAACAGCAATAGCTAATGTTTTTATTTAAAGAAGCAAATGGACTCATTATGGTACTTTTTTGGGAAATGGATAACTTAGATCCACCTTCCTTAAGTGTATGTCTAAGTTAGGGTTAGATTGAAACTTGGTGGCCATGGTGAGCAGTGCCTTTACCAGTTAGGAAGATGGAGTCTGCAGACATTAAAGGACTTGTAGGAGGCTAAAAAATTAATAAGACACATAGTCCAGATGTCCAGCTTCCCAAGCCAGAGCTTTTCGCCACTTCATGGAGCCTCTTGCTTCTCACATTGGCGTTTACTTAGAAAATTGATACTCTCATTGCAGCTTGGCTTGCCCAACCCAGCACGGCCTTACATGGCTTAAGAGCAATCAGGGAAGGAGAGTCCTTTGGACTTCACATTAGAACAGCTGGGTGCTGGCAGTTAGAACCAAAGCTCTAGACAGATCTTCCGCTGTGTCCATCCTAGGGTTTTGTCCTGTGTGTGAAACAATTAAATAACTGATGGGAAAAGACCACAAAGAACTTAGAGACCTCTCAGGAAAGACTTCTTTCCAAGCAAAAAAGAGGCCAACATGCACTCACTCGGATCACGTTGCATGAGCCATGTCTGGGACAGAGAACACAGCCATGGCCTTGTCACTTTTCTCTTCCACGCACCAAGGGAAGGGCTGTACCCAGGAACAAATATGATGGAGACATTCACCTTCCCTGTCTCCTCTCTGAGACCCTGAGAATGTGAAGGGGAAGTGGCCCTGGCAGATCAGGGCCGTGTGTGACTGTGGTGGCCAGGGCAGTGTGTGTTGAGCAGATCCGTTTACCCCCAAACATAGTGACCTGCGGAGAAAATCTGCTACAGTGTGTGGGAAGGAGGAAACTGAGCCACAGGAGAGGGTGAGCCGAGAAGTGCCACAGGCCTGGACTCCCAGGCTGGGCTTCTCCCTCCTCCTGCGTTCTCATCCCACAGAGGTGCTGCAGAACATCTCCCTACGCTAGCTATCATCCCCCCACCTCCAAACAAAAGCTTGCCTTTGCTTCTATTTCTCTAAATAGTCAGTACTAAGGAAAATAAAGTGAGGCCTTCAGGAATAGCTCAGCCTTTAACCACTTGTCTAGTGTATTAGTTTGGGTTTGTTCAAAGACAGAATTTACAGATTTTGTCACAAAAGGATCTATTAGGAAGGCTTACAAATCCAAGGACAGAGATGGTCCAAGATGGCTGCTCAGCCGTGAAGTAGATCTCCCGTCCCAGACTGCAGAACAGCCCGTGAGGTGAGAGTCTGCTGTAGATCTCTGGTGAGGACCAAGGCCTGAAGATCAGAGACTGAAGAGCAGCAACAGGCAGACAGGCACGAGTAGAGACTGGAGCAAGTCTGTCCTGACCATCTGCCATGTGTAGCAAGTCAGTGTCCATAGATAACTGTGAAGGCGGGAGCTTTCCCAGGGGCAGAAACTGTAGCAGTCTTCCTTCTTCCTTCCTTTTGTACTGTTGGAGTCCTCCCATTTCTGGGTGGATGCTTTCCCTTATTGGCCGGCCCACAAATTACTCACACTCAAATCCAGGTTGGTTCTCAATTCTCAATTTAGATGTGGTTCCCAAACCCTAATCCTAATGGAAGTGTGTTTCCTAATTCCCTCAAGTTGACAGCAAGCTCAAGGCACTAAGTTTGATCCCCCAGGTCCCCATAAACCAGGTGTGGTGGTACAAGCCTGTGATCCCAATACTTGGGGGGCTGAGATAAAAGGATTTTTATGAGTCCAAGGCCAGCCAGGGCTCCATAGTGAGTTCAGGACCAGACTGTACTACAGAGCAAAACCCTGTCACAAAAAAAAAAAAAAAAAAATTAAACAAAGTGAATAATGCTATTCAACTTTCTCAGAGTATGACTAGTACAGCAGAAGGTCAAATGAAGACAAAGTGTAACACAGTGGGCATTCATGGCCTTGGATACTGCAGTGGAATTCCAACTCTTCTCAATCTCAGTAACCTCATATCAGGGGTAATACTATCCTCTGAGAGTCTCAATTTCCTTGTCTGTAAAGTGGGCATAATTAAAGGTACTACCTCAGAGTATTTCAGTGAGGATTCAATGAACTGATGCATAGTGTATTAAAAAACATTCAATGGCATGTAACAAAAGTTTAATATGTCACATTACTATTATTATAAGGTTTGATCAAAAACTATGAAAATTCTTTTTTGATAGTAGGGATTGAACATGGGACCTTCACACCGAGCTGCATCTCTAACCCTGTCTTTTTAAAAATTACCCTGATTGGCTCAAACTTGCAAACATCCTGCCTCTGCCTGCCAGACAGCTTAAATTGTAGAGGTGTAAAAAGAATTATAGATATTTATCATCATTCCCTGCTCAAATAGTAAGGTGAATGTTTAAATTAAAATATAAATTAAAAAATTATTAGAATAACAGTAAAACACACATCACTACTAATCTCCCTCCAAATACTCTTCCCTTCACTTACACTTGCCCTGTTGTTCTTGCCACTTTCTATTCTGGAAGTCTTATTTTGTGTGTCTTTAGTTACACTGTCTTGACTGCCTCAGTGTCCTGAATCAATTCAAAATGTTGACCTTTCATGGTCATTTTGACCTTGGGGAAGAGCCAGAATTGCTGTGTTGCCAGGTCAGGTCCTGTGAATAAGGTGGATGAGGACTCACCTTGTTTACATTTGAAGAAATTGTTATCACTCCTTGATCAATGTATATTTATTTTATCCGGAAAATAAACTTTAGTCAGTTTTCTTTTTAATTGTCAAAGCTCGGGTGCTTTATCATGATCTTGCTTGTGTTCGCCTTACTGTTTTGTTTTTGAGGTTTGTGATCCTGCAGAGTGGTGGGCAGGTAACCCAGGTGGGCAGGAAGAGGTACAGGTGCCTGCAGGGGTTCACAAGGGAGGACAATGGGTGGCAAAGGGCTAAAACAGACAGGAAGTCATCCAGATCAATCCTAGGAAGGATGTCCTGGTGAGCTGGACGTAACTGGAAATCCCTGTGGGAGCTGCTCTGGGACTGGAGCGGGCTGGAGCGGGCTGCACACACCTGCACTAGGGAGTCAGGTCAGCAGCTTAGCTCCGTCCTCGGGGTAAGGAAGCCCTGTCTTCATGATTATTGCATATCCATCTCCACGGTTATGGTCTGGATCTGGAATGTTCCCCCCAAACCTCATGTATTTGGATCTCGTAGAAGAGCTATGAAACCGCATGCTGTTGACACTTGAGCCTGGTCAGAAGGGGTGGAATGCTGGGGCAAGACTGGGGGGTTGGGGGGAGCAGGAGCTTGAGCCAGAAGAACAGATGCCTGGAAGGGGAGGATGGCTAGGGCTTGACCGGGAAGGGCATACCCTCGGTCTGCCTTTCCTTACTCACTTGGCTTCCTGTCTGCCATGCTACGGGCAGCTCTTCCTCTAGCTACGCTGTGCGCTTCCGCCATTGGCAGCCGCCCATGTGTGGACTGAGACCTTCTGAAACTGTGAGCCAAGGGTAAATCTTTCTTTCCTTATGATGAAAATATCAGGTATTCTGTTCTAGCAATGAGAAAGACGCCTTCTTTCACGAGGGGTTAGCAAATAGGAACTTGTTAGAGTGAAGTCAGCTCCATGGAAATACCACCAGCAGCCTTTTTGCCAGCAAGAATTCCCAGAGCTTCTTCAGAAGGCAAGAACAGTCAGACTGAAAATGCTGCCTGTCCTGGAGCAGCAGACACTCCTGTCTAGTGAATGACTCAGTAGCCCTTCCCTTGCCTTGGCTCCAGCGGAGTCTTGGAAGGAGAATCCCACTGACATGACTATAAAAAAGTGCAATTTTGCTTTTGACAATTTTTTCCGTACTGGGTATTGAACCCAGAGCCTTCACACTCACCTACATTCCAACTCTTTTAATGTCTTTTTAAATTCTTATTATTTATTTATTGAAATTGAGTCTTACTAAGTTGCTAAATTGCCCAGGCGGGGCTCAAACTTGTGATCCTCCTGTCTTGACTTCCCAGAGTACTAGTATTACAGGCATGTGCCACCAAGGTCGGCTACTTTTGACTTCTTTTCTGATAAGAAAATTGACTGCTGTCAATAGATGTTTCTCTTTGTGTTGGTTATTTGTAGTGTATCCTTTTTTTTACATTACCTTTTAACCCTACATAGTATTGGGTGGCATGCTGGCAAAAGTATTGATAGAGGGGAGCATGTCTTTGTTTCTGCAGGAAAAAGCAATCTTATGTGAGATGAATTGAATGAGGTACTTAAGCAGGAAAAAATTCTCCAGATTAAAATAACAGAACAAAAGGAGAATGACCAAGGGCTCAGGTTGGATAAATGAAGAGAAGGTTTGATTTGAATTGTTGAGGAGGTAAAATTGTAGACTGTATCTTTTGCTTAGAACATCCAGAAACTTCTTTCAGAAATGTTGAAGCTTCCATTTCCTGACTGGACTTCATTCTGGCCAATCCAAAACTATGCCCACCTCTTTGTTCCAAGCTTGCTGTAGTTTTGATAACATATTTCCATGCATCTTCTTATCTTTGATGGTTCAATCCCTAAATTTTCACATGTCCATCTCAAAACTTCTTGCCATAACTCTCATCTTACCATTTCTCTTATAGGTTAGTTTGATGTTTTAGGTTTGTATTTGTTCAATTTCCACTTCTATTAAAGATACTGGTGAAGGCTGGTCAATAATTCAGCTCAGGGGCTGTTAAATGACTTTTTCAGCTGTGCTGTTGATAGCCAAATGGAATGCGTTAAAACCCCAAAGTTGTAGAGTTGCTTGGTCAGTCACTCAAGAGCTGGTCCATAAGATTTGAAGGGAAAGCAAAAAATTAAATTAAATTAATGAAGTAAAGAAAATTCCTGTCTCCCTACTTTATCTTGTATATTGAATGGTAACTCCATGCATCTCAACAGGTGAAAAATATCATGTAACATAAAAAATGAAGTTCAGAATTATTAATATGATGATTGACTAATAAGTGATCATATTAGTTAGTACATGTAGGAATAAGTTCTAGAAGGTAAAGAAAACAAAATTGTCTTGAAGAATTTAGATTTACGTGAGAAGAACAGTGCTCGGAAACACCATATTACACATGCAGTTATTTGTCCCCTCTCATAACACTAGATCAGGTCTGGGGCCTGCAGTAGTTCCTTGCTAAGAAACAGTCCCCCTTAACTTGAGAGACAATTAAGTAGAAATGAGTGCAAGGCGGGGCGGGGCATAGAAAGGCAACGATGGGTCAGGAGGGGCAAGAAATAATGCTCTTTCCCCACCCACCAGGCCTGCAAGAGTTCCACACCTTATAAAGGAGTTCAACATAAAGTGAAATAGCAGCTCCTATAGGAAATATTCCATGCTTATAGGGAACTGGAGGAGCTCAGATAATCCACATAGCTGTGAGGTAATAATCAACTGATCAACTTTTAACACCCTAAAATAATGTGAGAACCCCCACTACAGGCTCAGAATCCTTGAAGTCCAACTTTGTCATTTCAGGTGACCTGTTCAGGGTCTGGGCTTATCAAGAGATCATAAGTGTAGAGTCCCTCTCATGCAACCAGTTTAAACCTAAAGAAACACCTGTACACAGGTGAAATCTAATGAGTCACCCCAGCCAGGGTGCTTACTAAAATTACTCTCGTGTTCATCTATCATAAAAAACCCTTAGACAAAGGCCTTTATAGGCAACCCACTTCAATACAGCTTCCAGTCAGTGGAGCTTTTGCCCTTTTGTCCTTACTTTTTCAAATAAACTACCCACTTTAAAACTTGCCTCCTTCATCCACAATTTCATCTTTGACCTCGTGACACACCAGCCTGGCATCGGGGTAACAGACTAAGGTAGGCTGGTGATCAAGTATGGGAAGACGTTGCTCTGCCTCAACTCAGTGTACGTACTCTTTTGTTCTGCACAGCCTGCACATCATGCCACCTGGCCAGTCCTTGCCTGTGTACCTGCCTCCTGCAGGAAGGAGATAGGATCCTTCAGTCTCAACAAGTTGTGTGTATCTCGCTTCCCTCTGTTGACTGCCTGGCGGGTTTCATTGGCAGGGAGAACAGATGTTTTCCAAAAGAGTGATCTTGCTCTGTCACCCCATGTTCCACACAGTGCCTGATTCTTCTGTTTTTCTTAGTAACTCCAATTCCAAAATTCAGTGAGCAGAAGTGCTCAGATGTCTAAAGATAATAGTTGACAGATGTCATTCACAGTACAAACAGAAAATGTTTGGGCTTGTAGAGGAGCCATTTTGAAAAATGTTTCTGAATCAATAAACAATACTGACTGGGGACCCTTCTGCAGAACATTCTCCAGAAACTGTCTCTTTTCACTAATACAATAATCCTTGCCACTATACTGTCCTGAAATTGTAGAATGCAGAGCTCAATTCCACTGTCTAAATAAAGCCAAATGAATAGATTAAATAAAATTGCCACAACATAGTTATTTGCATAATTAGATAATGAAAAGGCCACTGGAGAAGACTGTTCCAACAGGGACACAATGGAGACCTATGAATTAGAACACTAGAAAAGTATTGGGTTTCTTTCTTTCTTAAAAAAAAAACCCAACCTAAGATTATGAGTGTTGCAATTTCATGGAACATATCATTCATTCATTCCACAGTCTCACGATCTCCCCGAGAGCGAGCCCTGCGGTCAGGGCCAGAGATGTAAACAGCCAGACACATCCTTCACTTCAAGGGTTTGACTTTAGGTGGTAGAATTGTATGCAAACAACTTAATACACTAACCATGTGGCAACGATTGGTGATAGTACAGAGAACTGCAGAGAAAATTCAGAAGTAGCTGCTTGCAGTTCAGCTTTTGAAGGCATTATTAGTATCACTCCTAAGTTAGAACTGGACAAGGGAGCAGAAGCTTGCCGGTGAAAGGGAGAAGGTATATTTTCTGGTGAAGAGAAGGCCTTAGAAGAAGGCGAGTCCAGGAATGAGCTTAACACACATGGCAAATGTGTGACTGAAGCATGGAGTAAGTGGAAATGTAAAGACAGGATGGCTACATGCAGCTGCAAGCATGGGCCATACTAGATCAGGATGGGCTTCTACTGTCTTTCTTAGGTTTACAAGAATGGGCTCTATGTCCTGGGCTTCAGGTCCTTCGGTCTGATTTTTATGTCTGCACTTCTTCGCAGCAGAGAAAGATGGAAACCTCTTGTGAAGTGTTAACTAACTCAGGGTAGAGAACAGTTTCAAGGATGGAAAAATAGTAACAGAGAAAATTTCACTATAGTGATTGTACATGAGAGATAATTTAATGTAAACTAAGGTTAGGGTGCAATCGATGAAAGAAAAAGAACTCAAGCTATAAGGATGAAGCCAGGCTGGGTGATGCATGCCTATAATGTCAGCACTCTGAAATGCCAACGCAGAAAGATCACAAGTTCAAGCCCAGCCTAGGCAACCACTGACATACCAAGATTCTATCTCAAAAAATAAATAAATAAAATAAAATAAAGTTCAGTGTGAAGATCCTGGGCTTGATTCCAAATAGTAAACACACACACACACACACACACACACACACACAAAGATATATTGATGAGGTGCAATAGGAATTTGTTACTGATTGAATCATAAAAAATTATAAATAACTCAAAAAGTTACAGCTTAAGCACTGGGAGACTGGCATTTGTTGCTCTTATTTTTGGGAAGGGGGAAGATTATATGAATTTGCAGTCAGTTCAGCTTCTAACTTGCTGAACTGGAGGTTGTTAAATGAAAGATGATCTACTTGCTAAGCAAGTAGAAATATGGGAGAGAGTTAGGAAAGCTAACAGGACATTGAAACTGAAACAGGAATATTGGTTCATGGTCACTGGAGTATAAGAGAAAGTTGAAGTTATGATTACAGACCAGATCACCTTGCGAGAATATGGAAGAGGCAAGAGCAGCCTCTGCAGAGAAACTGGTAAGGGAGATGGAGAAGTTACTGAGTTAGAGGCCTGGACTGGCCCTCACCAGAACAAAGAAAGGAGGCACCGCGACTTTGTCGGTAGCAAAGTGCTAGGCACACCTGTACCTCTAGCACTACCCGTAACTTCAAGCACCACCCAGTAATTTCAGGCTATAATGTTAGTGCCATTGCCCAGCAGATTTGAAGTAGTCAGTCATGATTACTTGTTATCATACGGGGAGACAAAGGGGCCAAAATGCACATAAAGAGGAGTCCTCCATTGCTCTAGGCCCAGCCTCTGGGTATTAATCCACTAGGTGAAAGTGCCTCACTAACAAAACTGCTTTCTGCTTAGCCTTGGTGTCCTGCTTCTCTGTTCATCTTGCAACATTATGACAGCAGGAAGAACCAGAAAGGAGTTGTGGGAAAAATAGCTTCAAGACAAGGATGCGATCAACGTTACTAAGTGATTTAGAATAATCATGTAAAGACAGGGAAGTGTCTTCTGAACTTGGTACTTATTGATGATCTCAGTAAATTCAGTTTCTTTGCAGTAACACAACGGAAGCCAGAAGGTGGTAGAGTGGAGAATGAGTAGCAAGTGGGGTGACTGGCGACGACTGGAATGTACATTGTTAGGTTTGGATCTGGAATGTCTTCCAAAAGCCTTTCGTGCTTGGAAGGTGATTGGATTGTGGGAGTTCAATATTGGATCAAGTGGCTAATCTGTGGATTTCACTTGCTGTTAAGAGGTGGGGCCGTATCAGCAGGGGTAGATCAAGGGGTGGCAGATCACAGAGAGTGTGGACCCCGAGATATATCCCTGCCCCCGATCTTTCCTGATCTCTTTGTCTGCTTTTGGCCGTAATGGGACAAGCAGCTGTCCTCCACCAGGCCACCCCACCAAGACCTTCTGCCACTGATAGCCAGCCATGCATGAGCAGATGGAGACCTCTGAATTGTGAGCTACATAAGCCTTTCCTTCCTTAAGTTGTGGATTTCAGGTATTTTGTTCCAGGAGTGATAAAGTGAGTAAAACAAGGAGTAACCAGTATCACATGTAGAAAAACACTCAGATGAGAGGCCCAGTGATGGCTCAGCAGAGGGCAGTGATGCTGAGAGTTCCCTTGGATGTACCCTTTCTTGAGAAGTGTATGCTCAGCCTAAACCACCCCTTGTGGGGAGTTGAATATAACCAATTAAAACTGAATTTAATCTATAGCAAGATCTACCTGGGTGGGGACAGTGTATTTTGTTTTTAAACAAAACAAAGATAATTGCAAACTTATGAACCATTTATAGTTCTTTTTCCCTCCATAAATGATTCAAGTTAGCAGGGGAAAAATAAAGTTTCTAAATAAAGTCTTCCCTAGGATTGCATTTTTAACTTGCCAAGCCAAACGAACCAAATCTTTTGTTTCTCTAGCAATCCTGCTTCCCAAGAAAAATACACCTGCAAATGTCAGGGGCCAGGTTTTTCCCACCCTCATCCACGTTTTTTCCCCTGAAGCAACGTTAGAGGGCACTTCTACATTGTGCTGTGTTATTCTTTAGCCAAGAAGGTTAAGCAAGTGTAAGCTAAAGCAATCAAGTCATTGTCTTTGCCTTGGAGGTGAAGCAATTGCCCCCTCTTTACTCCTGCAGCTGCTGAGTCCGAGAAGTGATACTCTGTCCATATTCCACAGTAGGGTAGATATGGTTCAGGGATTCCTGACGGCTCTGGCACAGTAGCATGCAAGTCTCCATGTGTTAGTGCTTGTGATAATAGCTATTGTCTGTACCGTCTAATTATCTTGTCTGGATTCCACAATCAGCCATTCTCTCATAGCTTGATGAGGAGCAAATTCTTCATATTTTATGTGCATCCTGGAGACAGGGATCCCCCAAGTGAAAAACACAGACACTTTATGTGAAGTTCTGGCATGGAGACAGGCTTTGTAAAATTCCAAACTATGGAAACTTTACCCAGTGTATTTTATTTTGAAAGTTTGTGTTAAAGAAAAAACAATAAGGGAGTAATTCTTCAGATTGTTCTGGTTTCTAGAAGTTCTTACACACCTAGACGTGGTGAGGTGGTGGTTAGTTTCTCTGCTTGTTAAAGGAAAACAAAGACAGTTAGTAATCTTTGAAGGCCCAATCTTCAAGCTAGGCACCATGAGAAGTGCCATCATCTGCCTCATTTCTTCTCACAGAAAGGCTCAAGCTCTCCCAATAGGTATGTCAAAATTGAGACTCAGGAATTGATAACTTGTTCTGGATATTACCCTTGGTGAACGGTGCAGTTGAGAGCTATACCTGGCCACTCCTTACCCCCTCTTCTGGCATCATTTGAAGGTATGTCTGCATGGCCCTGTCCAGAAAACACCAACATACTGGATCTACAAAGATGTTGACTGTAGTAGAGAAAAGCCACAGATAGATTCTCTGGCCTCTGTGAGATGGCCCAGACCCTAGCAAGGTGCGTTTCTACCCCTTTTCAAGGCACCTTCACCTTCAAAGTAGTTTCCTCACCAACTCTGGCAGTCATGTCCATAGACACATCTGACATGTTCTCTCTTGTCTGTCCAGCCCCTCCCTTCTGAGCCCAGTTCTTACCGCTTCTTCTCTCACAAAATCAGCTGTTAGCACACAAACCTCTGATGAACATTGCCCTCTCTTTACTATATCATCTACAGAGATTTTGGGCACATTAATTCATTAAACTTATCCTGGTACATATTTTTATCCAGTTCCTCCTTGCATTATTTCTAATCCATCCCCATTTTTTCTTTATTTGTTTAGTACTTGACATGAATTGAGGTCTATAACAAAGAAGAAAAGAGTATACTCAAGAATCCCTCGGGGCTATTGGAAGTCCTCTTGCTTATGGTGAGAGAAGAAAGAGACAAAACTCTATGTAAGAAAAACATGCAGTGTTTGAGTAGTACAGTTAAGTACTACTCCTGTTATCAACTCCAAAGCAATCTTTCCAAACATGTCTAGCTGATGTAGCAAACTCACCTGGGCAGACTCGGATCGCTCAAGTCACTGAAGAACACTCAGATCATTCAAGTAGACAATGGCAGTTTGAGTAGTACAGTTAAGGAGCCTGTTACTTAGTAATAACACAGAAACATTTCTGCAAGGTAAAATTCCACTGTTGGCCACAGAGAACTCTCAAGTCTCACCTGCTCCCTTGGCTTGTGTGGACGTCCAGCAGAGGCAGAGACACCGGTGGCTGTGAGCAGCACAGTAACACCAGGCAAGTGCCAAGGGGAGGGGGGATGTGGACAGCCTCCAGGCACGTGTCATCTCATTCTTTATTCTCTATCATGTTGTAGGGACTCAAAACTTTCATATAAATTTTCCCACACTCCCGCTCCCACAAACTTCTGGTTACTATTTGGCACTACGAGGACTTGGAGGTGGATGTAGAGCATTCTGAAACCTCCTCACCTCTAGCATTTCCAGAAAATACTGGTTAAAGAGTCAAGAGAAGGTGAACTCTGCTCCTTTAGTTTTGTAATCGTGTTTACTATTATTAGGTCCCTTTTAGGTTTGAAACAAAGACAGTGATTTCTGTCTTATTGATTTATACAAAAAAGAACATTTGCTCGGCCCACAATCCAAGCGCCATCTCCAGAAATATTGGAGAACGGGAAACGATCACAAGCAAAAGTGCCTAGTTGGCTTCTAATAGGCCATGCCCTCATCTTTTTGCTGTCTCCAAGCCGTGCCATCCTCTGTCCCACTCACACACAGGTTGGGATGGACGGCACCTGTTTCCCTGCTCTCACTCTTTACCCCCTCATCCCACAGCTGTAGACATTTGCTCTTTATTACTTACCACCTAGACCTGACAGCCCCTTGGAGTGGCCTCTGCTTCCATTGCACATGGACTTGAGCTAAATTCTCCCTTAGTGACTTGAGTGATCTGAATCTGCCCAGGTGAGTTTGCTACACCAGTTAGAGATGTTTGGAAAGATTGCTTTGGGGTTGACAATGAGAGTAATCAAATCCCACACTCAATGATTATTTTTTTGCCACTCCTTCTAATTCTTCTAAAGGTTAGATATCATTCCTATGGAACTCATAATTATATCCTCTTTGGTTTTTTTAAGAGGTAGCAGTAGATCACCAAAACTAGAGAGGAATTTCTGATGTCCAGCAAATGGTGTTACCTAGGATCACCAACTTTTCTAGATACTTAGAGCCAAGATCAACACTGGAACTTATGAGAAGAACAAAGTCCCAAAAGAGTGCCACCTTTTTCTTCTCCAGTTCTTTTTGTGAACTGCCTCCCATCTCCAGGTCAGATTCTCCACTTAACAATGGGGAAAATATTGTAGAAATGGCCTTCTTAGAGCTGTCTTAAAGTTGGAGAGCCAGGAGGAGTGTCTTCATCTGACTGATCCAAAATTTTTGTGGATGAGAAAAGTAGACTTTTCCTTCAGAAAATATTGGAAAAGTTAATCGGTAGAATGTTGGAATGAAAATCAGGAGTGCTTTGTTCATCTGCAGCTCTGAAAATAAAAAGTGCCTCTCTCCTGGTGGGGATAAGTCTGCGGTAGTGCCTGCCATGTGGCTGGTGTTCAAAGTTGAATGAAGCAATCAATAAGATGAAGGCAAGCTAATGGGTGAAGGAAAGCACACCATGCATGGTTTTCTTAAGACTGTAGGAAATGTAAACATGTTGGATTAGGACTGTACGAATTCTACCCTTCCTTTGAACAGTGGTTGTTAATTTTTATACTACACAGAATTTATTAAGAAGAATCCAAAATTACTGAGCAGCTTTAACCACTTCCACAGAGGTCCCCAATGTAGCTCTGTGTGTTGATAGCTATGACTTTGGTCATGAATTCTTGTTTCGATGAGTAGCACCGACTCACAAAGGCGTTAGGCCTTTTAGCTCCGTTGCGTGGAAGTTCTTGGAAGAGGAGTAGGACAAAGGTGGGCGCTAGATGTGCGAACACATAGAACATACTCGCAGTTGGCAATTCCAAATTTTAAAAAGAAAAAGACAAGACCCTCTTCGATATGCGGCACAGCAACTCTGCCTTGCCAGTAGGGGTAGCTGCTGAGCTACCAAAATGTGACCTGCTGGCACACCGGTTCTTTCAGTCCTGGTGGGAGCCTTACAACCTAGTCCAGATTTTTCATTTTATTTCCGGCCACACCACCTAAAGCTATTGTATCTTCCAGCCTTGCAGAACTGCTCACCATTCCTTTACCACACCCAGTGGGCTGTTGTTCATACTGTTCTCTCTGCCACAATGTTATCTCCTTCCCATTGTGTACAGCCCACATCAAACATGCCCTTTTCTGATCAGCCCTTCTGGAACTCTCCAGACCCTGTGTCTTATCTATAGCTACCTACCTGTTGTCTGTCATATATCATCTGTTTATAGCTCACATTGTGTTGATTTTTTTGCCTATTTCTCCATGTGAAGCATAGTTTCTGAAGACAATTTCATGTGATATTTACTCATCTCCGTCTCCCAGAACCTAGTACAGCTCTTTCTACAAAAATACTTCTTTGGAAAATGAAGTGGACACCATAAAGCATCCTTTTCAAAAAGTTTTTATTCCAAAAGATACCATGGCAGTTCAGAGTTAGAGGATTTTATGTCTCACTATCCATTCAACAAGTAAGAAATATGTTTCTTTGGACTTTGCTAAAACTTCGGAAAGTGTGAGCTGGCTACTTCTGGTTAGAAACAGTTTGCTTATCTGGAGGAGTAGCATTGTTCACAGGACAGGAGAGGAAAGAGAAACGGAATCGCAACCCTATGAGAAACATGTCGAAGAGAGGTACTTGAGGATGGCCATGGACTCCCTTGGGTGGACTATGTAGTGCAGTGCCTCCATGTCTGGAGCCAATAAGAGTCCTCATCCGTGTAGAGGAAAGAGTCACCAGTCCAGTAACAGAGGTAATTTTGCTTACAAGCTAATGATAATTTTCTTTCACAACTAGCTAGTTCAGTGGGAGGTAGGGGGAGAAGGAGAGAAAAGGGAAGATTTCAAGAGTCAGAATTCTCATAATAAGGAAGAATTTCACATGAAAACTCAGATTTGTAGGTTTGTTTTATGCCAAGTGTGAAAAGGCATGAAATAGCTAGGCATGAACTATTCCCCAAAGACGTGTCTTTTACTAGAAAGAACTTTGTAAATGTTAAGAGGTACTAGAAAAGCTGGAAGCAGATTTACTCTGGGCCCAGTGACATAAAATAATCATCACTTTGTTTGTCTGATTTTAAATGGGCTTAGTATTGATTTGCATTATAAGAATTCCAAATTCCCACTACTTTGGGAAAGTCATCCAAACCCACTATTTTTTATTCCTGGTAATTTCCTGCACACGAACCTCCCTTTGCAATGCTGGACCAAGTGTGGTGAAGAATACACATGAGAAAAAGTCTAACCAACCGT
>PVKB01003257.1:0-213284 GCA_004027205.1 Ctenodactylus gundi | reverse complement strand
GAGAGCAGCCTAAGGAAAATTACAGCTGGTAGCTTCTATAGACAATGAAATTTACATTGCTGCCTCTGTTTGTTTCTTGTATTTTTATTTTTGTTGCACTGGATAATTTACCATCTGACTAATTTACCACCAACGTAGCATCTGATTACCAGTCTCCTTGATGAAGGTCATCCTGATCACAGTTTTCTTGATGAAGGTCCAAGTCCTTGAGATAATGAATTCCTTAGAGCCAAGGTTTCAACATTTTCATTGAGACAGAATTTCGTCTTTATAAAATCTTTTTGTATCTATTTCGGTTTGTGGTAGTAGGAATTAAATCTTTTCCCCATTTTATTGATGTGTATAAGTGCAAAATGTAAGGTTTACAATGAAGTTGAGCATTTTGTGCACCTACGTATCTTGTCAAGGTGACAAGGGCTTTCCCACTCTCATTTTGTCTCTCCCCCTACCCCCCCCCCCCCCCCCCCCCCTCCTACCCCCCCCCCCCCCGTTTCATTTTGTTTTTCCTTTTAAGTTCCATGAGATAGTTGTGCTCTGGGCCTCTCATATCAGAGAGAGACCATTTGGTGTTTCACCTTCTGCTTCTGAGTCACTTCACTAAGCATGATGTTCTCAAGAGAGCCTCATCACGAGGAATTAAATTTAGAGCCTTCACACTGAGCTGCATCCCCAGCACTTTCTAGTTTTAATTATGAGAGAACGTCTCAGGTTCCCAAAGTTCTCAAGCTGTGTTCGAACTTTCAATCCTCCTTCCTTTTTATGGTTTGGATCTGGCGTGTCCCCCAAAAGTCTCATGTATCTGGATGTTATGGATTTTCTACGGAACCAGGTGCTCCTGGGAGATTGGGAACTGCTCAGGAGGAGTAGATACAGGAGTGTGGACTGGGTTACAGGAGTGTGGTAGATCAGAATCAGATCTGGAGAAGGAGAAACTCTATAGGCTGGACCAGAAAGAGGCAGGCTGATCACTGGTACGGAACCTGGAAGTATGCATATGCTGCTACTTTCTTCTGGGACTTCACTGGACTTCACTTAATGAGACTTGAGACTTGGCTTCCTGTTTGTAATACTGGTGGTGGTGGCGGGGGGTGCCTCTATCTCTGCCTCTGCATGTACTTCCACTGTTGCCCATTATCGCTTAGTTGACTATGACCCTCTGATACTGAAACTGAGCTGAAATAAGCTGAAATAAAAATTTTACTTCCTTAATTTGTGGATGCTGGGTATTTAATCATAGTGACAAAAAAGTAACTAAGACTTTCTTCTCAACACCCCTGAGTGCTGTTGTTGTAACTATAAACTATCACAACCGACTTTAACATGAATTTTGAGGACAAAGTCAGCTCATACTGAAACTCCAGAAATAATTTAACCTTCTAGATGTTCTATGTATGAAAATGAGATATCATAACTTTTAACTATTTCGATGGATTATTTACAGAAAAATATTATAGAATTTAGAAGATAATAATTGTAAAGAGCTGATAAGTTTTCGATATATAAAACCTATTCAAAGATTTTTCTCCATTAAACCGAACCATTTTATAAAATTTTGAATCCTGGCATAGCTATTATATTATAATTAATTAAACTTATCTGTGAAAGTTGTTGTGTTAAGCTCAACACGAAACAAACATGAATCAGTTATGACTCAATTTAGACTATCTGTAGTTTAGTCAGAGCCAGTGTGACTGCCAAATTTACCCCAGCACAGAAAGATAAGTGCTGTAATAAAGCCATAAAATGTCCTGGCAGCTGAGTGAAGCGAGTTATTTATTTCTTCTCATTTATGTACTTTTTTTCTGTTAGTTTTTGACTACATGTTCTGAGTCAATTCTTCTCAGCACGACTTCATGTTATCATCACTTTAAAACAACTTTAAAGGAAAAAGAATTATTCTTAACTTTCAAGTAGATCAAGTGTCATGTAATCAGCATAAGAATCTTTAAGATTTCCAGTATCCAACCAGTATTCCAGTATCCAGCTAAGATTAAAACCATTGGATTGCTTATATTTCTCTATCACCACACAAAGCAAACACGTGTCAAAGAGTAGAGTGTGGATCTTAATGCTTAGAGTCATTTAATGTAATAATGAAAACAAAGATCGATGTGAATGTTTCTGAATAAATAGTGAAACACAATGTCAAAACATATATAAAATGTATCTAATAAGAACTCTTCTATATCAAAATGTTCAAAGCTAATAATACATCTCTTTTAAAGCTTCTAAAGGAAAAATCCTTTTTTTAGTAATGTGGACCTTCTTTTTTTTACCTTAATTATCCACCAGAGAGTTGAGATTCAACTCTTTATTGATGACAGTTTTCTTTTAACCCTAGATACAACATAATATAATATTTTTAAATGTTTTTCTTTCTCTCAAGGCAAGATGAACAGTTCTAAATCACTTATTTAAACATGAAGAGGTATATTGATGGAATTAAAAATAGGTATAGTGACATCTAAATATTTATCATTTGCCATAAAACTATAGCTCTTGCATTAGTTATCTGAAGTCCATTCCAAATCTCTCTTTTGGATTAAGAATAATTACAATAAATACTCGTGCAGCATGACATCATTGAAAGAAAATATGATTTTGGTCCAAGGTCCATCTATAATGTATGATCAACAATAAGAGTGAAAAATTTGAATTACATTATATTACATTAAGAGACATATTGTCATTAACTCCTCTCAAAATACCCACCCCTTTGACCCTTTGATCGCACTTAATTCACTGTTGTTGATACTTCCTGATGGAGCTCTGCAGTCCTCTTTCATGTCTTTAGCTGTGCTATCCTGACAACCTTGATATACTGACTTGATTAAAAAGTTTACTTTTCATGGTCATTCTGATTTTGGAGGCAAACTAGAAGTTGCGTAATAATAGTGCAGTGTATGGTGAATGAGAGGGAGGAGATACACCACAATGATTTTATGAGTTTGTGCAGGAGAATCCACCATATTTTAGGTCACTCCTCATAAAGATATTTTCAAAAGAGTACTTTGAGAACTGTGGATATGTGTGTTTAAAGAAAGACTGTGTATCTCAACATTTTTCATTGTAACAGGCTTTTTAAATTTAAACACTTGCTCTCTATTTTCAATAGAAATCATATACAAATATTCAGGAAACTAGGATCCATAGGTTATGCTGTAGTAGTAATTCTCATTTACCTCTTTCCTTACCTGAAGCCTTTACTAGCATTGATACCTTGCTCTCAAAACCTCACCTTTCGTAGAACTCAAGGTCCTGCATCAGCAAAGTTCTTCACCCATCAACTTCGCATTTAAGTTTTTGCTTCTCGGTTTTCTCCTGAATAAACCTGGCTCCAGTTTAATGTAGCTGTTTTCATTGGAATCACTCTCAAGAGGCAATTATTGAATTTTAACACACACATACATTCTATTATCTCTATTGGGCATGTGGTTAACATTCTTACTTTCGAGTGTGTTCTTTCTACCAAAAAATAACGTAAAATAAAGTAAAAAATAAAAAGCCTTCAACTTTGAGCCTAAAACCGCCAGTCCTGGACGCCTCATCAATGGATTCCTTTCGCTGCCTCTCAGCCCTTGAATCCCTTCTTATCGTCCCCACCTCTCTATGTTCTGGTACAACAATTATCTCAACTCTAGTACTTATAATTCCAAATTCCACATAGATGATCCTTTTCATAATTGTATCTCTCTATTCTTTCATTGCAGTTATCTTTTCTACTTCCTGCTTCTACTATCCATTGAATGTGATAATAAATTAAATATTTGGCCCTCACTGTCCCCTACCAGCCTCCTTATATCCCCTGGCTAAAGTGGAGGTTACTGCATCGCACTGTAATACTTCACACTTTCTACTTGAGTGCTGCTGACCTGGACATTGGTGTTCCTTCAACCTGAGGACTGTCCACACATTGCTCACATGTCACCTAATCAGCAAGGCCTTCTCTAATTCTCTGACTCTTCAACATAAAATTGAAACTCTAACCATCAATATTTCTTATCATTCTTTATTATGGTGGATTTTTTTCTCTGTAGAACTCTGTAGAACTTTTAATGTTTTCCCAATCTCCTGCTGCCCAATCCAAAGACTTTTAAGCATATATTATCCATTCACTCAGCTCCAATCATGTTATAAATAAAAATTAATAACTATTATTGATAAGTTACTATATATATAGTATATATATTTTTTTCAGGTCCTTCCAACTTTAATATATTGTTTTATGTTTTTCAATATTCTAGTCCCTGAAAAAATTAAGATATATCTCCAAGATGCGCTTTGCAAAGTGGCATTCTATCCTCCAATAGCTCACGCAACAGCTGATATTGTGGGAAGAATAGCAGAATTCTGATTTTAGCCAAAATGATTTAGGATTGAGACTAGTTCAGTGAAGTTACATGTAAGCAAATTTAAAATATAAGTACGGGGTCAGATTTTCGTTGTAATTTAGAACTTGCCCCAAATACTTTAGTCTGGAATCCATTTTGTTTCATTTTGAGAAGCCCCTTAATAAATTAAAAATCTGTATGTGATATAAAAAGCACACCTAAGGCTCCAAATCGGTGTTTATGTGCTTTGGTTTGGATCTGGAATGTTCCCCAAAAGCCTCATTCTTTGAATGTACTTGGATAACTGTGGAACGGTGTGTTATTGGCAGGCAGGGACTAAAGGAAAGGGACAGATGCTTGGTGTTTCACCTGCAGGGATTGTGTCAATTTGTTGAGACAGGGAGGTGCCTAATGAAGAGCTTCCATGTGTGTGTTGTTGACTGATGAGAACCGTGGAAGGACCACCCCTATTGAATTTGGGATCTGGCAGCTTGAATTAAGTAAAGGGAGGAAGAAGAAACATTATCACATCTTCTTTCTTGGAAAGCTCTGGCCTTGCCTTGTTCCCCCGGCATCGACTTTGTTCTTTGCTCAATTGGTTTCTGCCTAGAATGCTATGAGCTTCTCTCCTGCCTCTTCTGTTTCCAAAATTGCCAGATGCCAATGAATAGACTGATCATATCGTGATCTAAAATAAATCTTTTCTCTCTTAAGTGTTGCATGTGAGGCATTTTGTCTCAGAAAGACGAAGGTAACTAAGACAACATGTACATAAAAAAACATAAAAAGGAATATCTAGACTGTGATAGGGAGGTGCACTCACATTGTTCTAAAGTTTTGTCTAATATAAACTGAAATGGACGTTTTCTTTGATGACAAAATTTACTACCAGAAGGAGAGTGGGAAAGCCCTTGTCACCTTGACAATATACGTATGTGCATAAAAGGCTCAACTCCATTGTAAACCTTAAATTTTGCACATATACATGTCAATAAAATGGGGGGGGGGGGAAGAAAATTCACATTACTTTGCACATATGACAAAATTAATGGATGAAAATTTATTGAAGATAAATGTTTTACAGGTTTGATTTATAATTATTCAGAGAAGCTGGAGATTAACAATTGATGCTAAAGTATCGGCAAATTATATTTTCAATCATTTAATGTAATTCCCAAAGAACTGACCTCTAAAACCTTGCTTTTTGAACCACGACACATGATTTTATATTACCTTTGAACTAAATATATTCATGTCATTAATTCATTTCTTAAACTCTCATTTTTTAGTGTTTCCATTTTTATAGTACAGGGCAATTGTTCCTGTTTGTCTTCTCTGAGTGAAAATACAGGAGAGATTCACAAGTGCAAAACTTCATGGCCTCTAGACTTTTAGAAGCTTTTTCTAAATTTTATTTGTATATTAAGATTTAAAATATTTATTTCTGTAATTTATTGTATCTTATCTCTTTATTATTCATTTAAAATGCTCCTTAAATGTTTCATATGTATATGGTTCACTTGGAAAGATTCAAAGAGCCTTCACAAACTGTTTTACTTCTACTCATTAAACTTTTTTCAATGGGTATTCTTTGGCAAACAACAAAAGTCATTGAAAAGTCTAAGAATTCCATGACCTTTTTTGTGCTTTGAATCTTTTTTTAAGTAAAAGTAGCCAGTGAAGAAGATGGAAAACAGGAAAGAGGAAACTGGGTGAGTGTGCTGCAATATCCAGGGTTTTTTTTTAAAGATTAATTCATTAGTTATTTTTCATTGTATTGGAAATTGAAAAGTGGATGGAATCCTAAAGTATATGGTGAACAAAGAGAAACTGTATGTGATTATCTGAATAAAAAGGAGGAAGTGAAATTAAGCAAGTCTTACAGTCTAGCGAACTGTTTAACGCTTAGCTCTGGCACATGTTAGGCTTTTGGAGAAGTAACTTCTCTCTGTTTCATGCTGTTCATCCGTAAAGTAGAATTAATTACAAATTAAATTAAGAAATATTTACCAACAAAAAGCACCATGCAATGCCAGGCACTGGTATGTTAGACTGAATTACTTTTTCCCAGTATTCAGTTCTCCCTATGTGAGATCACATGCCCCTGCTTTACGGAGCTCAGGCTTAGACATGGGTGGGGCCTGCTTTGGCCCAAGAAATGTACAGATAGTAATCACTCCGCTCAGGCGAGACTTTTCAGTTTTATGGTAGTCAGCTTTTCATCTCTGATAAAATATTTGACATAAATAACATTAAAGATAAAGATTTATTTTCATCCCTGGTTTCAAAGGTTTCAGTTTATGATCACTGGCTACATTACTTTTAGATCCCTAGCCAGGCAGAGACACCATGCTGAAAGAATGTGGCGCAGGAAAGTTGAACACCTCAGAACAGTGGGAACTAGAAAGGAAAAAGAAAAAAAAAAAAGGAAGAATATGCCTTCCTGTGGTTCTTCCCATATGTCTTCCAAATGTATCCCATCTCCTAACAGAACATCTAACTATGGAATTACTGATCCATTAATGCACTGATGTGTTAGTTCCATCACAATCAAACACCTCTCTGGGCATCTCTCAACACCATCAAATGTAGAATCAAGATTCGCTCTCACGACTTGACCAAGGGCTAGAGCAAGGCCCTGAGTTTGATTCCCCAGCACTACGTAAGCAATGTATGGGGGGATACATTTGTAATCCCAGCTCTAGGGAAACTAAAACAGGAGGAATTCTGTGAATTGTGAATCTGAGACCAGCATGGGCTACACAGTGAGTTCAGGACCAGCCTAGACAACAGAGCGAGACTCTCACTCAAAAACAACAACAACAGCAAAAGTTAGCTCTCCTGAGTTCATCTCGTATAAACCTGACACCCAAATACATCTTAAAACACTCCGTCTCCTAATAAAATCACAAAAAGATAAGAAGTCGCTTAACTGAGTGGAAATTCTTCCATGTAAAACCATAAATATATTAATTCCCCCTCAAAATCTCAAGTTTTCCAGCACTGCCCAGAGTCTCCTTTGAGGCTCAAGAAAACTCTCAGCTAGACGCTTCTGGAAGCAGGGAAGGAGTTGTATAAGCCTAATATATTTTTAAAAGGAAGACGAGGGAAGAAGAAGAAGAAGAGGAAGAAGAAGAAGAAGAAGAAGAAAAAGAAGACGAAGAAGAAAAGGAAAGACTAAACCAAAACCAAAACTCAGCTTAATAAATATTAACTTCTGTAATTCCAGATCAAGCTCCCAAGACACGTGGTATCAGAATGTGCATCCAACACTTTTGGGCAGCTACACCCATAAAGCCTTGCTGTTTGTATTTAATAAAGCTCTTTTGGGGCCATTTCCTCTCCCTGCTTCCAGCCTTTCTTGGAAGACATTGAACATTGCTGTCATTTCTAGATTCCTGGAGTGTTCATTGAAGTTTTGCCTTCACTCTGACATTGCTCTTAAGGACTACTTGTATAGATCACAATCCTGCTACACTGCTACATAGTCTGGCCTCCCAGGCCATTCTTTGAAATTTGGCTGTCTCTTTAACTTCATACCTCTTGCACTGCAGAGTCCTGCAAAACCAGCCTCATGGGAACCATGCCAAGCTCTGCCACAGTTTGAGGAGTATCCAGTTTTAATAAGTTGAGATAAATCCTGGGGAAACAATCTCCTATGTGGAATTTTAGGAGCACCACACCCCACTGGGTCTCTCTTCTCAAAGCAAAATGCTTCACCTGAGTTCATACCCTTAAAACTACTACGGGAAGGATCTGGCCAATTTCTGAGATGCCCTCAAGGCATTGTTCAATTGTCCTGATACAAAATGCTTAGTTTCTTTTTAATAGCACTAATTTCTTCAGCTACCACATTCTCCATGGACACATATATGCACAAACACACACATGTGCACGTGTGCACACACACAAACACACACACTTTCCAAACCAACTCGCAAGTTGTTTGAATCTTTTCCTCTGTTTTCCACATAATTTTTACAATAAATCTGACTGAAGCAGGTAGCAATCTGTATGAAACTACCCAAATATTGTGCTGCTTTGAATATTCCTCTATCAAATTAGTTAGTTCATCTTCAAATTGAGTTTTGCTCAAAGTTTAAGGCATTGACAAAATATAGATAACTTCTTTGAAAGAATATGTATAACAAGCAGTTTCTAGTCCCATACCTACAGAAGTGTTCACTTTCATCTGAAACCTCCCGAGCCCACCCCTTACTCTTCGCATTCCTATCATAATTCTGGTTTTATCTCAGACAAGATTCCTCCAGTAAGATTTGCTTCTCTACACCTTTCTGAGTTCCTCCTTAAACTGATCCCAGAAGAGTCTTAACCACACAATTAGGTGTAGTCATAGAAGCATTCCTATTTCTTGGTATTAAATTTCTATGTTAGTCAGATTTATGTCACTGCAAAAATACCTGACATCGACAACTCTATTTTGACCCACAGATTCAAAGGTTTCAATTCGTGGCAGACTAGCTTCATTGTTTTAAGGCCTAACATGACAGTATCACGACAGGAGGGCTTGGCAAGGGAAATGTATGCATCTCGTGGCAGCCAGGAAACAGAAAGGAGAATAAATCAGGGAAAAACTGTGCTCTTCGAAGGCCTAACCCCAGAGATCTTATTTCTCCACCTGAGACCCACCTCTTACAAAGACATTCATCTATGAAGTCGTCAATAGGTTAATACGTGAATGAGTTCAGTGCCTTCACCGTGGTTAATTACCTCTGCCATAATCCAAGAAAGCTGAAACTCAGTATAAATCATCACAAGTGCCAGTGAATCTTCGATTCGTTATTTCCCCCTTGCTAGAGTGACTGAGCACACCTCAAACAGAAACTCTGTTAGTCTGCCATGTAGCGGAAGAATACCAGCAAGCCTAGGAAAAGACATAGTGTCAATGGGAGGGAAATCTTCGTTTTACAATGTTTATAAGATTTTCAGATTACTTCCATAGAGAAGGCTAAATCAGACATTTCAGATTAGCTAATATTCTACTGTTCACTTTGAAAAAAGATTGTCTATGGAGACAAATACTTGAAAAATGTTCCATTGAACTTTAGTGTCAAGTGAGTTTGGGGACAGCCTAAGCTACATGGTGAGGTCAAACTGGGCTACATAGTGAGATCAAGACCAATCTGGACTACATAGTGAGTTCCTGTCTCAAACTAAATAAATAAACAAAATGCTAAAAGTGAATAGGTAAAAATCACTGTATTTTCCTACTAAACAAAATATATAGTCAAACCTTTGACTCATGTTAAACACTACACTATATGCTATGATTATGTTAATTTGGTAGAAAGTTACAGTGATCAACTGTGTTCTCTACTTAAAAAAAGTTGCTAAGAAAGATAACATGGATTCTTTAGAATCAAGAAAGAACTTGAATACAAAGAATTAGGAAAGGTAGCCCCAGGATCTCTGAAGAGACAGTTTAGGTGATATTTGGGCTGACTGTGAGGATGTTACTATTAAAAAAAAAAAACCCTATATATGCTAAGTTTTTTTTTCTTCTCCTGAACTTTACATTTATGTAAATTTATCTTGTGGTCTCAGTTTAAATCAGCCAAGGTACAACATCTTAAGCCAGGCCAATGAAAGCCTTTATTTAAATTTTGAGTCTTTGTCCAAGAGAAAGAAATTGCTAGGAGTAAATTACATCTATTCACCTCCCAGAAGAGAGTGCATAGATTCAAGAGAAATAATTGCAGATCATGCGCAGTAGAAAAGTTGGCAAATGTGCATTTGCGTGTATGAATGTCTGAATGTCTCATCCAGAACCCAAGTATTTTGGGTCAGTGGGATAAGTTTCTAATAAACCAAAGAAAATACCCAGAGACAGTTTTTTTGTGAAAAATTATTAAAGATAACCAAGAAGTATTAAAAGTGAAATGCACAATTGGTTGCAGCTTTCTAGCAAGAGGTGATTTACAAGAAGTACTTTTGTCCACTAGTCCAACAACACTTCCTTATCAAACCAAATGGAAGAGGCCTACAAGTCAACAGCCTTTCCCAGCAACATCCATGAGACATTAGCACCGGCCAACAGTTTCATTACTAGGATTCCCATCGGTTGGTTAGATGAATGTGATGGCTTTATGCTAGGTTACTAGAGGGAGGAAGTTTTGTGGATTAATCTGCATTTTAGGTGCCATCATTAGCTGTCTTCACTCCATTGCTTGACCAGAACCCCAAGGAATCAAAGGAGAGTTGGCTCAGCATGCACCTGAAATAACCCAGATAGCCCGCTTTCAGACTTCCCTTAGACAACGCTGATCTTGGTATTCTGCATCCTGTCCACTTGGAATAGATTTTAAACTTGGCAAGAGTCTTGGAAGTCTAAAATAGGCACTTCAGGGATGAGGTGCTAAGTGTCCTTGTTTCTCTTGTACAGTAGACAAAAACCCTGATTTTTATTTTAATGCTAAAATCTATATAAAATTTAAACTGGTATGAAACAGGTAAGAATTTTGATAATTTTGGACTTAGAAATTAAATTTAAATCTATTTCATGTGCTTTAAACCCTAGATTGAGTTTTCTTAATCTCTGCTTCTAAAAAAGAAAATGTCTTGTGGACTTTTTAAGGACTGTTACTTAAAGCATATTTTAATGGATAAATACCTTCTTGCAGTGAAAAGTGCAGATTTTTTTTCATGACATGAAGACTCATTATCTTAAATTTTGCATTTTGCAGGTTGTTTATTTACATGTTCTATGGAATTAGTGCATTCATTTATTTTCCTTTAACACTTATTTATCTGCAGCTTCTTCAAACAGATACTTTTTTTATGATCCAGCACACCTTTCTTTTCACAGGGATCCCAGACCACTCTTTTTGTGCACTCTCCCCTATTCCAAGAAACCTAAGTCATTTTCCATTTCATGACTGAGCAAGTTCACACCTTTTAGCAAGTTGTAATGAATATTTTAGAGTAACGGAATTAAAAGAAGACAATATCGTTTCGAGAGTTATGAGAATGAGTTATTTACACTTTTACGATGGCAGACACACTCTTGACCTCCCGTTCCCAAGGAGGTGTGTGGGGTCATCTTTTATGTGGCAGAGAAAACATTCATCTACTCTCTCATGCTTCTGTGTTCTAGCTCTCAGGCACGGTTGCCCAGAAAAAGAATTTTCTTGGTTTTGTCCAAGTTACTTCACTTCTTAATACAGTTGGCCTTTTTCCTGGATTGGACAGTGGGAATATCCACTCTCTTAAAGGGAAATATTACCCACTCACATAAAGAACAAACAATCCCTCAGGATACAGATAAGCAGATGAATATCCCATGTGTTTCCAAGACTCTGGACTAAGTCTTAAATGACAGCATATGCCACACAGTTACGATCAAGTCCAGGCACTGTGCTAAGCACAGGGCAAGTTGTTTCTTATTCTTTGTTTTGGCAACAGATAAAAGAGACTCCGGCTTGCACAAATTCTATACCGCTGTGTGTTCTGTATTCTTAATCCCTATGACCTAATGCTTAGACAAGCATTATGGTCACGTTTATAAGAAAATCATTTGTAAAATAATCAATTTTACTCTAAATATAAATACAAGAGGGAAAGGTACTGTCTACCTCTATGGTAGAAACACCAAATTTCTATTCATATTCACAAAAAACTCATTATAATCCAGTCTGTAGTCACTGCATTTACTTCTGAGTCATACCAGAGATGAAGAATTCTACCAAGTGGTAGGATTTTTGCTTTATAGGTATAAAATTGAAAGTCACATGAAAGGATGCACAACGCTAAAGGCAGTTTGCCCTACATGTAAAATTTCGTAGCCTAACTCTAAGGAGCAGAACTGTTTGTTTCAGAATGCCCATTTTAAAATAGAGGTTTCACCAAGAACCCTACTACATTAACTCGTTTGTGGCAAACCACGATGTATTAACCCAACCTGTGCTACCCTCTAGAGTGATGCTCACTTATAAATTAAAGGCTGTTGATAGTGTTTGTATGTCTACACTATCGTCTCCTTTTAGGGGTTCTCCCCATAAGGAACTTTATTTCACTTTTTAAATATGCTAAGAGAAAATGCTGTTCAGTCTACACTGCAGTATTTTTTTTTCAAATCTGCTTTATAATGTTCGTTCCTGGTGCCAGCATTTGAGATTGCGGCTTTATTGTTTCAACGATAACGGAGCCCATATCTATAGTGGCCTCCTAACTGCCCTTCTTAGAATTTACTTATTCAGTAGTTTCATGGATTTTCTATACCACGGCTGATCTTGTCTATAGGAAAACAATTAAGATAATGCTACTTCCTTGCCCAACATGACCATTTTGGAGAGCATTGTTTAGATTTTTTTTTTTTTGAGCTTCAACAGCTTTATCAAGTTCCAGTAAGTTCCAGCCTGTGGGCTAGTAAAACCACCTATGTCAAACAAATATGAAGTAGTTCACAAACCAAATATGAAATAGTTCAAGAATTCTGAATTTTTTTTTTTAGATTCACACTCGGAAGTGACATCAACTGAGTAACATTCATAGACCTAAAATCAGTGTGTTAGAGCATTTCAAATGTCCATTTATTACCCTGGATCTGGAGGTAGAGGTCTATCTCCTCAGCACCTTGACTGATGCAATATCAAGGAAACATCATTAAGCCACAGTCAAAATATATTTCAGTATGCCCAGGAAAATGGGTACCACATACTGGATGATCAGACCTGACCAAAGCAGTGACCTAGCATAGAAGCCCAGTCCAGGTAAGAAAGACTTGAAAAAGTCTGTCAGGTGGTTCCCCTGTCTGATGCTATGAGTACTCCTTCCAAATTTCCTCACCTTGTGTTTTCTACAATGTCTGAGACGTTTGCCGAGGTTTTAAGAAGGCATTGAAATCCACACACATTCTTCTCATTTGTACTAAAAAAATAAATAAATAAATAATGAGCAACTTGAATAAAACTACCTCCTCGAAGAAGCAGAAGAACGCGTGTGTGTTGAGAAGACAATGACAATGAAAGAAACAGTATCTGCTGTGGTGCTGGACAAGGTTTCTCATCCTTGATCGAGGGTACTGACTGCTGTGATGGCATCAACAAGCTTGTAAAGGACACAGACGCAAAACAATTTATTCCTCCTTCCAGGTTCCTAGTGTTCCTGGAGTACAGCTCTGAATTGTTGACCACGTGGTGCATCTTGGTCCGAGGGTTATCTTGGGGCTACCCTAGAATGTCTATCAGGGAGGACAGGAAAGCCAGCTCTTGGTCAGTTTACACACAGTGCAATGTGCGAGAAGCTAAAAATATGTTACTCTTCCATGTGTGTAGTGCCATTTATCCTTGTGACACACTAGCAGGTTACTTTGCCCATATTTACCTTTCCTAAGATCTCAGGTTTTCCTTGTCTATGATCTGTGTCTGAAATCTCAGGCTGATATCTCAGTCGGCACCTCTGCCATTGTTACTTTTGACAGATGTGAGTGGGTGGGGTTGCTTTAACTCTGGAGTTATGTGCTATAACACACAATCCCACAGCGGCATCATAATGACAGGTAAAGGAGTGGTAAGCAACAGGGCAACACAGCTTGCCTGCAACATTAGAATCTGACCTCAGTCCATCTTCGAGTGTTTTGACACAATGACGGAAATATTACAGAACATTGTCATTTATGAATACTATATTTGTTCTATTCATTTCTCTCCTGTGAATTATAGCGGCTTCTTGACCTTGCAAATGTGAATTTCAGAAGTTAATCTTAGCTAGCAACTTCTCTAAAGAAAAAAAAAAAACATTACTGCCATCCACAGCAAAGTGGCACAGAGTTGTATACACGGGGTAGTTCCAAGAGCAAGGGAAGAACACTAAAACAACAAAGAGACAGAGTGGGAAAGTCACAGATCCCTGACCAGCGCATGAAAGGCCTCCCGCACTCCCACAGAGAACTGCGGTGTTCAAAGAGAAGAAAACATTGTTTGAGTATGTTTTTCTGCTCAGATAACAACTCATGTTTTTAGCAATGAATTGTCTGAGGATTACGTTGCTTCCATATTTTTCAAAAATCTGTGAATGTTAATTAAATCAACACATTAAGGGTATTTTAAAATGCAGTTTACTCTGCTGGGATAAGATTAAAGTCTTCAATATTTCAGTAGTTCTACGAGTCAAGACATATTTGAAATGTAACTTGAACATCTGCAATTTAATGAAAATAAATGATTTTGTGAGATAGAGGAAGAGTGTAGAGAAATCCGACTTTTCAAGTGTATTTGAAAGACCTTTAAGTTCTCTTAGACACAGATTGACACCTCAAAGCCCTGATTATTGACATTGTACAAATTCATTAAGGAACATACTGAAAGCTCATCTCTAGAGAAAGAGTTGTCAGGGTTGAGTAAGCATAGTGAAATTGATCAGAAAAACTCGTAAATAAATAAATTTCATTGTGCTTTTTAGCAAAACACTTTCTTCATACACTTTAAGGAGACATCTTGTGTGTGTGTGTGTGTGTGTGTGTGTGTGTGTGTGTGTGTGTCTGCATATGTGTGTACGTATAAATATATGTGTGTGTGTGTGCTTGTATGTGCGTGTATGCCTATATGCATTAGTTATCAAAACATTATTCTGAGAGTATTGCGTCTAAGAGAGGTAACTAATTACCCACCATACTACCCTGAACAATTTACATGGTATATTTTTAGTAAAGGAAAAGTAAAATAATATAGTAATATAATACTCTATAATAGGCAAAGTAGGTCATTAACTGCTGCTCGGGCAACTTCTGCTTAACAAGGTCCACTAGTATTACGTTTCTGATTTCTTACAAACCACTACCTCTCTATCCGTGCTCCTAACAACAGAGCACATATCATCTAGATGCAGTTCTGTGATACATGTGAACAGCAAACTGGACTTTTTCAGTCTTAACCAGAGAGAAGAATAAGTGTTATTAATTTATTGTCAGTCATTCGTTCTACATAGATACTATGAACTTAACTTGTCTCAGTCTGTATGGCTTTGATGTCATGTGATAAACTGCCTTGGTAGCTACAGGGTATTAAGGAAGATAGAAATTAATATGCTTTATGAAGAATATCAGAGGTGCAGAAATTTATGCATGATGAAAGTTTTTCTAGTAGAGTTGAAACTGCACAAACTCTCATTCTGAAAGCTGGCATTATATACAGTGGAAAATGTTTTTATTCAGGGTACACGCTGGGAATAGTTTTGCTATCACAAGCTGCAGATGTGGGCAATCTCATTTTATGCTAGCACGTTCACTTTCACCTCCCAGCCTCTTTCTCTCGCCCTTTCTCCCTCCTTCTGTCATCTCGGCACTGTGGTGCAGTGTCATATGGAAGCAAAAGATGACAGCCAAGGAGGGGGCCGGAAGCTGAGCAGGAACAAGCACAGGGGGTAACTTCTCCTGAGCCACGGGAGGCAGACAAGTTTCGGAGCACGAATCACAGGAAAAGGAAGCTCTGTAAGTCTCTTTGCCTCATGTGTTGGGCTCATTATTGACGAAACAGAAAAACAAAGTAATGCTGAAAATCCTCTAGGCACCAAAATTCAGGTGCTTGGATCATGGCATGCCAAGTGAAAGTCTCCTGCAGTTCCTGAACAAAGCAATACGAGGAAACGGCAAATTGGTAAAACTGGCATAGGGTATGAGGATGTGGACTCAAACTAATGTATTAACTGGCATTATCTAGAAATGATCACAAAGAAGGAATAGAGATCTAAAATCTTTAAGGAAGTCCCCAATTCTTAGATGACCCTTTTTCTTAAAGAAAGTGGCAGAGATATAGAAATCAAGAAAATCAATTTAAAAGGAAATGAGCAAGAATGACTCTACCTCTGGCAATAAGGCATAGCAATCTGGGTAAGGAGAAAATGTATAGTGTCAAATGTAAAAGAAAATTCAAATGTATTGGAGTCAACTTGACCTCAAGGCCTAGGGCTAAGCCAAGAGACCAGTCTAAAAACACCTAAGCAAAGATTAGGGCCTTTAGGGTGGACGGCTTATTCAATAGCGAGTTGTCTAATAGATTTTCAGCACAAGTACTAAAAGGAAGCTTTCCTTTTTTTTTTCCCCCTCTCCCGTGCAGAGCATCATGTCCATTTTAGGATAGCAGGGGTCACTACCACACACTGGTCCTTCACCCTAGAGGAGTCCGCCTTGTGATTGTGACACAAACATATGCAGATCCTGCTAGATTCTGGTATTCCTATCATTCCATTATAGCAAGGCGTAGTGAAACATAGTTAGTTTTCAAAAACGACTAATTTGGAAATACTAGTTGCCAGTATTTCCTGAAATAGCAACCATTTAAGAGAGTATCATGCCATTCTAAAAATATTCAGTGTTAGTCAAAGTGGACAGAAATATAAAGCCACATAATCAAGAATTTTAGGAGGTTCTATGCTCCAGAACTGTCATTTTTACCTACCATCGCTGTCTAAATATAACACACAGTGCTTGTGGGAGAAAGACCATGTGAATCAAGATCAAGTATGTAATGCATTTCCTCCCTTGTCTTTGGCTACCTTGTTGACGTGCTAAGTACGAAGCTAAGTCTAGTCATCTGATGGACAGGACAGCTGGGCAGGCGGGACAGCTATTCCAGCGCTATCATATTTCAGGTGTGGGAATACAACTTACATTTACTTAAGAACAGTTGCCTTTGGGCCAGCTATGAACTTGACCTCATTTCAGAGAGCACATTCCCCTTTTCACCCACAGCACAGCTGAAGTTTTGAACAGAACTTATTTAGCTCAATTTTCAAAAAGAAATTGATTCAAAGACTTTCTTTAGAAGGCACAGTGCCATGAGACTTTTGCCTGTGTGCTTAAAAGGCTTAGGAGGAAATAATTACCTAGATTGTTCTCTAATGAGTGAAACTAAACTCCATGTTTTCACTTCTAGCTCAAACTATTTGGGAAAAAAGTGCTGGGTAGAATTTTTGAAGTTGTTTTTTGGAAATCATTCATTCTTATAGATGTAGACTTTAAATTAATAGAAGATTTGGTGTATTATATGATAACACCGATTTTTAAGTATATAACATATATGCTTATGTATGTATATATGATATATTATAATAAAACTCAGAATTTTTACAGTGAATAACTGTAATACAAAACACTGTAAAATCCCTTGCCGATAGCTGGACAGGTTTCTTTTCAAGATCTGAAATTATGTATAAATATTGCACGAGAAAGATCTGAAAACATAGTCAGTTAGCTTTTAACAATAAATAGCACCTAATATATGTTTTAATCCCAAATATGTAAAAAATACACTCAGCTATTACTAAGTTAGCCAAAGCCTTTACATCATTTACGGGGTATAAACTGAGCTAGTAAAACTGCTTGGCTCTGCTCCTGATTAGACAGAGTCCAGTGGAATGTCAACGGAGAAACACTGAAGGACAACCTGAAGAGATGGGTTGATAAGCTTCACTAAAAAGACACGGCTTCTATGGTTCTGTAAAGGGAAAGAAGCACCTCTCCGTTAACATGTCTTCCCAGTGTCCTGCATCTTATCCATTTCAAACTTTAGTTCATAGAGCATGCTAAATATGCCAGAGAAAAGAATCAACACCTAAATTTCTATTTGAAATGGACGTAACATTCCATCTTTATTAGAGTGCTAAAACCTGTGTCCATAACCTCATAGTGACTGATCTTTTCTGGCCAATATCCCACATACACAAACATCCACACACTCATTTTTTAGCATCGTACATGAATATCTCAGATCTGATCTGATCATGTTCTAAATTGCTATCATAAAATTAGAAAAATTTAACCCATTATGAAATTTTAATGCCTGGTGTGGGTAAAAAGTTTTTTTTTTTTTTGTGACAAGAGCATGAATAAGTAGAAACTGCTTCTAAAGAGAATGTGATCCAACATTATTGCAAAAATGTGTTAGTATAGCAAGGTTGTTACATTTAATGGTGTATTGGAAAGTGTCTGTCTAATTTATACTTTGCCGTATTCAGGCTGCAGCAGTTTTCCTGTGTACCTATCCTGCGTCTGAGGCTCCGAATGATGCCAATACCTCGTTCATTCAGTACCATCTGTAAGACTATGACAACAATCACAGATGTTTAAATAGTAGAACACAATAAAAGACACAATGTGTTCAGACTAGTGGTACTTGGAATTCTATGGAAGTGTGTTAATAACTAATTTTTTTTTACTAACTGTTTACAGACACTTCCTTCTCAAGACCAAACAGAACATCAAAAATTTTATAATTTCAGTGCTTTCTATTCTCAGATTTCAAGATTAGGAACATTTTTTTTCTCAAAATAGGACAAGCCTAAACCTCATTAATGACTATTTTATTTTGTAAATTTACTTTTAATTTTTGCTACTTAATTTTAGATTTTATTCACTTTACTTACATTTTAGTTAACAACAATAATCTTTATAAATAACCCCTAATGTTAAAATACTAACATAATATACTATTTTCTTCTGATTATGACATCATTCCAATTCAGTCCCTTCCTCTGATGTAATTATTAATTGCATTTTCAATGTGTTCTATTAGAATTCAGAAAGAACTATTATATGCCTAAGTATACTCATATAATATACATGCTTTATATGTTAGAGTATTTTATACTGAAGATATAATACATATTCTAGATTTAGCTTTTTAATTTAAAAAATTAGTAACTTAAGGAATGTCATATAAGTAAATATAGGTCTTTTTCAATCCCAATAACTATTTCAGTTTTTCAATCTTACCCATATATATATATATATATATATACAGTTAATATTTTAACAATATTCTTTGAGATTTCATTCTTAAATTTTTGTTTCTCTGATCACTAGTGTGGTGGAGAAACTATACACATCAATTAATAATCATTTTTCTGTGATCCTAAATTTTACATTATTGTTTATTAAACTTTTTCACATTTTATTGGTAAGTGCAAAATATAAAGTTTACATTGAGCTTGAGTATTCTGTGCACATACTTATGGTGCCATGGTTACAAATCCTTTCCTTCTCTCTTTCCTACCCTCCTCCCCTTCCAGTTCTCATTACTCACCATATTAAGTTCAATGAAATAATTGTGATCTGGGTTTCTCATATCAGAGAAACCCTTCAATATTTCACCTTCAGCTTCTGACTCACTTTCTTCAGCATGAAGGCCTAAAGTTCTCTCCACTTACCTACAGAAGCCTCCAACTCATCTCTGTTACATGTTGTCTTTAACTCTTTTGGGAAAACTCTCAGAAGAGGTATCGCTGGATCGCAGGGGATATTCATTTCCAGTCTTTTGAAAGACATTCATACTGCTTTCCATAGTGGTTGTAGAAGTTTACATTCCCACCAGCAGTGCAGGAGGGTTCCTTTTCCTCACAGGCTTGCCAGCACTGATTGCTGTTTGTGCTCTTGCTATACGCCCATCTCTCCAGATTTAGGTGGCATCTTAGTGATGCTTTGATTTGCATTTCTCTTATGGCTAAGGATGTTGAACATCTCTTCATGTGTTTACTGGCCATTTGAACTTCTTCACCTGAGAACTGCCTATTCATTTCTTTTGACTATTTTTCAATAGGATCTTTGCTTTTGAGGGGCTTGATTTCTTCAGTTCCCTGTATATTCTGGTTATGAGCCTCTGACCTGAAGTCTTGGTGGTGAATATTTTTTTTTCCAGTGCGTTGGTTCTCTTTTTACACTGTTGATAATTTACTTTGCTGTGCAGAAACTTTTTAACTTGACATAATCCCATTTGTTAATAATGGGGGCTATTTTTTCTGCTTTGGTGTTTTATTAAGAAAGTCTTTGCCTTAGATATTTGTCTAATTTGTCTTCCAGAGGCTCAGTGCTTCAGTTTTAATATCTAGGTCTTTGATCCACTTTGATTTGATTTTGGTGCATGGTGAGAGGTGTGTGTCTATATTCTTTCCTCTGCCAGATATAACTTTTAATTTAATAATTTGTCTTGTTTCTTATAAACCAGTAAGAACATTTAATTATTCAAATATTGGTCCACTTTCTAATAGTCTTCACATATTTCCATTTTACCTCTAGTTATAGGTACGGAACATTTTATTCTATCAACTTTTTGAAATTTGGAAAGTGAAATTAACATTTTTTTCATATTTCTCTGGTTGTTGTATATGTTATTTATTTGTATTTTATCTACTTTCTGTGGTTTAGTTTCAACGATGTCTTTTAATACTTTTATTGCTTATTCCACTTGAAATTTATTTTTTAAAGCAAGTTTGACTAATCCTCTAAATTTATTTTTTCTCAAATGATATGCAATTGCTAAAACAGATATCTAAAAGTCTACATTTTCCTTTATAATTGAGAATCAACATATCGATTGAAAGTTTAAAAAAGAAGCCTAGCCTTATAATTTTATATTAAATGGAGACAGTGGCACGAAGGGAATCTCATGGTAGCAGCACCTTCTTCTTGCCTCTATTTTCAATGGTACTATTTTTGGGGTACTGATCATCTTTT
Organism: Ctenodactylus gundi; assembly: GCA_004027205.1. NCBI lineage: Eukaryota > Metazoa > Chordata > Mammalia > Rodentia > Ctenodactylidae > Ctenodactylus > Ctenodactylus gundi. The sequence goes on along the minus strand of PVKB01003257.1, from coordinate 192,488 downwards.
TCAATTTCATTTCCAAAACATTCTTGATAAATACATTTTTTTTTTGTTTTTAAAATGTTTCTACAAATAAATTTTACGCTTTGGTTACTTAACCAGCTCCTAGAAGTTGTTGATAGGCCATTCTTGAATGTTGTTAGTATTCCTGTGCATAAACTAAGCCTGTTATATAACATAAAAATATTAAAGTTTCCAAAAATTTAACATACACTTGTACATGTTCACTTTCTTTGTATTTTCAGAAATAAAAAAAATTCTAATGCTTTTATTTTTACCTCAATTTCTTCTTTCCCAATATTCAAAAAATGAGCTTTAGCATTAAAATTATTACTGAGATTTTTTACCTTGTATTTTACTTTCAGGCTGCTACTGATTTAATAATGCATTAATGTTATACTATGTTTTAGAATTGTCATTATTCATTCATCTAGATGAATTTTGGAAGTATGCAATAGGTTTTTGGATACTATTAGGTCTTCTTGTTTATATATAATGTTACTTGACTTTTTATAGTCTTCACTTTAATACAATGTTTCTTCAAAAACCGAGCAAAGAGATTTTCTCTTCAGAACTTCCGTTGTGTCTCTCTCTTGCTCACTTTCACTAGGCATTACCAGTACAGATGTCTAATAACATAGATATTCTGATATATATATATATATATATATATATATATATATATATATATTATATATATATATAATTTCTGATCTATGTACATATAATAGATATATGCATACATTTATGTTTATAAAATCACGTAAAGCTTTTAAAAGTGCATTTTAACACACAGCATTCTGAAATGTGGTCTTACATATTTCTGAAGATGAAGTTATTTTAAATCTGTTCTATTTAGTCTTTTCTTCCTAATAATGTCAGTATTTTCACAGGCTGTAAAAGAGATGTATTTTGTTTTATCCTATTTTAGTGGTAAAAAATGATTTATTTCAGTGCCTTAACACAGAACTATATCCCCTGCCCTTTTTACTTTTCGAGACAAGATCTGGCTAAGTGGCTAAGTCGCTAAGGCTGGGCATGCGCTTACAACTTTCCTGCCTTTTCTTTACAGAATTACTGAAATTACAGGTGTGTGCCATCATTCTCCAATTTTAAATTTTTATTTTAAAAATTATTTCTAATTTTATTATGTTGAAATATTTCTCCTCTTTCATTCTTTCAATTACCTTTTCTTTGATGTGTTATTGTCCCTAAGTATTAGTTTGTATCTTTTAATCTTTCTTTCCTTTTTCTTAACTGAACTCCATATTTCAGGTTACTAATTTGTTCCTATGTTCTTTTTAGGCTTCAGTTGGACCATTACCAGGTGACATGATGTCTCTCCTATCTTAAAGTTTGTTCCACTCCAACAGGGCAATATAATTTTGAGGCCAGATTCCTCAATATGTTACATCCTAATGTCAAAAGCTGGATCAACACGACAGCACTGAATCCTGCAGTGCACCCTTAGGTTTCTGCGAGTCCATCAGCCAGATTTCCTGTGACAAAAGAATATACAAGCAAGGACAGAAGGGAGAGTAATACTGACATCCTCCCGATTCCTTGAGATAGACCTTCTATTCTAACTTTAATCCTGTTCAGCTCAATAGTGAGTGACCTTTGATAATTCTAGATGGTTGTGTGAACTTTTCAGAAATGTGAAGAAAAAGGCTATGTGAAAGAAGTGTCGTGGAATTGCAAATAAAGATGAGAGCAGGAGATAGGGACTGGAAAGAATATTTGACTGTACTTGAGCTAATGACGATATTGATTTCATGCTCTGATAGACTCTAAAGGACAAGACACAGTAATGATATTTCATTTCAATTTAACATTATGGATGTAATGCCAGCCAAGGTACTTTTGTTCTGCAATACCTTCTTTTTCAAAACAGCTGAATTGAAGATATAGGAAAAATTACACTTAAATCATATTTGTTTGAGGCATATGAGTGCAAAACTTACTTGTGCTGCTGTGGTCCAGGTAGAGCAGGTAAATGAGAACAAAAATGTCCGTTAAAAAAAGGTTGCACCTCTTAAGTAGCTCAAGACAGAGATAAACATTCTTCAAAAAGCATGCAATTCAAAAATGAGACTGAGACAGAGTGAGAATGGGAAGGAGAATCTTCTGTGATAGCTTTTAGCTGAAGGACGTGAGTAGACAAACACAACGCAAACGTTTCTACAGAAAAGATATTTAAGCCAGTATTGAGGGAGACAGGATACCGGTGAAGATACTGAAGGCTCAGTATAGTAAATGTAAAGCCTCTGTGAATGGAAAAAATGAAAAAAATGCTCTAAGATAGGAGAGCAGTGAAACTGTAAGAAAAAGTGGCCCTGCAAAAGTCTGGAAACCAGGCAGTAGTACTGCAATCGTAAGTAGTAAGAACAGTTAACGGAAAACAGTAAAATAATTTTAATAAATTTGGTGATAGACTGTAGACACTGTTAGAACTGAGTCCCTCAGAACGTGGCGTAGAAGTTAGCCAGCATAATCTGAGGAACAGATAAGAGGATATCCATGGTAGATACCAGGAGATCTGGTCAGAGAACATTGCAACAGTCAGGTTAGGAGAGAGTAACATGAAGCAGGGAAGCAATCACAGAGAAGCAGAAATCAGCAAATGTACTGAAATGTGAATTTCCAGGAGTTGGTGATGTAATACCTATGTGAGGAAAAGCTTACATCAATAATAATTAGTACACTTTGGGATGATATAACCAGGTAGAACATAATGAAACCCACCAATTCTAGAAACAAGGAGTTTCTAGAAATAAAACGAGGAGTTTATTTTTGGACACATTAATTTTAAGATGTAACTAAACCACTGGATGTATAGTTGTAGTGCTCAGGGAAGCAGGAGTATCTGGTTGTACCTGCAGATGAGTCAGTTATCTGGGTGTGTATGGCTATGGTTTGGATCTGGAGTGTCTCCCCAAACCCTCATGTATTTGGATGTAGTGAGATAGCTTTGAGTCATGTATAGTGGAAGGTAAGGCATGGCTGGAAGAGGTAGATGGGTGGGGTATAATGTGGAGGGAGTGTGTCAATTTGTTGAGATTGGGGCAGAGGGGGAGGGCACTCAGGGCGCAGGTTTCTAGTGTGTGCTATTCACACAATCCCTTCAAGACAAGCTCTAAGTTCCACCCCTTTCAATCAGGCTCCCCTTCCAAAAAGCACATGGTTCCAAATACACAAAGCTTTTGCGGGACACTCCATATCCTAACAATAGCAACTGATACAGAAATTGTGATTTGAAGATGATGTGTATCTCTACTTTAACTTAGCCAGTGAGAAGATAATTGAGGTCATAAATCATATCCGTGAGCATGATGAGGTTACCACAAGCAACAATTGCCTCAGGGGAAAAAAAATCTTTCTTTTGGAGGAAGGAAGATACTGGGGGTTAAGCCTAAGGCCTTTGCTCTGAGCCACATCCAAACCCCAATTTTTATTTTTATTCAGACACACAATCTCTGTAAACTGCCTGGGCTGGCCTTGAACTTGTGATCTTCTTGTTTTAACTTTACAAAATGCTGAAAAACATTTTGCAATTTTTTTTTATTAAAATAAAGACATTTTTGACTATACTGGTATTCTCTCGGCAGAAAACTCAAAGAATGTATTGTCTCTGTTATAAATTAACTCATACCCAATAATGTTATTGCAGAATTAATTTTAATGAATCTAATAGATATCAGGTGAAGATCAGAAATATAAAAATAAGTGTACAGCATTGAAGAAATATCCAGGCTAATAATGTAATTTCATACTACAGAGAAAAAGCTTTTGTAAGTGGCATTTAATTGGTTTCTTGTTTCTATAACATTTCTGAGGTTCATTTTAGCAACAGAGAGAAGACCATGCAATATGACACTTAAAACAACTATTAAAATGCTTCCAAAAATGTTGTAGCAGATTCTACTAGTAAGATTCACTCATGCTTAGCCCCTCAACTCTCAGGTCAGCTCTTTCTTTCATGACAGGAAGAAATACAGTCCAAAACCCTACATATTTAGCTCAGCTTTCTTAATTCTCTCAAAGCTACATTGCAAAATTATCTACTTTATAATGCCATTTTTATCCACCCCTAATCATTTTTTCTAAGTATCACCAGTTTCCTAAATAAGACAATGGAGTTTCATAAAGTTTGCAAAAGGTTATGCAACAATCAGTATTTAAATATTTGAATTCATGCTAGTTAAAGTAAGCCCTTATTTAAAAGTTTTGTATTCATCTGGGAGCAAAAGTATATGTCCATTTGGCTTTCATTATTAATTTTAGTGAAAAAGTTTCTGCTTAATTGTGAGGTATGTGTCTTCATGTGTAATGGCTTGCATTTAACATGACTGGAGGGCAATACCTGGAAATATATATGTATGTATATTTTCTGCAGCTTAATATATGCATGCACTTTTGTTGAAATGTCTCTCAGTTACTTTTTCATTGCTGCGACTTAATATTCAGCATACACAAATTTAGGGGAGGAAAGCTTTATTTTAACTCATAGTTTCAGAAGGTCACAGTCCATTCAGGAGCTGCTGGTAGCAATGGATTCCATGGCAGAGGCAGAGATAGAGGCAACTCCTCATGACATCACAAGCAAGAAGTCAAATCAAGGCAAGTTGAAATTAGTCATCAAAAGAAGGCAGGAAGCAGCTAATACATCCTTCCATGTCTCCTCCCAGTGATCAGTCCTTCCTGGGTCTAGGTGTGGAAGGTGTGGTAACCCCCACTACATGCCTATAATCCGATTTACACACTTGTAATCCACCCCTCCAGACTAGACCCCAATCTCCCAACATCACATGGCTCCACAAACAACCTATACCGTTCAAATAATTGAGACTTTTGGAGGACATTTCTGATCAAAACCCTAATAAATGCAAAAAAATCTATTTGAGGAGGATTTAATAATCCTGAATTAATTTAATTTCAAACAACAGAGATAAGTACTCAGACAATAATAACATAATATCAGTAGTGGCTTGGTTGAAGGAACTGAAAAATATATTTTATATTTGCAAATGATTCCCAAGATTTCCTTGGGAAATAATATAACTAAAGAAATTAATGCAAAAAATGCTTCTGCAAAAGGTTTGGTTCAGTAAACATTAAAGTTTAATGCAAAATGGTCGTGAATCAGGAAATTTTTTTTTTTTTAATCATTACACAGGATAGTGGGGCCTTCTCAGATTCCTATGCTGTATAATGTCCTTCTAGTTGTGCATGTGGGGCTGTGACCTGCTCTAACCTACAGAATAGGCCAGTGTCAGGACAGCACACTTCAATGACTAGATTAGTTATTTTTTGTTGCTGTGACTAAATATCCAAATTTCACAAATTAAAGGAGGAAAAGATATATTTTAACTTACAGTTTCAGAAAGTCACAGTCTACTCATGGTCAGCCAGCAACAGTGGAAGCTCAAGGTAGAAGCAGAGGTGGAGGCAGCTCCCCACAGCATTGCAAACAGGAAACCAAGCCTGGTCAAGTCTAGTCCCTGAAGGAAGAAAGCAGCATATATCCTTCCAGGTCTCATTCCAGTGATCTGTCTCTTTAGGATCTGCCCTTAGTGTTCTACCACTTCCTGTTTTAAGCACCTGCCACACACCTGTATTCCAATCCACACCATGCAAAATATGTCACATGCCTGTATTCCACCAGACACCCATAATCCACCCCTCCAGACCAGGTCCCAATCTCACAACAGTACATGATTCCACAGGCAAACAATAACATCCACACAGGCCAGGCTTTGGGGGGGGGGGGGTGCATTTCAAATCCAACCACAATAGTGACTAATCCCCCCATGAGACTTTAATGATCATCTTACTGAAAAAATAATGTCCTTGCAGGCTATCACACTATACGTGGCCATGCTGAGCAAGTCCATGTGGCAAGGTGGTCTCCTGATGGTGGCACCTGGTCAAGACTCACCCAAAACCTGAAAGTAGTCTCTGGCTGACTGCCAGCAAGAACTGAAATTTTCCTAGTGAAGTTCTCAAGGAGATGAATTAGGCACCAACTTTATGAGCTTAGAAATATTCCCTCCCCAGCTGACCACTGGTTTTTCCCTTCAGTCATCACTGCCCTTTGGTTCTTTCACCTGAGATCCCGAAGTAGGATGTACACCAAAGCCGTGCCCACTCTCCCGACGCACACGAGCCATGAGATGGCAAGCATGCCGTTTTAAGCTAGTAACATTTTTTGACAATTTGTTGTATACATTTATGTACATTTTAACTTAGTACACACACACACACACAGAGAGAGAGAGAGAGAGAGAGAGAGAGAGAGAGAGAGACAGAGAGACAGAGAGACAGAGAGACAGAGAGAGAGAGAGAGAAGAAAAGAGAGACTGGGAAAGAGAGAATTACCTTTGTCATCAGTGTACAAGTCAATGAATCCTCTGTAAGGAATGTCCATGTCAAGAAATAAGACATTGCAAACATTAGCACACACCCCTGTAGCCTTTCCATACTTTTTGGTTCCATCACTACTCTCTCTCTCTCTCTCTCTCTCTCTCTCTCTCTCTCTCTCTTTTGGGTCAGGGTCTCACTGGACAGCCCTGGCTGATCCTAAACTCAGGCTAGCCTGTGGCAATCCAACTGCCTCAGACTCCCACCTGCTGGGATTACAAGCATGTACCACCACGCCCAGCTTTATGTTTTAGTGGAGAATTAAAATTAGGGGCTTGTGCTCGCAAGCAAGTGCTTAACTGCTGTGCCGTTTCTCCAGCCCTCTCTTAAACACCATTCTGGAAAGAGGAGAAGCACTAGGATTAGAGAAAGAGGAAGCTGAGAAGAGCACTGGGAGCCAGCAAACAGCCAAGGGGAGAGACTGCAGGGGGTATCTGAGGTATTGCAACTGGTGGAGTAAAGGCTTACAAGACATGGGAGACAACTGGGTGTAGTCCTAAAGATTCATCAGCCGTTCTTACTTTGACATTCATCCGTAAACCATCGCCCTCACTGCTGGGTACACAATGAGCAGTCGCAGACTGAGAGCGGAAGACAAGCAAGCCCTTGAGGGGGGTGCTACCCGGGCCTAAGCCGAGGCTCAGTGGCTAGGCCCTGCGTGGACAGTGGCCTAGTGATGAAGGTGTGGCCAAGGGCCTGGCTGATGGCTGGGGGATGCAGAAGCTGCTCCTGGGAATCTGGGCTACAGCAGGTGGAGGTTTCACTGCCTAAAGCAACATTTTCACCTAGAGAAATATCTTACATGATTCATGAGAACCATCCCAATTGATAACCCAACTGATAAAAGTGAAAATTTTCCTTCATAGCTTAGACACTCATTGAGGTCATTGAGGTTTACCTATTGACACAATCACATTTTTTTTCAGATTTTTTTTTCAGATGAACATTGGTATTTTTTTTTAATGTGCATGAGTTTAAAAGCTGCAAAGAGAATGTTTTACCTGTGTGAATGGCACCTAATAAGTGTGTATGAGAGAGACAAAGAGAGAGAAGAGACAGAGACAGAGAGAGAGAGAGAGAGAGAGAGAGAGAGAGAGAGAGAGAGAGAGAGAGAGACTGTGTGTGTGTGTTGAAGCAAGGAAAAAAACCTGACCTCAAGGTATCAAACAAATGATTTTAGGAGTTTGCTTTGTTCCAGGCTAATCTGGATACAGCTTTCCTGGATTTGGGTGTTTATGCCTTTGATTCAAAATATGGTTTTCAGTGAGTCAAAGGAGTGATTCAATCTCACCAGTCTCATGACAAATACTTCACATAGTCCTTTAATGCTAACAATACTGGTTTTGGTTTAGAATCTAAACTATAGGTTGATGAGGACTCGCTTCCACTTATATGAATTGAGGAGTCGGACTTGGAAGTCCATCAGGATTATTTTAAGATTTTTCAGGATTTTTTCATTTCTAAAGGTCATAAAAGCAGCATGGTCATGAGAATAGCTTGAGGACACTGGCATTTAGGTCCATCACATCTCAGAGAACTACTAAATTACAAGTAGAAGGAGAGGTATGGAACAGCTAAGGCCTGTGCCAGGCCTCCATAGCACTCCGGTCTGATTCCACAAGTTATGGGCCAGGAGGGAATTCAAACAAAGGATTTCTCAGGGAACTATCTAATAGAAAATGTTCATTTAACTTTAAATTGATATGCAGGCATAAAATATTAGAGACGTCTTAACTTCATCAAAAATTCTTCAAATAGGGCAATTACTTCTCATAGACAGACATTTTTTTTTGTTGTTGTTGTTTCACAAAAAGACTTGCAGCTATGTACACTTTTACACTACTTGAGTCTTTATTTCCTAATGTGTTAAAATTATTGTTTCTGGTTATCAACTCACCAAACTAATTCTTCTTTCTTGAAAATTTTCAAATTATTCAATAAACCTAATGAACCAGTTTATTTACCTGGAATATTCCTAAATAGATTCCAATGCAAAGGCAGTTAAATTCAGCCAAACACAGCATCTCACACAACTGCGTCTTTGTCTCTTCTCACCATTCAAATCCAGTGAAATTGTTTAAAGAGAAAAAACATGGTGGCCCATGACAATACTTCCAGCCTCCGCAAGAGGGTTGCCAGGCATTTAAGGGCAACCTGAGCTACCTAGGGAACTCAGGACCAGCCTGGACCACAGTGGGAGACCTGCCTCCACAAACAAAAAGCAAACAAACAAACAAAATAAGAAGATAGGTAGACAATAGACGTCATGGCATCACAAAGAAAATAGTATCTTGCAAAAAGGCAAGGACTTTTTTCAAAATGATTAATCAAAAGAGAAGGGGTACCTGCCAAGAATTCTTAAGAATGTTGATTTTCCTCTGATGGTCTTAAGGTTAAGCCTCATTCATTTGATGTGACAGAGAATATTGGGTAATTATCCCAAACCTCACTGGAGCTAAAAGCCTATCTAATTAGCATTTTTATCTGGCCACTTGGAATTTTATTGCTCTAGAACAAGAATTTTAAATAGCAATAAGTTCTTCTTGAGGTTTAAAAGTAAATGTTTTCATAATCTTTGCATATTATGTCAGTAAATTATTGTTTTATCTTTTGGGTTTAACTCCTAAATATATAACTGTATATTATATATTGCTGTTTTTTAAGAGAAAGAGTGCTTTCTTTTTTGACACAGAAAGCAATAGAAAGCAATAGAAAACAAATAGAAACCAAATAGAGAGCAATAGAAAACAAAGTTATATATAAACAAATCCAAGACTCAGTTATACAACTCAGATGTATAGTATTTGGCTAGAGTTTATATTGAGGACCTTGGTCCAAACCTTGATATTAAAAAAAAAAGAAAAAGAAAAACTTCTAACTTTCAATTGAGTATGTTTTAAATGAATGCCATGGATTTTCTACTATAAAACCAAAGGAAGGGCTGAAGGAATGGCTCAGTGGTCAAAAAGATTGCCTACCAAGTGCTAAATCAAGCTCTAAGTACCCAAGTTCGATTCCCCAGAACTACATAAGCCAGACGTGGTAGCACAAGCCTGTAATCTCAGCACTCAGAAGACTGAGGCAGGAGGATTGCCTTGAGTCCAAGTCCAGCCTGGGTGCCATAGTGAGTTCAGGAGCAGTCTGGACTACAGAGTGAAACCTTGTCTCAGAAAAAAAGAGGAAAGAAAGGAAGGAAGGAAGGAAGGAAGGAAGGAAGGAAGGAAGGAGAGAGACAGAGAGAGAAAGACAGAGAGAGACAGAGAGAGAGACAGAGAGAAAAGAAACCTCACGTACTGCAGTACTGGCCACAGCTTCGAAAGAGGGCCTTTTGGATGAAACTAATATTTCAGATGGAATAAGAAGGCATCATCCCATAGCTGCCTACATATCTAACACAATCACATCATTGCTCATCAATAATTATCCTTGATGCCTCGTGTCTCAGGGCTTTTCCCAAATTCAATAATGTCTCTTCTATTTTGCTGTAAATACTCCTGCTCTGATTTCATTGTCCCACTAGCCAGCTGTAAATTCCACCTTGAATATGTGATATGTACATTTAGGTTCAGTGCTACATACCTATTACCAATAAACTCAACGGTTCAAGAAACAAACAAAACACATATTTTCTAGTAAAACGCAATATGAAAAAGACTAAACTCAATACTTCAAACTCAGTTCATACTATACTCATATGGCAGATTGCCATTCTTTTTAGAAGTTAAGGCACATACATATTTTTGTCTTTCTTTTTCATGATATATATAGAAGTGTTTCTTCCCTATTGCAGCAAACTGAATATGTACCTCTTCCCCAAATTCATGAGATGGCATCTGAATTCCCAAAGAAATAGTCATAAGTAGATATACATCTTGAAATTAATCAGATCATGAGGATCAAGCCATTCCAATGAGAACCTGCCCTTAATTTTTACATAAGATTAATTGGTTCAATAACATAATAGCTTACTATTCTTAATAGTAATTCTCTGCATACTTTTTATCAGTACATTAAATAGTTTTGTAAAAAGAATGAATCTTGAACTTTTGGTTTGTGCATAAAAGTAAACTTTGCTTCATGCCAACTAATTGCACAGCTTTCTACTTTGCTTTTTGTTTGCTTGCTTGTTTTTTTATTCTTTTTCTTTCCTTTTTTTCTCTCTTTCTCTTTTTATTTATTTATTTTTTTGACAGGGTATTACTCTGTAGTCCAAGCTGGTCCTGAACTCACTAGCTCACGCCGGCCTGGAACACTGCAATCTTTCTGTATCAGCCACCTGAGTGCCGGTATTACAGGCATGTGCCACTATGCCTAGATTATTTGGTGCTGGGTATTTGAACCCAGGGCCTTGTGTTTGCTAGGCACGGGCTCCAACTTCTGAGCTACATCCCAGCCCCAACTTTGCTACTTTGTTCATGACTAAAAAGAGCAGAGTCCCTTTTATGCTGTGCTTTTTGCTATTACTGCATACTAATTTTACAAAACACTGAGACACAAAGCATCTAATATAATTTGTGTTCATTTCCCTATAATCCTCCCTTACAATCCTTCCTCTTCCCCCCATAGACGACAGTCCCCAAAGAGATTCCCCCAGCCCTTTCCACTATTTGAAGTTACCGTTGGAAGGCTGTGAAAGGCAGGCCCTTGCCAATACCCAGATATGCTAGGCTCTCTGGGACTTCTCAGCTTTCAGAACTGGTCTAAAGAACTTTTTGCTTAAAAGCCACTCAATCTATTCATGTTGTTATGAAATCTGAATGGAAAGAGACACTGAATTCCTAGGAAATATACCTATGTCCTTTTGGGGAAAGATCTTCCTCTTTCCCACATATGTCTCTCACCACAGGCCCCTTTCATCCTGTGTGAGGGCTGAGGGGGGTGCCGTGAGGTGGAGCAGGTGAGCACTGCTCCAGGGGCCACCTGAAGATGCTATAAAGGAATTATTTCATTCATGAAAAATATCTTATGAAGTTCAATAGTTGATCATTTATGACTGCTTGACACATAAACAGGGAGGATTAATCCCTTCCCTAAAAGGCAAGAGACTGGCTGTAGGTTTAGAATTCAGAAAAACATAAAATAGATAAATTCAAAATGCAAATATAAAAGGTTAATTGCCTGCATGTGGAGTAGGTGATCTACCTTAATATATAAATCTGGAGTATAATTAGCTAATACAGGCCTACTTAGCAGAATATTCATATCATGTGATAGTGATTCATTAAGTTAGTAATTTGTTACTTCACTCCTGAGTATTCCCTACATTGGGCTATGTTTTTGAAGTCACCTGCAAGTGAGTGGCATGTGAATGGAAATGTGCACAGTCAGAAATTTGGAGGGAGACCGTCTTAGAGACTGATCAGAATAATCAGGCATGTTGCTTTTTCTAGGACCGAAGGATAGTGCGTGGAAAGACCAGCGAGATAAAGAAACGTATTTTAATTTTCACAGAGCTGATCCTCGGCTCCTCGTTTTGTCCTTTTCTCCTCAGCATTCCACGTTGTAAGAGCAAGTTGGGGGCTTGAGAATCTCCATCTGAAATTGTCCTAGCTCGTCTACCGGTCCTTGAAAACCTATTATCTGCCAGGCACAGCCAAAACTATAAAGAGCAGCAAGTTCTGTTCTGCGTTTCTTTGGTCTTTATAGCAAAGGCATATTTTTAAACCTCGCTGCCTTTTCCCTTCAGTCTGCACATTTTTAGAAGGGCTCTTCATTTTACTGCAAAATGTCACTCGTGTTGATAAGGCCAGCTGCTGCTTCCCAGATTGCTTTTCCTCTTGCAGTAAAGAACAACAGTGCAGAAGGTTATCTCATCTATGCTCTATCATGGATAGTAAGGTTACAAAAGCATTACAATTTTTAATAGATTTTAAATATTTATGCTCTATAGGGATTTTTAATCTATTCCCAGTGATTATTTCTAGCTGTATGACATTTTGCAAGAATCTGAACACTGAATTTACAATTTAAGAAAACTGAAATTTCTGTTTTGTTCATTAATGTTGGGTACCCATATTACAAAAATATGAATATATACATATATACAAATATGCATATATACACAGATATACATTATATATATAAATTAATGAAATTACGTTAGTTACATCAGTGGATTTTTCTTTTAATTTCTACAACTCAAATATTTTTAAGTAACTATACATAGACAGATCTTAATTTGGTCCCTTTTATAGAAATCAAAATGGTGTCTTGGAATTGATTCTAATATTTACATTTAAATATAAATATGCATGTTGTAGAAAGGCACTGAGGTGAAAATAAAGGCATCTATGAGCTTGGTTCTTCCAAAAAGAAAAGTCATTCCCATTACTTGCATTTTACAGAAACTTAAGAAAGAGAGAGTAGTAGTAAAGGTTTACAGTGAAAAAAAGTAAAAGCTTCAAGTATGCTTCACTGAATCTGGTGACAGAAGTTGCAGACAGGCAAACTGGAAGTGAGAGATCCTGTGTGGTTTGTTTAAAGAACATAGTTGGCCTCTCCCTGTTGAGCTGAGTCAGAAGCCAGTCGGTGTATCTAGCAGGCAGTGGTTAAGATTGGACTATTTTACAATGATATAAAATAAGATGGCGATTTGGCTTGCAGGTTGATTGCCACAAAATCCGATGACAGGAAGGATTCTGTTTTTAATGCAATTCAATCATTATCCTCATGTCTATTCAGTCTCTTAATATTACATTAAAACAGAACTGTCTTGGTCAAGGACACTTTGGCCTAGTAGGTGTCATAAACTTGCACCTCTTAAAACGTTGTTGAAAGATAGTTCTCCACTGGTCTGTCATTTTTGGGCTTTTTTGGTAAGCAAGGACACTGTTGTAATTTGTTCTGGTCTATATTTTGTAGATGTTTGCCTGAGAACCAGCCTGGGAAGATAGAGATAGCAGCTCCTACAATGATGCAAGTACATACTGCCAGTGTCACAAAGATACTTTGTCATTACAGGTAAAAGTTGGGAACATCTTTTCACTATAAAACATTAATGTAGCCTAAAATTTAAATGTACTCAGTTTACTCAGTTGTGATGTGAAACTCTCGTGCATGCAACATCCAGTAAGAACATTTCATAACCCCATGTGGGACTCGGGAGTCTAGGGGACAGAGGCCAACAGGTAGCAGTTACTGCCCATTTCCCATGAGAAACAAAGCCCGTTGTCTTTGACACAGATCGGTACCAAGTCTTCTACAGACACTTCTGAAATTAGGACAATGCCACCTGTTAGTTTACAAAAGGGCAAAATCCCACACTCTCCATCTCTTCATAATTAGTATGAGCACTCATATAATCACTTATGGAAAGTGAGCATTATTCCTCACTATGACTTAATATAACCAAGATTTAAGAGCAGCACATAGCATGTATAAGTTTAGATAAATTAGTTCAGAATGTTTCTAGTACATGGTAAGTAACAGAATATTTAAGAATAAGTGGAGCTAATAAAATAATACTTCAAACTGTGTCTGTCAAAGTAGATGAAATACTATTTTCTGAATGGTTTATATTTAAATTGACTCAATCATCAAAATAGATTAAGAATAAAATAAGATAACAGAAAATGCTCAAATTTGGTTCATGTTTAATACTTTTACTCCATCTTTTTCTAAATCCCATAATAAATAATGAAGCCAAGACAGCACATATCTCCATGATAAAATACCAGCTTGCCTGGTATATCTAAATTGTTTACTTATATAGACTGCCAGCTTTTGTATCTCAATAAAGAAAAAAATACAGCTCAAAAATACTTGTGTGCTCAAAATACATATAAATAACAACCTACAGATTGAAAAAATAAGTTTTTTTTTTTCAAAATGTACTTTATCATAGCAAGTAAGACAGGTTTTAAGTTTCTGCAATAGATTCAGAGTAGTTGGAGTCCATGGCATTTTGCAGGGTCCTGTTACCTGAAGCAACATATCTTTCCTAAATCTAATCCAATTCAGGTGATTATTTAGAGTGTCGATGATGCTAATGTTTTGCCCTCTGAAAAGATTTTGATTCCAACATATTCAGTAATCAAGTATAATACTGCATAGAGTACATCATACTTTTAAAAGGATGAGTCAGGTTTAAATTAGAATCCTGAACTTTAAGGTTTTAGAAAGTGATGGACAACCCACAGATACAAGGACATTTTGAATTTTTCCAGAACATTTGCTTTTTTCTTTTTGAGAAATGAGGTGTTTATACTTTAAATTTCAAGGTAAGCTTCATTTTAAAATAAAATCTACACATGTAAGGAATGAATATATTACCTTGAAATTGGCCATCACAAACTGTATTCCTTCCTTGAAAGTGAAATACAATTTGTAATACACATCTTCAAGAATTAGTGGCAACCCTAGACTCGTGTAGCTTTGTGTAGTTCAATGAACATGATTATATATGCAAAAGAGCATTGGCAGACATACTTGGAACCAAATTGCTCTAGATACGATGATAAGGCATGTGATACCCCAAGCATCTACCTGTAGCCACATTCAAAGGCGCTGTTGAAGAACTGTGCTGCAAAGACTTTTGTGATCCAGCTTCAATGGAATGTAGGGTAGGAAAGTGGAAGATGGGGAATCTAATTGTCCCTGTCATTGTTAAGAGAAAACTCTTAATGGATGAGCAAAAATGAAACTCTCCATTATTTCATCAAAATAATTTTTATTATAAATCAGAATGTCACTTGTGTCCCATAATTTGATATAAACTCTGAATACATTTAGAATTCCCAGTGAGGCATATTTTGTAGACAATCTTTTCTTTGATATTCGCCCTTTGGTCTCCTAGGTGGAGGAACAGTGTTCTTGTAGTGGTAAAGCCCCCCTTTGTGAAAAACAGGTAACCTAAGTTATTGGCAGTTTCACCTATTATAGCACTATAAATTCTCTCTTGAATCTGAAAAAAAAAACTCTACTTAGTGATACAATTATTTTTTAAACTGAAAAGCTGTTTACCAGAACAGGGAGCACGGTGATACCACAAAATTACTCGTAGGAGACTGGCTTAACTATTGCATCTGTTCCTAGTTAAAGACATAACAAGATTCCAAATGAATTTTGTGCACAACAAAACTAGTCCTTCATTTAGAAACCCAGGAGTTAAAGCGAGGGCTGCGAGGAAAATATTAGCTGAAAAGGAGAGGACCTTTACTTAAGAAAAAATGAGTGTAAAGCCGAAACAAAAATGCTCAAAAGAGATTTATGACATTTAACTGAGTGCCTGCTACAGTGGCAGGTTCTTTCTGGAGAAATGGTGAAACCATCCAAGAAAAGTTGAAAAGTCTCATAAGCATTGTCCAACTCTTGTTAAGGACTGAAAGAAAGACACTGCTCAGTGCCTCTGCAACAAGGCTAACAGGGTAGCATTCTTCAGTAAGAGCCAATTAGCCAGGTAGAGCACAATCCTACAGAAGGTACTAGAAGCCAGGCTTGGTTGTTATCTCCAGAGAATTTCAGGAGGCTTTAAGTGACATTGTTATTAGGTGAAACATATCAAAGTAAATTTAATAAGTTCCAGACAAACAAGATATTGGGCAGGTGGAAATTGGTATTCATTAAGGAAATCAATTTTCAGTTAATTATGTAGATAAATGGGATTAGTGTCTAAGCCACAGCCTACAATGTCATGAAAGACTGATGATATCCAGTTATAATCTTCAATTAAAAAGTAAGATTCCAGATAAATTAAAGACAGGTCTCACGTGCAAACGCTGTGTACAGCCTTGGCATTCCTTTTGATATGGCTAAGAGGATCAAACAAAACACAATCGTATTTATTCATATGTCTGTTGTCCCAACCTGACTACTTCATTTCTCTGGTTGCCATATTAACTTCCCCCACAACTTTCTAGACTCTGTCCTCCACAGTTATGTTTTTCTTACAACAGTTTTTGAATTTGTGAATCAATGTCTATTTTCTAGTAATTGCAACTTCTCAGATGACCCTATTGGTTTTGTTAACCTATTTCTTATGGTTCCCAATTCATATTCTAAATTATTTAGTGTTGGCCTGTGATATCTGATGCTGGAATCCACATCAGTACATCACTGCTTTTCCTTAGAATGTCTCACAGCGCTAGCTTTGTGAGATTTCAGAAAACCAGTTTATTGTCGTCCAACTCCTATTCATCGCTAAGCAAGGTTGTGTACAGTGAGACAAAGATTTATGTTCTAGAGTTGGAATAAGGTCCTAAGTATACTTTATTAGTTACTGTAACTTACAATAAACACAGTTTGCTATTGAAGGTCCATATCTACTTAACTTAAAGAATCTTTGTCTTATCGCCTATATCTATTTCTGAAAGGCTCTGAAATTGTAACTAACAAGCATCACACTCCTAAGACATCTATTCATGCATCAACAACATAAGTTGCTTTCCAAAAGTACACTGTCCGGTTTTACTCCAGAACTCATTTCTGCTCAGTTGGGTATGGTGAGTATTTCCAGTGTGCCCTGTGTCTCCACTATGGACCTTAACCGACTGTTTTTTCAGTTAGATTTTTTTCTTAGATACCAAGTTCCAAAATTATTGTACATTGTCTTTTAGATATCACAGTCAACATTTGGGAAACAAAAGCTATAAATGTAATTTATAGCAAAACTAAGATAATACATCTCTTTCATTAGATTGCTCTGATAAAACATTTTGCGGCCACTAACTTTATTAATGAAATATTTTTCTTTTTTTAGTGCATGTTTGCAATATGCAACATGTCCATTCATCTTGGAAAATCAGTACATACAGATCCAAAGACCAGAAACATTTTGTTTCAAGACATTGCAGCATACTGTTTTTGTTTGTTTGTTTGCTCGTTTGTTTTGTTTTGTTCCCTTTTCTTTGTTGCTTCTCTTATTCCTAAGAGCATGTCCATCCTTGCCCCGCCCTGGGACCTGCAAGGCTACCCTGAGGATGAATTCAACTTATTGATACTCTTCCATGTCCAGAATGTCTACTTCCCTTAGGAAAAAAAGAAAAGAAAAGAAAAACTCAAAATGCTGCTGAACAGTCACACTCAATTACAGTTTTACCTGTGTTCTGGAGTTTGGTTTATCCTGAATTATCCAAAGAAAATTAATTTGTGGTAGATTAATGATTAGAATAAATAAAAAAGCATTTCTTTACTATGATGGTCACAGGCTTACCTATGCACCAGAATTATCGGAAATATTCATACAAACATAGTTGCCTAAGCGCTAGTGCCTACTGCTGTTGATATGAAGATACTGACCTGAGGGCCTTAGAGGGATATACAGACAGAGCCTGTGCAGACCAGTGATGGCAGGGCATTTCTTTTTTCTTTTTTTTTTTTTTTGAGACAGAGTCTCTCTCTGTGGTTGGGTTTCTTTATATATTTAAATTATTTATTGTAATTTATGTTTTCTAAATGTAAAAAAAGATATTGACTCGATATTTTGAACAACTAGAATTCTATATCTACCCTGAGTTCAAGAAATTTTCAGCCTTGTTGGAAGGAAGAGACCTTTAAATACACATAAGCAAAAGAATTACAATCAAGGCTTATTTGTTCAGGTTAATAATAAAGATTTAGATAAACATGAATTGAGATAATCAAAAAATAGAGAGAAGAAAACCCGTAGGTAGACATTGTCTGATCAGAGTTCAGTATTTGAATATAAAAATTGCTTTAGAGAATCAGCTCCAATACTGTCAACGGAAAATGTGCACAAATCACTCATGGTATGCAAGCAACTAGTTAATGTATGTTTAAAGATGGTCACAGAAATTTTAAGTATTAACTTCCTGTGTAATATTTATCATTTTTTGGAAAAAAGTTACTTTTGAATGTTAATGTAGAAGGAAATCAAAAATGAGTGTGGTCTTATCAATGCATCTAAAATTTAGAGGTATTTTACCCCAGGTAAGCATGAACTTCAATTATATGTCTTATGGTTTCCAATCATAAAATAACTATTTAAAATCAGATTACAATTTGCATACTGTTTCAATGCAAGTTCAGAATTAGCTTTTATTTTCCATTTTACAAAGCTGGGTATCTTTATGACAAAATTTTACAATCAGATCACAATTAAAGATGAGACTCAAGGTCCTTACAAATCTGAGTAAAATCACTTAATAAGTAACAACCTTGAAATGCCCTCTAAACTGAGATGTGCTCAAGCCCAAAGTCCATACTCTATCAGTTCTACACTACATCTCTGTAATTAATATATATATATATATATATATATATATATATATATATATATATATATATTAAGGAGTGCATTTATTTTTGATAAAAATATCACAACTTAAATGACCTTAAAGTTGACATGTCAAAAAATTTTTCCGTAGTATAAACTGAATCATTTGAAATGTTTCCTGAGGGATATAATTATCTAAAAATCAACAGGGCATGACCACATAGATTTGATATGTATGAATGTGAATTATATAAATAAAAAGTGGGCCACGAAAATATAAACATGATTTTTATAATTTGTCGTGAAAATGGCTTCTACATTGATGGGAAGTTACTTAGAATATATAATTGCACATATAATGCAATCTTATCTTGCCCTGCTGATTACATTAATTCCTTCTGATGGGCTGAGAGAAAATGCAAGCAGAGAGGCAGCTTTGCAACACAGAGCGCATCATAACAGTTTAACTAAATTTTTCACCTGATTTGGGCTGCATAAATTGCTATCTCACTGTTCTCCCTTGGAGACACTTGCAGTGGAAATTCCACAAGCCCTCAATTAACCCTAACAAGAGAGTCAGGCACTGAAATTGCTTGAGCGATTCAGGTTTGGAATGCGTTCACTATTTGGTTATCTTCGTGAGTAAGTGTCCAAACTTCAGCGTGCCTGGGCCACAGTCAGTGAAGAATAATCCTGGACCAAACATAAAATACACAATATAGGCCACATATGTATAGAAATATCCCCTTTATTTTTATGAATTTTATTATAGCTTGAAAAAAGACGAAGACATAAACATAAAATTAAGGGAATACTTTCTGCATTTTTTATTACTGTATGTATACAATACTCAATGGTTAGATTAAGCTTGAGAATTTCACTCACAGACATATTGCATCAACTTCACAGTCTTTTCCTCTCCCCCTTTTCATCAACTTACCCCTTACTATACTCCCCTGACTCCAAACATCTCCCCCATTGACTCTAATAATGATTTATGTTCTGAGTTGCTCATATTAGAGAAAACATGCAATATT
Organism: Ctenodactylus gundi; assembly: GCA_004027205.1. Taxonomy (NCBI): domain Eukaryota; kingdom Metazoa; phylum Chordata; class Mammalia; order Rodentia; family Ctenodactylidae; genus Ctenodactylus; species Ctenodactylus gundi. The sequence continues at coordinate 172,865 of PVKB01003257.1, read as the reverse complement.
TAATCAGCTGGGTCTGAGTCCACTGAGCATGATGGTCTCAAGTTGTACCCACTTACCTACAAGTGCCTCAAACCTGCCTGTCTTTATGGCAGAGTAGTATTCTACTGTGTACAAACACATTTCTATGTATCTATTGGTCTATTGTTGGATATTTCCACATCTTCTACAATTTAGCTAGGGGTAGTTGTGCAGTCATAAACATGGGTATACATATCTGTTTGGATAAGTTGCTTTTAACTCTTCTCAGAGAGATATCTGACTTTGGTTTTTTTTTTTGTTTGTTTGTTTGTTTGTTTGTTTGTTTGTTTTTTGTAAAACTAATACATCAGTGTCTGGTTTGATGGAAATGGTTTCCACTCTTATTAGAGTCCTCCAAGATTCTGGTCAGAATTTTTTAGTTACCTAACTAAACTCTTTGTGTGCTTTGTCTTTGAAAAGAGTTGTTCACAAATGCAAATGTATGTGCTGCCAAAAAGCAATATTCAGTAGGTATAATTATGAAGTGAGAGATATTTTTTTTTTCCAGGAAAGTCAAGTTTCACAAAAGTCTAGCAGAGAGACACAATTGAGTCAGACCTGGTGGCATATGACTATAATCTGGAATTGTGGAAGGCTGAGGCAGGAGGATGATAAATTTCAGCTCAAGATGGGCAATTTAATGACTTAGTGAGATCATATCTCAAAAAATAAAAATAAACAAGGCCAGAAATGTAGCTCAGACAGATGGCCTTTAGTATTCTTTTAAAAAATGCAATGATAGAAAATTTTGTGTTTAATATTTCATTGCAACTCTACACATTCCAATCATTTTAATATTGTCAATATTACATATGTAATTGATAGCAATATAGTGCTCAAAGAACTTTGGTATATTTTAATTCTGTTATTGCTAAAAAGTATTCAATTCATTATTTTACAAAATAACACAAACTCAAGTTTAATAAACAAGAAAATTAAATATGTATTTACTCACAATAAACACCTATTTTGTAGGCACACGTACAAGTAGGAAGATGAAAATGATATTAATGACAAATGCAACTTTCCACCTGATGAGTTATACAAGTAAGTATAACTTCTTTTTCTGCTTTTTTTTTTTTTTTTCTTGATTGTGTGGTACTGGGGCTAGAGCTTAGGGCGTGAAATAAATCTCCAGCCCATTTTTATTTTTGATTTTAAAACAGAGGCTTACTAAGTTTTATGTTGCCAAGGCTGGCTTACACTTTCTCTGCTGCTCTCTCAGCCTCCCATTGTGCTCTTTGCCGCCAGGCTACTGATGTAATGGTGAATACATCTGGATTTCAGCTTAACTGACTGTGTGGGGAGTGCAGGTTGTGGAGTCAATGCTGCAAGTATTGTGTTATCACCTACGCAGGCTACTTGGAGGACCATGCAATCAAGTCATGAAAGATACTACTAAAAGTGACTGCATAATACTGTTGACAGTTTACAATCTTGTTGGCCTGCCTTCTTAGATCTCTGGGGTAACACATAGCAGTGGTCAACCATGGAACTCTCCTGATCTAAATGCCAGGCAGCGGCATCTTTCAGTCATCTCCACAATCACAATAGGAAAAAACTGACTTTATATTCTGCAATTAATTTCAATGTTTGGTATTTGCTTCTTCTGACAATACTGTCAGCAGTGATAATACAAGTTATGGATAATAATCTAATATTTGTGGATATAACATATCCTGCTATTCCATTCCATTGTTGACTACAAAGTTCATGCTTGAGAACTACACAATTAAGTTCCAAAAATATTCACAAAAATATTCAATGTTTTAAGGATGTTTACAAATTTGTACTGGGCTACATGGGCCCATCAGCCATAACTTGAACAAGTCTGTCTCAGTGCCTGAGGCTCAGATGACTGTTCTGTTACTCTTCCGTTTTAAGAACAAGAAACCTAGATTTTTTTTCTACTTAGTAATTTGCGTAGCTAAATAACTACACTTCCAACCTCTCATGAAGCTAGAAAAAAATCCCTTAGAAATAAAGAAATAACTTAAGAAGAAAGCTTTCAGAAACAAGCAGAGGGCTGTCATATGCCCACTCCCTAATTCCACTTTACTTCTCAAATATAGAGGATGGCTGCAACTGTCTCAGGTGTAGAACTACAGATTATCCTAAAGGTGGAATCGATGCAAAGAATAATAAAATGGAAAGGGAGGAAAACCACAGGTCCTGAGGTCATTGGTCATTGGTCAGTGGACATACCTCTCTGTGAAACAAATGTGCAATCTTCCTATTTAAGAGAAACAAACCTCTACTGCATTTAAGCTCTAATTATTTCTAGTCTTCATCTTTTAGCCAAATGCAATTCTAAGCTAGAACACTACCAATTATGTTCAGAGATCACTCAATAGAAAACCTTCATGTCAGAAGTGGTTATCATAATATAAATGTGGACTGTGTTCTCTTAATCCTAAATTCTCATTTTTTGGGTCTCTTTTGTCACATTTGTTATTACCGGACTTGTGTGCCATTATTTGCAAGATAATAACACTTAATAGGGATATTGCATATCAGGTTATATTAGCTCAGCATAATATAAAAGTAAAAGCTTGAGTTCAGATTTTACATTCCAACTCTCTATAACCTTCGATCTCCTTCCCCTGTCTGTAAATTCTAATTTCTAGTTTCCTATTCTTTTTAAAAGAACATTTGTCTTAGAGTACCATCTATCATGAAAGTCTCTTGTATCTTTAAAAATAATTTTGATACATTTAATATCAAAATTTCCACAATATCTGTAATTAAAAATTTAAATTCAGACAGTATAATTTTTGAGAACAAATATTTTACATTCTATAAATATCAGCAAAGAAATAAAACATATAATTAAATGAATGTAAAATTTAATTCATTTTAAAGTTTGAAAAATGAGAAAAATATTGAAATACATATAAACTATGTGACAGATGTATGGTGCACAAAGTTAATAAAATTCACAAATGTTTCAAAATAAAAACACAAATAGCACAAAAATTGCAAATAGTGTTTTTCAGTACATGAGTTATTTGATTTATATTCTCTTTGATCCAAACAAATTGTTTTTAAAACAAATGACTTTCCAAAAGAGTAAGAGAAATATGCTTAGACTCAATTGAATCATTTCCCCTGGCTCACTTGCTCAAACTTTCCTCCAAAATCCCAGGTTAACTGTTTTGTGTCTGTGTTAGTCAGGGTCTCCTGGAAACAAAGGAGCAAAAACATGCATAGACATGTACAGAAAGATAAGACAATTGGCTTGTGCAAACATCAAGACTGAGATACTCCAACGCCTGTATATGAGAAACTTGAGGACTGGAGAACTAGTTAAGTTTAAGATCACTCTGAAAGTTTACAAACACTAGGGGACAGACGTGCTAATATCTCAGACTGGGTATGAAATGAAGGAAAGATTCATGATTCAGGTCAGTCAGACAAGAGGAATGTCCTCACATACTCTGAGGAGATTCACCTATTCTTTTTGATCAATGTAGACCTCCCATTGATCTGGTGAGGGCTACACGAAGAAAAATTAATGCTCTTTACTCAGTTAGCACACTCAAAAGTCATTTCATACAAAACACTCTTACATATCCTCCCTTCACCACAGTGCTTGACAAAAAATCTGGGTCCCTTGTCTCCCAGTGAGTTTGACACATAAACATAACTATTAGAGCAGAAAAGATCTATTACCTTATATTCATATATATATATATATCTGTAAATCTGTAAATGCACAGAAAATATGTGTGAAACATATGCATAACAACCATACAGTATGAAACTTGGTGTACTTTTTGGTTGTAGGACAAAAACAGAATATCAATTCATTCTGAAAGCACTAAATATGTTTTCTATAAAACTATACAGATATTCTAAGGAATTGAAAGTAATATAAAAATGGTATTTATACACAATGGAATACCACACATCTATAAAGTCCAACAGCGTGGAGGCTATTGCAGGCAAATGGAAGAAACTTCAGACGATCATGCTTAGTGAAGTGAGTCAGAAGCAGAAGGTGAAATATCGAATGGTCTCTCTGATATGAGAGACCCAGATCACAACTATCTCATGGAACTTAAAAGAAAAAACAAAGTGAACCCGGGGGGGGGGGGGGGGGGGGGGGGGGGGGGGGGGGGGGGGGGGGGGGGGGGGGGGGGGGGTCGGGTGAGGGACCAATGGGGTGTGGCAAAGGCCTTGTCACCTTGAAAAGATACATATGTGCACAAAATGTTCAACCACATTGTAAACCTTAAATTTTGCACTTTTGCATATCAATAAGGTGGGGGAAAAATTCTGCTAAAGCTACTTACCTTTTACAATTTCTACTTATAAAATAATATAAAACCTTTAATATATGTTGTATTTTATAAAAATTAGTTAATCAAGCAAAGAATAAATATCTATTTTCTGAGTATATTTAAATAGGAAAACAATATAAATCTATAATTATATCTATATTTTAGACATTTTATTTTTTAGATAGCTTCATTATCTATATTAGATGAATGTGTAAATATGATGACTATTTTATAAAAATTGCCAAATTCTTATATAAATCTGCTCTTTTCAGAAGTTAAAATCCTGACATATTTGTCAAAACCCTTTTTTATATAATATTATCTCTTAATCATAAAACTGTTAATCTTTATGTATAAAGCCTTTCTTTTTTGAACAGTGCTCTGTTTGTCACTACATAATTCTGGCTATCTTTGTTTAAGCAAGGAAAGCTATCTTCTTGATAAGGCAATTGATACTTTGCTAGTTCGCTAGGAGACAAATACACATCTATCTACACTGTTGTTCATGTCTTATAATCTTTAGAAGGAATCATCCTTACTTGGAAGAAAGATAAGGCAGCTATTGACCCTGAAGCACACCAGGCATTTTGTATTCAGTCACCAACACTTAAGATAGGGTAGTGTGGTCCAACCTAACATTAAGTATCACATAATCTCTATAAATTATCATTTAATGTATTAGGATCATGGAAATATTATTAAAATAGCCAGAAATTAATAAGAGTAAAGGCATGGAAAGGGAAAAAAATCTTTTAAAATATTCATTGAGTTATTTGATTTATATGCATACTTTCACATAATCTACTAAACATCCTAAAAGATATAGTTACCACATTTGTCCTTTTGAGAAATTTAAGATCAGTGAAGTTTAGTGACATACCAATGACATTCAGGCTAGTGACATACAGGTTAAGTTTTCATGACAGAAAAATAAACACTGTGTACCTAATTTGAAAGTTCTTTTTACTTTGCAAATCTGCTCTATTCTGCAATTACAGAAAATGTCACATAAAAGTGTTTTGAAATTTCAACTATTTTGACTTATCTTTATGACTTTGTTAATATTTTAACTCCCTAATATATTTGTGTTTAGTGTCCTTCTTCTCTCAGAAGACAGAAAATACCCTGAATTTCAAAGAAAAATAATCCAACAGCTTTCTGAAACAGTGATAGGGAGCTACAAAAATAGCCCCCGAAAAACCTCTCCTCCAAAGGTCAGGAGTTACTTATCGATTCATTTTCATAAGATTCATGAGCCTAAGCCTAAGCTTTCCACTTTTGGCTTGATTTCAGAACATGAGTGGCAGCAGCTGTGCAATGAACAGACAAGCAGAAATTAAAAGGAATTCAACATTAAAAGTGTTCACTGACTCTTCTAGAGAGTGATGATATCTGAATTCCGTAAATCATGCCTGGACATGCTCATCATGACCTTACTCCCTTCATGTCCATTCCCAACTTCATATCTTTATCTGTTTTTTTCTTTTATGTGAGCTGACGTGGGATAAAAACCTAGTCTCAATTTTTAAGCCGGCGCTTGTCTTCATGGCACATTACCATTACAATTCGCTATGTCAAATAAACATTTCCATACCAAGACTTTACCCATACCAAGACTACAAATCATCCTCTGAGCTATTCATTACCAAATGTAACTGCACCAGCAGAAAAGTTAAGAAGTAAAACAGCCAAAATGTGAATACAGGCAGATACTGTATCAGGGGCACTTTTTATATGGGAATCAATAACACAGCTTCTTAAGGTTGATTTTGTATTCAAGCTTGGAAAACGTTCAGTAAGTTGTTTAATTACCTCTATTTGAGGAGTTGTTATAGGTTTTACAAAGTTTTTATAAAAGTAAACTTGAAAAACAATTGACAAATTTAGGTGGAAATTGATTTTGAAAGAAGTCAGATTGTAGAACTAAAGAACTAGGGAGAAACTATAAGAATATCCAGGCCAGTTAATGTTATCGGAGATTATAGAACTAAAGAACTAGAGAAAAAACTATAAGAATATCTAGGCCTGTTAAGCTTACAAACACAAATATTCTTGAAGCCAGCATGGGCTACCTAGTGAGTCCAGGTTCAGTCTGGAATACAGAGCAAGACTTTGAAAAAATAAAAATAAAAACACTGATGTGTAAAGAACTTAAATAATGCCTCTGAGATTACAGATCAAATTAGTGGTGGTGAAGACTGCTGTGTCACCTTACTATGTGTTCAGAGTTTTAAGATTTTGGGTTATTTAGTAATTCTACTAAAACATTCCGTTACACAACTCCATCAGGAAAAGTCAGGATTCCTGGGAACTCAGTTATTGAGGAGTTTTTTGAAATAGAAAAATGTTGTTTCTTTCTCAGGTTTTATTTCTAATGTGCTTTCCAAAATTTAAAGCAAAATGACTAGCTGTCAAGAATAAAATTGTAAAAGAAACTTGTAGCAAATTCTTAAGGCCTTTGTGAGAGGGTGGTATTAGTTTGCTTCCTTGTTACTGAGACACAGTATCCAACACCTACAAGCTAAATGAAGAGAAGTTAATTTGGCTCATGGCTTCGGAGAATACAGTTCATTATTGGCTGCTTTTAAGGCTGAGCACCATAGCAAAAGGCATCAAGGGGCAGAATCAATGGAATCCCAGTATTTGTTTTCTTGCCACTATATGATTCTCTCTGGGGAAGGCAGGAAACCACAGCACCTGACGTGTGATTGTATGTCCAGGATACTGTGTTGTCTTGCTTTGGTTGTTGTCATAGTAAAACAACTCTATTTCTTTATAACATTTTTCATTGCTGGGACAGAATTCTGAAAAAAAATAAAATTTAGGAGAGAAAAAGTTAATTTTATTTCACAGTTTCAGAAGGTCTCAGTCTGGAAACACATAAAAAAAAAGTCTAGCTAAAGAAAAGCTGTTCATGAAATGGTGGATAAGACGTTGAGGAAGCTAGGAAGGGTGGAGTTAGGGTATACACTTTAGGGTCATATCCCTGTTGTCCGGCTATTTGATCAGGCACCATCTCTTTACAGCCCATGGGGTTCAAAGATATTTTACAATATCTGAATGCATGAGGTTTTGGAAGGGTATCCCGATCCAAATCATAACATTCTGCCCTGGCTCCCCTAAGGACTTGTGCCCACTTCCTTAAGCAAAATGCTTTTTATCCATCATAAGAGTTTCCAAAGCCATAGCAGTTCTAGCACTGCCAAAAAAAAAAAAAAATCATGTCCAGTATCTCTTCTGAGACTCAAGACAAACACTTAGCTATAAGCTTTTGTGAAAATCAAAGAAAGTTAAAGCCTTTCAGCATACAATGGCACGGTGTAATCATTCCAATTCCATAACTAAAGGATAAAAATATAGAATGTAGTCAGACCAATGCAAGAATGAAATCCACTAGGACAATAACTAATTTCTACAGTTGCGTTAACCTGGCTGCATGCACAACACCAGGGCAAGCTGTGATTAAAGAGATCGGCTTGACTTTTCAATTTCTCTTGGATCCTTCTTGTTAGATTGTCATTCCTAAGCATCTATTCATCTATTCTAAGCTTTTTCCAATTTTTGCCTATCATTGTGTACATTAAGCTCTTAAAATCCTTTGAATTTGAGAAGTATTGATTGCATTTATTCTTTTTAATTTCTGATTTTACTGAGTCTTTTCTATTTGTTCTAGTCTCTTTGTCAATTTTCTTTGTATTTTCGAAGGCGATCTCAGTTTTGATGATCTTTGCTACTGCCATTTTTATTTTTATTTTCTATTCTACTTACTTCTATTTTAATCTTTGTTATTTCTTCCTTCCTTCTAAGTTCAGGACCAAATAGTCCTTTTTTTTTTCTTTCTATATGTGACACTATACCGTTCATTCGAACACTTCCTTTCCTTTGCAATGTGTGCGTTTACCACGATAAACTTCCCTGTTAGCGTCACTTCTGTTACACCTTTCCATTTTGGCGTGACACATTACTGTTTTCATTTGTCTCAAGATGCGTTTAAATTTTTCCTTTCATTCATTGGTTGCTCAGGAAAGTGTAGTTTAAATTCTGTACTTTTGGAAATGTTTCACTTTCCTTTTGGTTATTGATTTTATTTGCATACTTTTGTGTTCAGAAAATGTACTGATATCATTTCCATCTTCTTAAACTTTTAAGGCTTATTTTGACTTATACAAATGTCTCATTCCAGAGAATTGACCCAGTCAGCACATGAAAAGAATGTGCTTCTGTTGGACGCAGTGTTTTATATGCGCCTATTGGGTCAATTTGATCTAAAATGTAGTCCTAATCCAATGTTTCTGTATTGGTTTTCTGCACAGACCGTATGTAACTTGTTGAAAGTGGAGCATAAGATTCCTTAATTTTATTGCAGTAGTTCTAAAAAGGTATTTGTTTGTAGAGTAAATAATAAATAAACACTAAATTCATATAAATGTTTTTAATGTATGGCTATTGGCACATTTTGTGAAAATAATGCAATGCATAGCAATGACAGAGAAAAATTGCACTTTGATTCCATAAGTACAACTATATGCTCTTATTTTTTAATATAAAGAAACAATGTGTTTTGTGTTTTGGCAGGGAAATAGATTTCACTTGGGTATAACAAATGAGTACGCTATATGTATATTTTTCTCACTGTTAATGGTTTAATTTTTAATTAGAGTTATATAAATTCAAGGAAAAAGCATGTGATATTGACCCTTAGAAATTGTTGTGGTTGGGTAACAATGTTATATGTTCTGAAAGACAGGCTGTTTGTGTACATAATTTTAATGAGATAGGCTTAAAAATACAAATGATGAATTTAACTTAAAGTTCTCATATAAAGTTAATTTTTATTGATTGTTTTAGGAACATTCTTCCATTATATCAATGTACTGTAGAATACACTGAGCTAAGATGCGTTCAGTGTTTAGACACAGCATGTTTCAATCAGTGTCATTTACCTATTTTCATAAATACAACCAAAGGTATAAAAGAATTATTTTTCTTTAAATACAATCTTTTGTCCTAAATTAGTCATGTCATGGTGTTGACTCCTCAGAGGAGACCATTAAAAATCAGCAGTTGCCTACATAAATTAGAGAGTTTCTCCCATGGGGCACTGAATTTCTTCCTATGAAGTTCCATATGAGTTTCATGGGATCATCGTAAAAGATTTTGAGTCTTTCCAAAAAATAATGTCAGCATGAATTTGCCAAATTTGAAGCAAAAGTAATGATCATACATGCTTCCATGAAATGTTATATAAAGTTACAGAAAAAAATGAAAGATTAAAGCAAATAACATACGCACACTCATTTTAATTATCCATCAAACCATTAGCATGAGCATCGCGACCTGTACCAAACTAATGAAAAATAAATGAAAAATTTGGCACCAAAAGCTTGTTTACTCTGAGGTTGATACATCTAAAATTAGGGCTAATTCTTGAAATGTTGTGTGAGAAACTTTCCCAGTCATCGAAAGTGGGAATGAACATACCGATTCTTACACATTCACAGTCACTGCTGAGAATCTGCTAATTTCACAAAAAAATGGTGCATCTTCTTTTTCTCTGGATCTTTCTTTACCCTTTTCTTATGATTAACTTCTACATATCACAGTTTTATCAATATTTTGGAATAATTTAAGAGATTATTACGATGTTAACAATGGCGACTGAGAAAATAATTATGTCCTAAAAATGATAAATGTAGATAATATCAATATTTCTTTGGAAATTGAAAGTAGCCATCTTTATTTTTTATGATTGGGGATGTTGGATAAAAATGTGGCTCAAAAATTATAAATAATTTTTTATTTACATTTTTTCAATACAGGAAAATAAGGCATGTGAAAACAGCAATATTCTGTGAGCAGCAGAAATGGTGCGTTTTTACGTTTTTCTATGTTTGAAAAAATAAGTTTATGTATGTCAGCTGGTACATCTTGGTAATTTTGCAGTTTTCCTTCACATACAAAGAATATTAAAGTAAATAAATACAATGTTGATACTGACTATTATTAGAAGTTAGTATAGCTTCTGTGTAATGATCTAGGAATTACTTCAGCCTCAATATTTTCTGATATTGATAAAACGTTTTAATCGGTAAAAATATGAGTGTTTTCTACCCTATTGTTTAATTTATTGTCTTTTAAATTTTAAGGAACTTTTCTGTTCTTTCTAGTATTTACATGAAAATTGCAGCTAGCACTTTAGTAAATGTTCTGAACCACTGAGTTCTGAAAGAGTTCCTGGAAATTCTTTGATGTGACTGTATTCAACAACATAATTGATGTTCCCTGGAAACCGGCTCTGTTCTTTCTCAAGTGGTCTAACAACACACCTTACAATGCTCTCTCAGCACTATGCTTCTTCAAATAAACAACAGATAATGTCACTTTACTAAGATTCTCTCATTGTTCCTTGCTTGTCTGGTTTTGAAAACATTACTCAATGTATGAAGAAATGATCATAAGCCAACAAAGTTATCCCAGGTAACATTAAAGCATATGGCTCTATCAACAGACACCTGATAATGTGACATGTTTCTGTTATCTGTTGGTAAGAATGAGCAGGACAACAGCATATCGATGTCCCTAATCACAAGTATTTTTCTGTTTTTCCAAACCTGGAGTCTTTGTAGAAAACATTTATTCTAACATTAAATCTTTAAAAGTCAATTCTATTTCTGGAAAAATTGAGGATCCTGCTGAGGTTGTTTTGTTTGTTTGTTTCTGGTAATAGTATCTATTTGAACTACTAAGGATGAAACTCAAAACTTACAAGACAATGATCAGTAAAAATGTATTGACTTTACCAATGCAAATAACCTACCAGATCTTAGTGTTTTATAAACATGACACTTAGGACAGGATCTCACTGGCTAACATCAGACGCTGTCACTGCTGACTTCTCTCTGGAAGGTTTCCAGGGAGAATCCACTTCCCTGTTCGTTCTGATCATCTACATAAATCAGGCCCTTGTTGTTGAAGCATTGAGAAGCCAGTTTTCTTCATGGCTATCCCGTCAGGACCAGTTCCAGCTGCCAGAGGTCACCTTCTTGCCTTGGTTTGTGGCCCTCTTCTAAGGTTCTGAAAGGACACATTTGTAGATCCAGGACCTCTCATCCTTCAAATCTTTCCCCTCTCTTTTGATTCGTGTCTTTGACACATTCTTCTGTCTCTTTCATTCTTAAGAGCCAGCATGATTAAACATATCCTTAGATTTATTTAGTAATTGGGCCCTACTAGTGTATTCCAGAGTAATCTCCCCATCTCAGGGATTGTGATATGAATCTCATCACATGAAACCTTCTAATTGCAGCCTTACATATTTCCAGGTTCCAGAAATTAAGAAAGGGGGTAGGGACACTTCTTTGGAATTATTATTATGCCTGCTGTAGAAAAAATGATAATAGACACTAATATCATAGTTAGTATGTAATAACCACATTTTAAATATTTTATGCTAATTAATACTTGCCTCAGCTCAGTAAAGAAAATGACATTTTTTACTGCTATTTTGCACATGATGAAATGAAAGTGAGAAAATGCAAATGCCATAGGGTGCTTGGCTGGAAAATGAGATGTCCTTCTAGTAGCCACACAGCCACCATAAGCCTGGTGGTTGGATCTCACCACTGCAATCCACAGACTGTCAGACCTTTCCTTCCTTTCCCGCTTCCTTACAGTGAGACAGAGTTTCTGGTGAAAGCAGTTAGATGGGAAGGGTCAATCTATTTCTATAATTCAATACCTGAGGATCTGCCTAATATCAACATGGGACTTAAAAGCCTGTAATTTGCAAATATATGCTGTCTTCATCTTTAAAAGGGAAGGTCTTACTATTAAAAATTTCCAAGAACATAGGCCATCTGCATTTCCCCTAAAAGCCTCCATGCCGTCCGATTTCAAAGCTAGTTCAGAACTGGAATCTTTAATGATGTAGAAGTTTTGAAGTGAAGACACTCTGGTGCGCTTTCAACAAAATGTGATCTCTCTCCTCCCATTTTATGGCTATGTATAAATCCAATGCAATGTTTACATTGATTTTGAGTATTTCGTGTGTATACATATTGTGGCAAAATTACAAACCCTTTCCCGCTCCCTTTTCAACACTCCCACCCTCCCGATTCCCCTTCAATTCCCAGTATTCTCTTTGATTCGTTCTATGAAATAATTGTGATCTTAGTTTTTCATATTAGAGAAACCACTCAGTATTTAACTTTCTCCTGTGACTCACTTCACCGAGCACGATGGTCTCAAGTTGCCTCCATTTACCTACAAAGGCCTCCAACCTATCTGTCTTTATACATGAGTAGTATTCCTTTAACCCGGCAATACCTCTGGGAATTTTCCCAAAAGAATTAAAGACAACATATAAGAGAGATACAAAATAAAAATAGTGGGGAAAAATGTAAAAAAAAAAAAAGATACATGTATCCGTGTTGATAGCAGCACAGCTAACAATAGCTAAAATCCTGAAGACATCTTTTAAATGGCATCTGAAAGCTTGTAGATGCTTCCCAGGAAAACGGGTGTTGACATTCATGGAGGAGTCAACAGAGAAAGACAGAAAGCTCAGCAACACAACCATTGCTGGCCTGTTGCCCCCACAATATATGTGAATATATGTGCATGCATATCCAAGTAGTGACAAAAGCGGCCACGTTTCAGAAGAAAATTAAGCAAAATGTCTTCAATTCATATGGTTTCTTCTTTTTCGCTTAAAAGGCTTCTTTATATAAGTCCAGGACTGCAGTACCCACACTGTTATTAAATATTATAACCACATAGACATATTTAAATAATAGCCTAAATACAAACCAATAAAATCTAATAATCTCAAGGTTAACGATGACATATCCTGTCTTTCTGCTTCTGCCACTAAAGTAAGAAAAATATGCCCTCGAACATTTTAAAGGTTTACCTGTAAATTGCAATAAAAAGTCCATTAAACATAACCGAGTACATCCTTATGAAAATCAATGAAGTCAATATGACTTTGAAAGTAAGCTTGTTTACAGATGCACTTACATTTCAGTGTATGAATCCTATATTCACGTATAACTAGATTACTGTTATTATGTTACTAACAGAATAAATAGTTTACAGATGAATCTATTTGCAGCCAGGGTATCTTTCATTATTTTCATAACTAAAGTAATGGCTGGTTCTTAGTCCCTTCTTCCCTTCATTCTGACAGTATACTAGCACCAGTGAATGCTGTTCATTCTCGAGCATTTGAAGAACAGAAAGTATAGAAAAGAGAATGCATTCAAGGAAGATGAGGGAAAGCATGATAAGGAATTAAAAATATTTTGCACATTGGCTTAAGAAGAGCACGTGGTGTGGCCATTGTTGGCACATACGTGTTTCTTTTAAGAATTTTACCACAGAATTTTATTTATCAAAATAGGAAAAAGCCATATGTTATCAGCCAATGTATAATTTCTGAGAGATATTTTTTGTCACCAAGGCTTAGGGAAGTACTTTAAACGTTAGAACAACATACTTCTAAGAGGTACATTACTTTCAAAAATATTCCATTATGGATTGCAATGAAATTTATAAATAGAATTGTTTGTGCAAATAATCACTTTTCTGCCATTTCATTTCTTAAAACTATTGCTACCATGTCTCATACCAGAATCTTAAAAATCTACTTTCTAATACCAATTATTTAAAATATTTTAAAATGTAGTCTTTGACTTAAGAAAAACTTTCAAGTTCTTATAGTTCTGCATACAAAAATAAAAATGGAGTTTATTAGGCTTTCTGACTATATGTTTTGCAAGTAAATTGGTTGCAATTCCTAGCTAACAGAAAAACACAAACCTCTTTTTGTTCTTTCTTCCTCTTTCTTTCTTTTTTTTTTCCTGTTAAGAAATCTCACATGCTGCAAGTATGAGCATCTCTTGAATCGAAAGGTCAAGTTATTAGCAAATGGAACCCTAGAATGTTACTTTATCCCTGAAGAAAACTGAAATGAGGCGTGATGTTACTGGCCAGGGAAAGCAGTGCATCACGGAGAGTTGCAAAAACTGACATTTAAAAGTCAGAGTATCTTTGGGGAGGGTGAAAAAACAAAGTGGCATAAAGGGGGTCATATGCGTCTTCGCAGGCACAGCCTGCCTATAAATGCAGTTCTCTACATTAGAAGCTAATTCACCATTAGAACAAAAAAGAAATTTTATAAAATGCTCAGACCTTGGATATTAGTTCTAGGACTATCATGTGGGGTTTAAAAGAAAAGGACTAATCCCAATTTGGTTAGAGCTCCAAACCAGGTGGAGTTTCAAGTCCTTCCTGGGTTATCTTTCCAAATCATAGCGCTGTCTAGTGCAGTTTTTAATAATAGTATGTCAGGCACTTTCTGTGCATCAGAAAATCATGCAGCAAAAATGGAAGACACACAGCCCTCCATTAAGTTAAAATACTAAGTAGAAAAACGAATAAACAGAATAAAATTTCACATACATGGATTTAGCTATTAGGTCAAAATTTGGGAAATCCATGGAAAAGGCAGCTTTACCTAGAGAATGTTGAGATGATTGGTCTAAAAATATATTTCTTAAATAATGATTTTTTTGACAGACTTACTGCATAGTCTAGATATGCCTGAACCTCACTGTATAGTCTAGGTTAGCATCAACTCAGGGTGATCCTCTTTTTCAGCCTCTCTAGCACTGGAATTACAAGCTTGCACCATCATGCCTTGAAGAATTTCTCATTACAGAAAAAAATTAAGTTTGAATTGTTTGATTGGCTAAAAATAGGTAATTCCAATGAAAGCAGCATGATGTATCTCTTGAGTTATCTGTTCTGTCAGCTATTAATTATTTACATCTCTACTGAACAAAAGTCAACAAGCTAGTATTTAACTTCTCTAAATCTAAGATCTTTAATTAACAGGGTGCACTAAATTGAAAAGCATGTCTTACTAAAATGTGAGTGGGTTCATGCTTCTGTGTGGATGGAGAATATGCACATTCTATCTTTGCCTTACTTTAACTATTGAATTTTTTTTTCTTACCTGGGAAAACTACATCTTCACCATTTTATTATGGGCCATCTCTTCTGCTAAGTTCACATAAAATGAAACTGAATAATTTAAAATATTTGTAAGTCAACACTAGTTTACCATATAATTAAAATGCCAGGCAACTTATTTAACCTGGTAATCTAGCCCAGCCAGGATTCTACATAAACGATTTATTTCCTACCTACAGTTCTATGCAAAATTACGCTTTTTCCTCTTCACAATTGATGACCCGACCGCTGTCTTACTTATACCACCTTTATGCCCCTGATCAATTTGCACACTTTCAATTTAATTGCTTTATCATTGAAAGGCATTATAAAAATAATTCTCTTGAGAACTGGGCAAACAGCTAAGGAAGAATTGGTGTTGTTCTCCATGCTGTATGAGAGAGGTGTCTACTCCTTGGAGAACTAAGCTTAAGAAAATCTAGGTCTTTCTTTGATCCATTTCTCACACAAATACAAGCTCCTCCGAGAGGTGGAGAAGGGAGAGAAAATGACCTTTTGAGGGAGCCGTTCTGAACTTTGTGCATTGGCGTATGGATTAATCAATGTCCTTGTTTGTAGGAAATAAAAAAATCTAATTAACTGCAGTTAAATGAAAAAAGGCATGTGTGGGCTCACAGCATCCACAACAAATCAGTAGAAAAGGGTTGGGTTTGTTAGGGAACAAGAAGAGTTCAGATGACGAGGAAGCAGGAAGTAGTTTGTACAATAACTCTGCCAAGTAGGGCAACCTGGACAAGTGGGTTGACTTTCTGTTGAATTCACCCTTCACTGCTGCTTTGTGCCACGAGACATTTTTGAAATGTTTACTTTTTGTTGTTATGGTTTAATTCCTTCAGGGTAAATTTAATTTTTTTGGTCTTTGTCAAGATCATTGTTAACAAAAAACTTGCTTTTCCTTTCAGTATTGAAAAAAAAAAAACCTTGCTCTTTAAAATTTGGCCCATTATAGTTTTCTTTGCTCTAATATAGTACTATTTTCTCTTATGTTGAATAAGAGAAACTAGGACAGAGTCGAGGAGACTGTCCTCTTTCCTGTTCATCGTCTAAGTCACCCACATAGAAGTGGGTGGGGGAGTATAGAGAGGTGTAAGAGGCAGGCCCCGCTCTGCTCTGAGTTCTCCTTGCCCTTGTTTTCCAAGCCACATATTTTATTAAGCATAACTCACTATGTTCACACTATTCATTTAAGAGAGTGCCATTAATGTGGAAAGGCATTTTGGACATCTGGTTTTATATCTCAGAAATATTTCTTTCTGTGAGACAGAAAAATACTGTTCATTTATCCTTCATCTCTCTTCCATAACTCTTTACTACCACTCCATCACAAGAGGCAAAGGATGGGGGATCCACTTGGTATACTTTACATATATGTAACAGTCAACGATAATACTCAAAAATATGATTTTTCTCCTTTAAAATTTAGTCTTTTTCTGTGAGTCTCTTTTCAAATATTTCTATAATAGACATTCTTATTAATAAAGAGATACTTTGGTGTGGAAGCAATGTTAATATAAAGAAGTATTTACATAGGAAAATAGGAAAATGTGGCAATAAATATCTTTTATCAAGGGAACATTTCTCTTAAAAATTACTTTCTATTTTTTTTTCAGGATTCAGAAGCTGAGCTTAATTCATCTCTGATTTTAATGTCAACTCATAGCTGTCCACTCTGGGTAGCTCACTAGAAAGCTCTGAGGAAATTTTAAAAAGTGTTTGCTCAGGGCTAATGTTAGTAGACATGAAAGGAAAGGCACTTGTAGGGTGAAAGTTAGGCCTCCTGAGGTGATTCTGATGCCTAATATGCTGGAAATATGAGTATATACCAACATTGAAGCTGTTGATTAAAAAGAAAAAAAATGGAACATTATTTTGATCTATCAAAGCTAATGTTTAACACCAGTGACTTTTATTGTCAACATTTTTCAGTGAAATGTAAGATTTTTTCTGCGAAGAAAAATACATATTAGTTAAACATGCTGAATATTGGGAGAATTTCTAAATAAAGTAAGTGTCATGTGGTAGAACTAATAATTCCTTCATAGCTAAGGATGCTCCGTTGAACATCTTTCTAAAATAAAATAAGTATTATGAGAGAATATAAACACAGACTTCTCCATAAAGTTAAGTCAATGCTTCACAAATAGCATTAAAGATCTGATAAATCAGATTTTTAAAATAGATCCTACCAATAATGTTTTAGGGTGTCAGATTTTTATGTAGATAAAAATAATGAAAATTCTTCAGAGGGTATTTACCAATATAATATTGATATTGTAGTTTTAGTCTGAATGTTGTACAATAAGCAATTTAACATTTCAGGAGTTATGCAAGGAACATATTCTATTAGTTGTCTCTGATTTAATTCTCGGAGCTTATAAATCATAACAAAATAATCTAGGGTAGGCTTAGACCAAGAGATTCACTAATGAACCAAGATGTGGATTCTCACTCTCAACAATGGAACACATTTAATGTTATGATGAAAAGTGAATAATTATCCCTGCTGCTTGGGTCAAGTGTCAGAACATTTCCAAACCTAGCATATATTTCCAAATGTGTTTTTCCAGATCGCACATTTAAAGCCTTTAATATTAATTAGAATAAGAACATTCATAAAGCAGATAGTTGATGAGTCTAAGCCAATAAAATGTCAGATAGCTTAATTAGCATTGGATAGCTCGCTTGTTCCTTTTGAGCTTCAATGTAAACCCATAGAATTATGAAGATAAGAATACCATCTTCACAGGTATGTTTCAGTTACTTGGGTTTGAAGTCATGCAAAAATGTAGGGAAGATATTATCTGTCACAGTTATTACAGAATGCATTAATAAATATAAAACTGTGTGATTTGGACCTGAAGTGTCCTCCAAAAGCCCCTTGCACTTATGCATAATGCATACTGTTGAGAGCTGAGACCCAGATGGAGAGGCAGATACTTGGGGCTTGATTGGGAAGGGTGGGTCTGGCTCTGTTTTTTTCACAGATAAGTCTTTTTTTTTTTTTCTTTGCCATGCTGCTGTGCGGATCTTTGAAGACAGGCTCTGGCAGTGGTTTTAGCTGATTCAACTTGTGATTCAACAATTTTCCAGCTGCCCCACCCATGAATGAATTGTGACTTTCTGAAACTGTAAGCTAAAACTTTTCCTTCCATTTTTTTTTTTATGTCAGGTACTCTGTCCCAGCAACAAGAAAGTAACTAAGACACAAATTGATACCAGAGTAGTGGGGTTTTTGCTGTGACTTTACCTGCCCATATGCTTTGGAAGACTTTGGAACATGTTTAGGGGAGAAGTTTGAAAAGGTTTGAGGATGCCAGCTGAGAAGACTTGGAGAGCTGTGAGCAGAACTTGATGGGAGATTCTGGTTGGAGCTCAGAAAACCAGAATGCTGGTACAGTGTGTATTGGAAAGGCCAGACTCAAGAAGTTTCTGATGGGAAGGAGAACTGTATTGGAAAGTGGTCAAAAAATCATGTGCGCTTTGCTCTGGCAAAGAGTTTGTCAGCATTTTTCCTTGTCCACAGACTTGAAAAAAAAAAAAAAAGGACGGTGGAATACTTAATCTGGTGGAAGAAATCTCAATGTTCAGGCTCTCACTTGGCTGATAGATGCTTTTAGCCAAGTCTATGGCAAAAGACAGAATAAAATGACAGAGAAAATTATGTATAAAGTTTGCAGTGCCGAACAAAAATGGCCTGCAGTGTTGGGGCCAAAGTGCACAGGGAAGTTAAAAAAAATAGCATTAAATAGAAGCCAAGTATTATCTTAAAGTGTATAGGAAAGATGCCTTGAGGGTATCTCAAAAGTCAACAAGACCCCATATTTTATCTTCTCAAGAGTGGAGAGCAAAAGGCTTTTCTTTGAAATTGTACTACAGGGCTAAAGGAAAAAACAAATGTCCTCTTGAGGTCAGCCACCTTGAGTTCAATCACCTAACACCTTGGAGACTTCTACAGTGTTTGTCCAAGGCAGTCAGGCTGCTGTTAAAGCCAGCGGCAGTCTTTGACTATGTCCAAGCGGTCCTAGCTTTACACATTTGCAGAGTTTCAGAGGTGTGGGTTCATGGAAGCTTCCACTCAGAATTCAGAGGAAGGCCTTGAGGACCAAGCAAGTGCCTCTGGGAGGGGCAATATGTAAAGTTGTAAAAGTGCTGTGCAGAAACAGAAATTTAGGGAATCCAGGAACATGGATCAACTGCTCAGAACAGTTGCAGGCCAAGAGCTGATTCAGCCCAAATGACAAAAGATGAACGTTTAGCTTACAGTCATTCTGTAAGAGTGTGGTCACCTAAGCCCTTTAGAATTCCTATCTTGCCTTCATCTATTCCACATGCTGGACATGGGACTACAGAATTTTATTGCTTGCCCTAATGAGTTTAGGAATTGATTTGCTTCAATTGCCTTTTGTAATCCTATTCCTGCCTTTGGAATGGGAATGATGGGAATGTTTATGCTGTGATATCGTATGTCAGAAGTGCTTAACTTGTTTTTAACAAGAGCTTGCAGTTGAGAGTCTACCTTGCATCTCAGGAGACTTTTACCTTGGACATACTTTAACAGTGCTGGAACTGTTAAGACTTTGGAAATATCTTTTGTTTAGGGAGTAGACATGAGTCTTCTAGGGACTAGGAGCAGAATGCCTTGGTTTGGATTTGGAGTGTCTCCCAGGAGCCTCATGTGTTTATGGGTACTCTACTGTTGGAAGCTGGGACCTAGATGGAATGGATGGGTGGCTCAAGCTTAACCTAAAATAACAGATGCTGGTTCAATAGAGTTTGAGTTCACTGTACACAAATAACAAATTGAATTTTGTAGTTAGAGAAGATTCTTGTCTTTGAGAGCAGGTATGAATTTTTCAAGTGGGTATATTCACATAGATGCATTTAGATGGGGGATTGCATTTTAGCTGGGTAGATGTCATGTTGCCATCTTACTGGTATCTTTCTTTCTGCTTTTCACCAGTTCTAGAAATTCATATGATTATTCTAGAAAACTCTTACCTTTGCAGGTCAAGTTCAGGAAGAATACATCCTAATATTTTGATGAGGACTAATTTTTAGTGAATTTAAAAATGAATAGAGAAAATTTTGTCACCTCTTATCGGTGTTCTTTAATCATCTCTACAATTAAATGTCAGAAAATATATAGGTAAAACAATCTGTTACAAAATCTTTCAAAATATTTGAGTAAAGCAAAACAATATTGATCTTTTTCTGCAGGAATGTTAAAGCTTGTCGGAACAGAAAATCTCATTAAAGTTCTGTCAGCTGCTCTTTACCGTTACTGTTATTTTAAAATATATTTTGTACAACATTCTTTTTTCTTATTCAATAGCTTCAAGTGCAGAAGAATCAATGTAGCTATCTGAGACTGATAGTAAATAAAAATTACTGCAGAGCAACAAAGTGAACTTCATTGTCACATTTTCAGAAACCGGCAGGAAAAAATATTTAATTTCTAATAAACCACTATAACATGATAAAATACAAGCTGTACTTCGGCTCTGATTTTGTTTGTTAATTGGCAATTCTTATGTCCTTCTGGCATATATTTTCTGCTCAAGATAGCTTCATTCAATGATAATAAAGCATATTGACAATAAAGATAATAAATTTTGATGAGAGAAATGCTATTTTAAAAAATCAAGCCTAAATTTGAGGTCAAAACTGCTTTAAAAGTTATTATGAGAAGCAAGCAAAGTCTTAGCTTATTAACATATTTTAAGTGTGTCTCAGGAATAATAACACTCTATGCATTCAAATGCTGACTATGTTCATAGCTAAGGCTATGTGGCTACTTTTCATTTTCATAACAGAGCAAGTACATATCATAAGAGTTTCTGAGCACAGAATAACAGCTTCTCCTGTGGAGTTTATTGAGGGTGAGACACCAGAACTTTTCTGACTTTAGGCTACTTTTGAAACTTTTTAGAAGTAGAAAAAATTAAAATCATGAGTATGACTAACACTTTCCAGACCCAGCGCCATCTTACCCACAGCAAGTGACCCCAGAAAGCATCATCTTGGGCACTACAAGTTAAGTGTTGGCATGATTATGCTGCACATGCTGTTGTCAGTGGTTGGACACTCCCCAACCCAAGACCTCATCGCCAATATCTCTATACACACTGGTGTATAAGGGATCAGGTAAATCAGAGCCTAGCAAAGTGTCTAGTACATATGTAACTATATTTATTATTCTATTTAATAAATAGGTATAAATTATAAATGGAAATTTGTGCTGTGCATAAAATGGAGCATCCAGATTTGTAAGTGTCCACATATACATCAGCTCATAAAGAGTCCAGGCGTCAGAAGAAAAACCACAGAACAGAACAGATATGTCCTTGTTGCCTCGCCGTACTTATTTTGAAATACTCTTTACTTTATAAACCTTATGGGACCTTATGATTAGAACACAAATACAGAAATTCCCAAGATGCTTTAGAGCTAGAATGCAGCACTTGTTAAAGCTGAACTTGCACACACCTGAGGACGCACCAGTCCTCTAGCTTGGACATGGCCCACAGAGGTAAATAATCATCCAGAAACTATTTTCCAGGTCCTCAGCTTCATTCTGGATTCTTTTGTATGAACAGTTTGCTGGAGAACATCTGTGATCTCCAAAGTCTCAACATCTCAAGAAAAATTTCAGGACAAATCCCACAAAATTAGAAGATACACATCTCTATTTCTCTTAATATAGCACATTGCCATAAAGAGAAAACATAGATACCAAAGACTATTCCTGATGCATTATTTTTCTGAAAACAGTAAGAAAAGTTTTGAAAAAGCAGCACCCTGTTTCATTCAGGTAACAAAATAAGGTAGTGATGGTACTTATTTGATCTCACTCACTTATGCAACTTAGATTTCTCTAATGAGATTTCTATTATAAAAATAAATACATCGATATTCAAATAGAAAGGACAAGTAAAGCAGGTATTTTCATAGAAACTAGGTCCTATTTTGGTTGATAAGTGTTTCAGACATTTAGGCTAGATGTTAGGCATTTCCTGTCATTTGAAAAGACTACATCTGAAGCTATATAGGTTTGGTGAAAAAATACAGCACAAATAAATTTCAACATTTAATTTCACCCTAAAGTGAGGATCAAACATTCAAATATCATTAAATAGAAAGTTACATTACGAGAAGACTAAATTATTGATCAGAGTGAAGATGTTGTGAAGGATGGAATCCAACAGTACTGTCATCTAAATTTGTAGTATCAATGGCTTATTATTTATCTAAAGCAGGAGTGAATATGCCAGAGTATTCCACACAATATAAAACTCAATCTTTATGTCACACTTCAAGTATTCAAGCTCATATCAAGCAGTTTCTTAAAATTTCTTCAAGTTGAATTAAAAATTTTGACTATCATAGAGATTTAAACTTAGTTTCTGTTAATAATTTATTCTTACAGTTGTATGAAGATATTATTGTGAGATACTTTAATTCCATAAAAAGTCATACTTGGAATAAAATGTGAGTGAAGCCTCTGTATTAACTAGCTTTCTGCTCTGAGACAAAATCCATCACAGAAACAACTTAAAGAAGGAAAGCTTTGTTTTGACTCATGGTTTTTGAGTTTTCAGTTCACGATCAGGAACTTTACTCCTTTGAGGTCTGCTGTGAGAAACAGTATGGCGGAAAGGCCCGGTAGAGGGAAACTGCTTCACCCACAGGGAGCACCAGCAGGTAATGGGTCGGCTGGCCGTTTCCTGGGTTTCCCATGCTTCCCAATAACGTTGTAAAAATTCGGATCTTGCCAATGCATTAATCCACTCATGCACTTAAAAACCCTATGACTGAATCACCTTCAGAAAGTCCTGTCTTTGAACACATAAGATTTTTGGAAACACTTTCAATCAAAACCACACAGCCTCCCTTTTTTCTTCTGCTTCTACCTTCTAGTTCTTCGAATTGATTAGAAGATATAGTGAGGAAATCTTTAAATTTCTAAGAGTTCTGGGGCAACACATGGGACAGAGCCCAAGTTTTCACACCTGCTAGTCTGACCCTGTTAAAACATCCATTCACGAAATCAAAACAGAATGCACGCACATCATGGCATGCTTTCAACAGCGTGGGCTTCTACAATAAACATCACTTGGTTGTCTGTAAACTGCACAAATTTACTTCTCATCACAATTATGGAGTTTGGAAGTCAGAGTGCCAGCAAGATTAAGTTACATAAAAATCTTCCTGGCAGAGATCCACATACTGGCTGTGTCCTCAGATGATAGAACGATGACAAGAGAGGTCCCTGGGTTCTTTATGTAATAGTAGTAATCTTAGCCATCTTTTGGAGATCTAGTCGCCTGCCTCCCCAAGTCTCATACCATCCTAATGGGTGCCAGGACTTCAACATATGAACTTAGTTGGGGTAGAGTGCAAAAATTCAGTTTATTGCAAAACACAGCAGTGTCACATTCAGTATTTCTTTGCTATAATAAGTTTCGTAAGAATTTTTCTAATAGTATTTGTGAAGTTGTTGAATCATGTTACTTGGTTTTACATACTTGCAATTTTCCTCAGATCTCACCCAAACTCTCATTTTATAATTTTTTTCTGGCTTATTTTTATCTCAGTTCTCATTCCTACAGTTTTTGAGCAAACTTTTAAGGCTAGAATAGAGTGGTTCTTACAATGTCCTTTATAATGTCAAAAGCCTTTTACTAATCCTTATCAGCTTGCTAAGTTTTATCTTATTTTTAAACATGTCCTTGAAATGATTATACAACCTTTTAATCCCTTGGTAGTTCCATGGTGTAGAATTTTCCTTGCTCTACAGTTTCACTAAGATTTGCTTGTCCTATTTTAGCATAGGCTATTCTCATGGATGCATCACATTGTGGTTTTATTTATAAAACTCAGAAGACAATAAAAAGATATTGATGACTTTCTCACACATTTATTGGCCATCTAAATATTTCTTTGGTTATAAAGTGTTAGTCCGTATAGTTTCAATAGCTTTTAAATTTGACATTTGACTTTTACTCTTCAGTTTTAGAGAACTGCTTATATGTTTTATACACAAACACTTCATATCTGTCTCATATATGTGTGTGTATACACAAATATATATATATATATATATATATATATATATATATATATATATGTGTGTGTGTGTGTGTGTGTGTGTGTGTGTGTGTGTGTGTGTGTGTAAAATTATCCCAATTTATTATTTATTTGTATTAGTAGTGATATCTGATATTTTGGGTTGAATCTACTACAAAACATTTCCTCAAAGTCTAACATGTTTAGAAATGGTGTGACTGGAAAACAGTTGGGTTACAGGGTGCTACAGGCATCATGGGATTAATCCCTTGATGAGCTTATAGCTGACTGTGTTATTAGGAGGTGGGGCCTACACAAAGGTGGGACCACTGTGGGTGGGACCTGGAAGTTCTTGTCCTCTAATTCTTACTTTCTCTCTGACTTTATTATTTTCTCTCTCTCTGCTTCTGATGCCAGGAGATTAGCAGCTTTCCTCTGCAAAGGCCGGCCATGATGTTTCTCTCTTGAAGCCAGCCTACCATGGACCAAAATCTCTAAAATTTTGAGCTAAAATAAACTTTTTTAAAATGATGTATGTTAGGCATTTTTTCCAAGCATCAGAAAAGTAACTAATATGTCTAGTCTATATTTATTTTTTTTTTTTTGAGACAGGATTTTGCTTTGTAGCCTGGGCTCGTCCTAAAGTCACTATGAAATCCAGGCTGGCCTTGGATTCATGCCAATTCTCCTTCCTCAGCCTCCCAAGTTCTAGGATTACAGATGTGTGCCACCACATCGGACTTGCATGGTCTTTGGGAATCCAACTCAGGGCTTTGTGCTTGAGAAACAAGTGCCTTAACCACTGTGCCATTTCTGTAGCCCTTCAAAAATCTTTTACTCTTCAAAGTCAAAAAGAGTTTTCACTAAATTTTCTTTCAACATCTTCACAGTTAGCTTTTCCTTTAGGTCTTTAATCCATCGTTAATTAATGTGTTTATATAATATGGCATGTAAGTGAACACAATTTTCATATGATTACTTTTTACTGGTTCTATCAAAAGAAAAAAATTTCTCATGTTGACTTTAACTGTTACTATTTTCAAAGATCAAATTGACTTAGGAGTTTGAGTCCATCTCTAGATCTTGTGCTCTACTGTGCTTTTGATCTACTTTTCTATTCTTGCCTAAAAGTACACTATATCAAATACTATAACTGCAATATCATTCCATTTTTCATTTTAGTCCATCTTAACATTTTGTACATTTGAGCATAAAGATTATGATAGGAACATTTTTGATTCATTCATAAAAATGTATTGTGTTTTGTTTCATGTTTCAACTTTCTATAAGTGGTTTTCTTCAAAAATTAGCTTTCTTTTGAATTTGGCTCCGAAAGTTTTCTTCATGTATTTTTATTCTCTTTGAATTTTCTCTGCTATTATTATCTTAATTTTAGTTAATGTTTAGTGATAAGTGATCATACACTGTTAATTTTAATATTTTATAAAATATAATTGATCAAAATTATGTTTCACTCTAACGCTGCTATAGTTATATCTAAAAATTAATTAGTTTTATACATTTTATCATTTTATTCTTCATCAGTGTTCTTCAGAAAAATGGCTGTTTTAAAATCTAAAGCTTAAAAAATCAGTAGTTTATTTTAAATACTCCTTCTTACATTTTATGGTTAGAGATCAAAATCTATAAAAGTTTTAATCATGACACATGCACTACAAAAATATGGCCTTCTCAAGGCATGTAATATTTTTTGTAATGTCAACTAAATCAAATAGTTTGATGTTATTTAAATACTCTGTGCTGGTGATATTTTAATCTAGATGTTATGTGAGTTACCATGTGAGAGGAGAGAATAAGTTCAAGCATATTTATAAATAAGCTGATATATCACTATAACCCTATTTTTATTTTATCCACATTTGAAGCTGTTTTTAGTTGATAAACATATGTATTTTTTTGTCTTCCTGTTGAAATAATCCTGTATTATCTCTTTTTCTCTCCATTTTTCTATTAATACCTACTTGCCCAATGTATTTTTTCTGGCATTAATTTAATATATTCATTTTGATAATTTTATGTTCATTTTATGTTTTATTTTCTTTTTATTTAAGCAATGTTTTATAAATGGCATATAGTTTTTCTAGCCTCAACTGGCAATCTGCTTTTTGAATGGAGTGTGCATTTAATTTGCATTTAATATAATTTTATAGTAAGGTTTAAGTGTTCTTTTATTTTCTGGTTGCCACATAATTTTCTTGTTTTTATGATTTTTTGAGTTTATTGATAATTTTCACATGGTAAATTAAGTTCCTCTCCTGAGTTAGCAGATAAGCACTTTTTTAAAAAAGAAAAACTGTTTAATAGTTTATCTAGTATAACAATTTATCAGCATTTCAATCTTCCCATTTAAGCCAGGGAAAGTGTTGATGTAAGGTCTGATCTGTGCATTGCTAGTTTAGCAGCATCCTTGGCCTTCACCCTCTCAATGTCCAGAAAACTCCTCTGGTTGTGCCAAGCCAATATGTTTTAGGAGACTGTCAAACATCCAATAACAGAAAACAATCACTTTTTCTTTAAAATCAGCACTCTAGGGGTCACAATATGGTATGGCAAGTGAATACTATTGACCTCAGGACAATATTGCACCTCTTTGTGTGACATAGAACACTGTCTTATTTACTTTCTGTCTGCTGTGACTTAATGCCTGACAACTACAAGTTAGGGAGGAAAGGTTTATTGTAGCTTAGAGTTTCTGAAGGTCTCAGTACATTCACAGGTGAAACTGGAAAATGGTGGAATCACATGGTGCAGCTGGCGCTAGAATATAGCTTCATGGGAGACAGACATCCTCACAGGATATTGGCACAGAGAGACTAGGAGGAAGGACAGAACTAGCATATGCCACTCCAGGTCAAGCCCATGCCCCTCTAGGTCAAGTTCCAAGTTTCCACCCCTTCCAGCCAGGACCCACCTCGCAACCCTCCACAGTTTCCATAGCAACATGAGGCTTTTGAGGGACACTACAGATCCAAACCACCACAAACACGCTTATGCTAGTAATTTATTTTTATTTTATTTTCCTCACATTAAATACAATTTTATATATGATATATATATATGCAGAGAGAGTATTGCCTAATGTTCTGTTTTATAAACGTACATAGCCTCACAGTAAAATTGTTAGTTATTCTTAAATATTCTCTTGTCTTTCAGAAGTTAGAGATAAATATTACATTTTATATTTATTCACACACTGCCAACTTCTGTTGCATTTCATATCTATTGAAAAATAAAGCTTTTATCTGTTTTTTCCCCTAAAGAACTTCATTTAAATTTCTTTCATTTCATATATACTGAATAACAGTTTCCTCTACATTTTGTTAAACTCAAAATTTTCTTTACTGCACAGTAAATTTTCAGCTTTCACATTTTATTAGTGTTTTGTTATTTTCTACTCTTTATTTGGTGTTGTTAGAAACAGAAAGTCAGTACAGTCTCCAGTGTGTGGCATTTTCTTTTTCTGGTTGTTCTAAAAAATATTTGGTAATTTTGTATGTCAGCTCATTGGCTGTATGTTACCAGAGACTGTCTGTCCTTGATGTTTTGTTCATTTGTTTCTTGTGATACTGAAGACAGATTCAAGGGTCTTTCCAGAGAGCTACATCTTCCATTTTTTGAATATTAATTTTTTTTTTTGAAAAAGAGTCTAAGTCACGAGATTGCCCACGCTGGGCTCAATTAAGGATTGTCTATGTACCCTAATTAAAGGTATGTTAAACTGCTTTATGTAATTAATGAAATATTTTCAATGGTTAAATTTTCTAATTCTTTTCTATCAGCTCTAATTTCCCCCCTGCAATTCAAATTACATATATGCTAGAATACTTGATATTTTATTGCTATTTAGATTTGACAATACATGTTTCTCTTTACATTTATTAAGTCCCCTTTCCTACAGTCTCAATCACTATTGATTAGTTAGTGGATTTGTCATTCTAAGCCTAATAATTTTATTTTTCCTTCTTATTTTTAAATTCACCATTCCTCAATTGATATTCATTCAATGTCTCTTCATTCTGTGATTATACTGTACTCAAGTCTTTGATTTAATAGCTATTTCAAAGTCTATGTCTAAGAATATCAAGGTTTGTAACAATAACTGAATGATTTTCTCTTCGTTTATGGGTAGCATTTCATTTTTCTTTTCAAGTCTAGGAATTTTAATTGTTATCACTTATCTTGTGTATAATAATTTTAAGGATGTCAGATTATGAACACTTTAATTAATATTGATTTTGTTTTATCATGTAGTTAATTTAATTCTTCCACTATTAGTGCTAAAATATTAATATGTGGCTTCATTCTTGATGAGATCTGGTCTAGTACTGATTTTAGTTCTAGGACATGGTGTTTATTTTGGACATGATTTTGTCTACATGTGGTTCTGAGGTCTGTGCTGAATGACTCTTCATTTCAAATGTGATGAAACTCCAGCTTATCTCAATATGGTGCTAAATATTAACTCTCAACTTAACAGCACATGAACCATTTTAGATATACTCCCCAGCCATCATCCAAAGACCTGTAGAATACTCTTACAAACATATTCAGGTGCTCCAGTTGTTGGGGACTTGAGTTTCTTTAAATGCTAACCAATGAGAGGAATATGAACTATCCTGACCATACCTCTCTGTCGCAGCAGAATAGCATCACATCCAAAGAACTGAGGTTGGTAACCCGGTTCACCTCATGCATTTTCTTCTTTCAAAGTTTACGATGTTACATTTCCTGTTTTCCAATACCTAATAAACTGATTTTGTATTTTAACTAGGCTTAAAATTGTCTTTAGCAGGTCAGTTGGTGTGATAATAGAAGGAAAAGTCAAACATTCTATGTTAACAGTTAGCATGATTCATTCTCTTCACTTTTATAGTATTATTGGATATAATTTTCAAAGCCATTGCACAAATGACAGAAATATAAGTGGCATGCAGGAAACAATGAAACATGCACGTGCTTAGGATTTTTTTTTTTTCATACAGAGTCTTGCTGTGTAGCCCAGGCTGGCCTGAACTCACTATGAAGCCCAGGCTGGCCTTGGACTCATGACAATCCTGTCTTAGCCTCCCGAGTGCTGGAATTCCAGGCATGTGCCACCACACCCAACTTAACATGTTTAGGTCTTGATACATGTATGTCACACTGGACCCCATTCATTTTATGCATGTTAAAATTCATTAGCCATATAAACTAGTGCAAACAAGTAACATAGATAACTTCAAAAACCTTCATAGGAAAAAAATAATCTCACATAACAATATAATCATGGAAAAACAACCAAAAATATAAATAACAACTTCAAATATTATTATGATAAAAGGATAGGTAATGGGTTTAATGGATGTTTGGACAGGAGCAATGAATTCTGATGATCTATAGCATGTCAGGGATGCTATGTTTGATAGCAATTATCTGAAAAATTCAAAAATTTCTAGCAAAGACTTTTAAAGCTTCTGAAGAAATGATGTTTAAAGTAGTAAATATGTCAATTATCCTGATAAATTAATTCATTAATTCATATATATATATATATATATGTGTGTGTGTGTGTGTGTGTGTGTGTGTGTGTGTGTGTGTGTGTGTCATGTTGTACCATATCAATATGTGTAATAATGCATTAATAAAATTTTCTAAAATATTGATTATTACTTGTATAGTTCTTGCTATATGATAAAGATTACATACATCAACTACATTAGTTACATTAACTATGTTACATTTGCTGCACTAACCTCTACCAAAATTCTGTGAAATCAATATGACCACTATCCTTCTTCCTCAGATAAGTCAAGGAAGACACAGAGAAGCTTAATAGCCTACCTAGGGCTACAGAACTACTCTCTCTATAATTTTGACTCATAAAAATCACATAATTTTTGAATTTTTTAAAAGTTTTCTTTAAGAACTTGTGAATTAAATGCGTGGCTCTGCTTTTCATTGTTTTTACAATTAACACCTGGTTAACTGTGGACAGCTGTTTCCCTGTGGGGAACTTAGTCCAACCAGGTGTTAATGAAAAGAAACAAGAAAATAAGGTTAATAAGACACAGGAAAATTGTCAACTATACAGAATGGCACTGTAAATTAGATTGTTCTGTCAAAAATAGGATTTTTTTAAAAAAATCATTATCAGTTTTCAGTCAATTTTTAGAAGTCTTCTGTAATTCTTTGATTTTCATTTTAGTTTAAATTAAGATAAAATCTGCTGATCTAATTGATATAACTATATCTTTGGTGGTTAATTTTGTATGAAAATGAGTGCTTTGTGAAGACCCTTGGGAATATTCAAGCTTGGATCAGAGCACTCAAAGTCTTCTCCAGCCTACATACCCAAACTTTTATAAATTCCTTATGCAAACTAGTTCAAAGGCTTCCAAGCCACATAGTCAGGTAAAGTACAGCAATGATCCCACTCCTGGTACCAATTTCTGTCTTAGCTACTTTTTTGCTGCTGTGACTCAATACCCAAAACCCACAAATTTAGGAAAGGAAAGGTTTATTTTAGCTTATAGTTTTAGAAGGTCACAGTCCATTTAGGGGCAGCCAGGAGCATTTGAAGTACATGGAAAAGGCAGAGAGATGGAAGTAGCTTCTCACAACATCACAAACAGGAAGTCAAGTTGAGATGAGGTGAGACTAGTCCTCGTCCTCCTCCTCAAGGAAGGCAGGAAGCAGCTTATATATCCTTCCAGGTCTCTGCTCCCAGATCCAGGTGTGGCCACTAGACGCCTTTAATCCTAACTTATATGCCTATAATCCACCCCGCCAGACTAGGCACCAATCTACCAATAGCACATGGTTCCATGAACAATCCATTAACATTAAAATACATGAGACTTTGGGGGGACATTCCAGAGCCAAACCACAATAAATATGATTAGAGAAATTTAGAGAGATGAGAAGGAAAATTCTAATCAAAGATTTAGGATCCAATTATTTCATGAATCAAGAGATAGCCTAATTCTCACAGGCTCCACGGAACCTAAGAATTCCTAGAATGACTACGATAGCGCATCAGTAAATGGATGAACAAGACTGATGAGATTTAGGTTTGAAGATTAAGATAGAAAGCTGTTGTAAAGCAAGTCCTCTGACCCTCCCCGAAGGAGGAGGGACTGTTCACAAGTGCACACAACAGAGACGCCTGGGTGGAGTCACCAGGGCCTCCACCTCCCTCAGCACCTGCGTGCACGGACCAACGGCCCTTATGCACAGATGGAGTGCTTGGCGCTCGCCCTCTACCTCTAGCCTTCCTCTCCGGCTGGGAACATATGATCTACACTCATTGGCTCCAGCTCATGGCAAACACCCTAACCTCACTGGCTCTGGTTCATGACCCATGTCCTGTGGCACATGACATGCACCATCGGGCCTACAAGAAGACACTACTTCGGGAGCTGTTTAAGGTTACCAAGGCCACAGAGTGAAGGGAAGCGCGGGGGTCGGAAGCCAATGAAGGAGAAAGAAGCGCTGCAGCCTCCTAGAGAGCACGTCCGAGGGAAATGCAGCAGCGGCCAGGCGGTCAAGCCCTGAAGTCAGTGCACCCTCTCTGTGCGTCGTCACCTATGGTGGGGTGGGCTTTTGATGGCGTGACTGCCTTTTGAGTCACCCACAGGCCTGCAAATGATATCACCTGTGCTACTTTAGACAGCACCTCACCTATGCCCCTCGAAATCATGCCTCATCTGTACTACTGCAAGTAACCATAACAAACCGATTGGTTCACCGCTTGACTTGAGTGTAATTGATATTTGGCCTGTCTGGTGCTTTCTGTCTGGAATGAGTAGACATTGGTACTCACGTCGCCACCAGAGAAGTATCTCACATGACATAACCACTTGTGTTTCTGATGTGCCACTGCCAATCCTAATGGGTCAGGAATATCTGCAAATAGTCAAATGACAAACGTATCTTATAGATATTATTTATTTGTTTAATGAGCCAAGATCTTGCTCTGTAACTCAGGCTTCTCTTGAAATAACTATATGGCCCAGGCTAGCCTTGGAGGCCCTGCCATCCTCTTGCCTAAGCCTCCCAAGTACCGGCATTACAACCGTGCACCACAATATCCAGCTTATGTGGTACTGGGGAATCAAACTCAGGGCCTTGTGCTTGCAAGGCAAGCACTTTAACCTTAACAACTGTGCCATTCCTCCAGCTCTAGATATTTTTATTATTGACCCTACTCACCAAAACTAATGTATGAGATTAGGGTATAGTTACATTGAAATTATATGATATGCCTAAATTTTTTTAAAGTTTAAATATTTTATTTTTTGTTTTTTAAATTATTTTTTACATTTTTATTTATCTTTTCCCCCCACATTTTATTAGTATTTATATGAAATACACAATGGTTACATCAAGCTTGGGTATTTTGTGCAAATATATATCACATTAAAGTTACAATCATTTCCTATCCTCTTCTTGGCCCTCCTGCTCCACTTTTTTTTAAATTTCTTAGGTGACTAGATTTTACCATTTTATTTACTACATTTTAACACACACACACACACACACACACACACACACACACACATATATATATATATATATATATATATATATATATATATATATATATATATATTTAAATATTTAAAAATAAGTCTTGTATTTTTCACCTGATCTGGCACAGGCTTGTGATTAGGTTTTGCTGTTCTGCAGAAAAAAACAAGCTATGTGAATCCATTATCATACTGAAAATATTCTTCCAAAGTTTTAATTCCTTGTCATTGCTCCTCCATTTGTCTGAAGTCACTACTCTGAATTTTAAATAATTAATTTACATAAGAATCATTTTAGCTCCAAACAGTGTGAATATTTTTATGCTGATTAAAGTGTATTCAGATAAAAACTTTAGAAAAAAAAAAACAACAACAACAACAAACAAATTCCCAGAAGCCAAAATCAGCTTATAGATCTAATAAGCTGCAGTGAATTCCTGTGTGCAGGCAGCAGCTGTTGCAGAGATGTGAAAATGTCATCAGGTACTATGCAATTTAGGTAAAATGCTCTACTGTGTATATGTTTATTACTTTCTTATCATAGAAGAGAAACTTAATACTTAATGTATCTTCCAAAGTTATTATATATTGTGTAAACCATCTGAAATCAGATTGTGCAGAGACTATTGTATAAAAACATGAAATATCCAGCATAGGATTTTACAAGCTGATATCCCATCTCCTGAAGTCGCATGAGCCAAATATAATAAGAAATGTGTAATGAGTTTGAATATGAGGCTAACCTATTTCACTCCTTTAAGCATTTTAAATTTTCTAAAGAAAAAAGAATCTCCAGCTGTGCTTCTTTTCAGACAACCCAATAAAGTTTTTATTAAAAGCAACAGTAATGAAAAAGGAAAGTTTAAAATAAAATTTTGTATGCTTTAATAAGACCTTTTACTCATAAAATGCATTGAAGCCTTCATTAAAAAATTCACTAGAGCACTCAAAAATATTCAGCAAAACATGTATTAATTAGGCTTTGAAAGAAACTGTATGACTACCAAAAAATTGATATAAAATAGCAAATGGAAAGTAGATGTCATTTAAGAGTGACTGCTAAATGAATAGTGATTTAATTTTACAGCTAAAGTGTGTAATACTTAAAATTACATGCATAGAACTTAAAAGTTAATAAGCAACTATGTAGTTGCAATTTCTTCAAGTCACTTAATTTCATTTGAACTAAGCCTTTTTATTTGCATTCTTATTTTTACCATGTTATTAGTGTGTATGCACATATTATACATTTTACATATACACTATAAGTGTGTGTGTGTGTGTGTGTGTGTGTGTGTGTGTGTGTGTGTGTGTGTGTGAGAGAGAGAGATAAACAATACTTACGTTGCCTTTGGGTATTTTGTGTACATATACACCACTTCACAGTCTCTTCCCCTCCTCCCTGTTATTTTGTTTCTTATTTTTTCTATTTTATTAGTGTATATGTATATATAATGTGTGTGTGTGTGTGTGTGTGTGTGTGTGTGTGTGTGATACACAATGTTTACATCGAGTTAGGGTATTTTGTGTCCACATGTACCACTTCACAATCTCTACCCATTCCCCCTTTTCACCATCTGGCCCCTCCCTCATCTCACCCATTTAACTCTATTATTTGTTTATGTTCTGGGTTTTTCATAGTAGAAAAACAATGCAATATTTATCCTTCCAAGTCTCACTTGCTTCAAAAAGCATAAGTGTCTCAAGTTATGTCCATTCATGTACACACATCTCAGATCTGTCTGTCTTTATATTAGAGTAGTACTCATTGTGTGCATACACCACATTTTTTTATCTAATGATCTGTTGTTGGATATTTCAGCATCTCCTATGATTTAGTTATTGTAAATTATGCCTCTATAAACATGGGCATACATAAATCTCTGTTATGTGTTGCTTTTAAATCTTTTGGGAAGATAAGCAGAAGAGGATCACTGGATCAAATGAAATATATACTTTCAGGTTTTTGATAACTCTCCATACTGCTTTCCACAGTGGGTGTTCTAGCTTATAGCCCCACCAGCAGTGTAAAAGGGCCATTTTCCCCTACAATCTGGCCAACATCTATTGCTATTTGAGTTCTTGGTATATGCCATTCTTACTGGAGTAAGATGGTATCTTAGTGTTGTTCTGACTTGCATTTCTCTGATAACTAAGGATGTTGAACCTTTTTCTTATGCATTTGCTGGCCATTATATGTCACCTAAGACTGTCTATTCATTTCATTTTCCCATTTTAATCGAGTCTTTGATCATGAGTAACCCATTTTTTTAGATCTTTGCATATTCTAGTTATTAGCTACCTATCCGAGGTGTAGATTGTAAATATGTTTTTACCTTTTCCGTTGGTTCTCTCTTCACTTTGTTAATTGTTTTCTTCACCATGCAGAACCTGTTTAATTTGATACTGTCCCATCTGTTGTCGCTGGGTGTTATTTCTTTTGCATCAGGTGTTGTATGGAAAGCCTTTGATCATGCCTACATTTTCAGGAGCATTACCTATTTTGTCTTTCAGGAGGCTCAGTGTTTCCGTATTAATACATAGATCTTCCTTATACTTTGATTTGATTTTAGGACATGGCAATAGTTGTGTGTCAACTTTTGATCTGCCTGTGGATGTCCAGTTTCCCCTGCACCATTTAAGAATAGGTTATCCTGTTTCCAGTGCATATTTGTGGCTCCTTTATAACGGATTTGGTACCTGAGGATGTCTCTGCATCATCAGTTCTGTCCTACTGGTCAAGCTGTCTGTTTTTTTCTTTTTTTTTTTTTGTGCCAGTACTGTATCTTTATTCATCACTGTTGCTTTGTAATATAAATTGATATCTGGAGCCACAATGTCACCTGCTTGTTGCTCAGGGTTGGGTTGGCTATTCCAGGTCTCTATTGGCTCCATATGGGTTTTAAAACTGTATTTTCAAGTTCTGTGGAAAAAAAGTTGTTGTTGGCATTTTTGTGGGAATTGCATTAAGTCTGTATATTAGTTTTGAGAGGATAGCCACTCTGACAATATTTATTCTGAACATATTCAAGAACAGGGTATATTTTCATTTTCTAATGTCCTCTTCCATTTCTTTTATTCAGCATAACACATTTTTTTTGTAAAGGTCCTTCACTTCAATAGACATGTTAACTCTAAGTATTTAATTTTTTGAAAAATTATTAGGAATGGAATTATCCTTCTCAGCTCTTTCTCAGTGAGTTCCATGTTGGTGCAGAGGTTATTCATAGCCTATTGAAGAGTCTTTCACTATGAAAACCTAATAATACGAGCAGTTATGATTTTTAACAAACTAAACATTGTTAATATCAATACAAAATTCGTGTCTTAAACTACTGTGATGACTTACATTTAGTCCTCACATGACTATATTCAATAATCAAGAATTTTTTCTTCTTCTTGTGAGTACGTTATTATAATATGTAGTTCTACATAAAACTATTAGCAATTATTACTTCACCTAAAAACATATGCTAGGCACATAATCTAGTTAATCAAACATGTAAATTTTACTTACCTTTTTAATATGAGAGATATTTAAAATAAAATGGAATCCTCTTCTTCAATATTTTAGATATTATAATCTTAACATATATACAGTTTTTCCTTTAATCTATGGGAAAAGTTTGACCATTTTTACAAAATATACTGTTATTATGTGCCCAATAAATTATTTAGGGTAAAATTAATTAATTTAGCTTTTGGGTTTTGAATATAAAGGCTTATTTACTATGTATCAAATATATGTCCCTAAGTCTTGCAAGGAGATCCTGCGTCACACTTCCTTCTTCTAGGATTATTTTATGGTGTGTCCTGACAGGAGCATTATTGGGTTTATTGATTTTACAGTGAGCAGATTAAGTGTTTACAAGATACCAGTTTCCTCGTATACTCCCATAATAACTTCTCATAAAACTAAGGCAAGATACACAGATAATATCAACAGTTACTATGCACCTCACAGTCACTAAAAGACAAGCAGTGAGAAATCAATAGTTTTGTCCTTTTCACAGCCCTGAATCAATTATTTTCACTTAAGAGCTGTGCTTCACACACCTTAGAGTACTAACTAAGTCTGCCTCTTCCTGTGCCTTAGTTACTCTGGCATTATGACTCTCAACTGTAGACAAAGAAACAAGTAACAACAACAAAAACAAGACCTTCTTCCTCAGGGTCTTCACCTAAAACTGCGTTTGTTTCTTTTTGTCCGGGAGCAATCTCTTGATGAGAGGCCTAACTTTTACTATCCTCTTTTTCTTTAAGGATATCAAAGCAAATTCTTGCTTAGTTTAGCACACTTTATTAGTGTTCTTAGAAAACAAAAT
This sequence comes from Ctenodactylus gundi, assembly GCA_004027205.1. NCBI lineage: Eukaryota > Metazoa > Chordata > Mammalia > Rodentia > Ctenodactylidae > Ctenodactylus > Ctenodactylus gundi. Next base: position 135,611 of record PVKB01003257.1, on the reverse strand, counting down.
TAAGAGTAGAAAGTATCTTTTTCTCTCTTTCTTCAGGATTCATATATTAGGCAGCTTTGAGGGTCTGAATAGAGAGTTCAAAATGGTGACTTGCAGTTGCAAGAGCTGGAAGATTCAGTAGCTACTCAGATGTAAAGAAGGAAGAACACTAGTCCAAGACAGACATTATGGACATTGACTGTAAGGCAGAGTACAGGGCCCGTGCTGCAGATCAACATTTAAAGGCGATAGCAAAGACCTGAAGACGGGAGCAAATCTGTACTGGGGATCAGTATGAAGATAGGAACAGGTTCAGTGTGAAGACATGAAGGCCAAGGCCAAGGTCTCCCATAAGAAGCTATGTTGTCTTTCTTCTTTTTTTCCCCTTGTATTTGGATTGAGCTACATCTGGGTTAGGTCTTTTCTCAGTTTGCTGGGCCAGTGTCACATTCATCCCCAACGATCTGTCCTCTCAAATGGATGGAAATTTCTTAGGCTATTCAAGTGAAGAAACACTTTTCAATGCTCACACATTCTGCTATGGGTTGGATCTGTAGTGTCTCCCCTAAGCCTGACATATTTGGAAGTAGTAAGGTAATTATGGAACCATGTGCTGTTAGAAGGTAAAGTCTGATTGGAAGAGGCAGGTAATTGAGGTTTTATGTAGAGGGATTGTGTCAGTTTTTTGAGATTGAAGGAGGATGCCCAATGCAGGGTTTTCAGGTGTGTGCTGTTGACTTTTGGGCCAAGACGTAAGGAGCTAACCTACTCTGCATGTTGAGGGGCCCACTTGGCAGCTTGAATTGAGCAAAGAAAGGGAGAAAAACATCATTACCACTTCTCTCTTCTTCCTGGAATGGCTCTGGTGTTGCCTGAGTCTTCAGACAGTGATGTGGCTTCTGCTTCACTTGGCTTTCTGTCAGCAGTGGGATGAGCAGCTCTCCAGTCTCTGCCATGTGTTTCTGCCTTTGCTGGCTGCTGCAAATGAACTATGTGAGAACTTCTGAACTTGTGAGCCAAATAAATCTTTTTTTTCTCTTAATTTCTGAATGTTGATTATTTTGTTCCAGCAACTAATAAGTGACTAACACATATAGCTTGAGGGAAAAATTCTGAGACTCAAAGCTCTAACAAATTAATTTTAAAATAATTGAATGTTTGTTATTGGGAGGAACATTAGATACAGTATTCTAATGGATTGCCAAGCATGAGAAAATCCAAAATTCAACATTGTTAGAGAATCTTACAGTTTCTAAGGACAGAAAGGAAGGGAGAATCTAGGTATGATTTCAAACTCAGAGATAATTACAGAGTAGTTATATAAAGGAAAGAATCAAGGAAAACATGTATTTATTTTTAAGACAGAATCTTGCTCTTTAGTCAAGACTCATACTGAACAACCTATGTAGCCCCGGCTGGCCTAGAACTCATGACAATCCTCCTGCCTCAGCCTTATTTAATGTGCTAAATTTTATCTGTAACAATTACAATCTTTATTTGTTGTTGCTGTTGATTTCATTGATAGGACGTATGTTGATAGGTATAGGTCTTCCTGGGGAAATTTTTGATTTGCTGACAAGACCACCACAATTTGATGCTAGAGTGCTAAAGAATAAGAGCAATGGTAGTTTTAGCAAAAGAGCCAGGCTGTCACTGACCTGCTGCCCAAAGGGGATATGACATGGATGGAAGACTACTAACAATCTGTGTTTATGAATAACAAATATACAAGGATAAATTCAAAGGGAAGGAAAATCCTCTTTCAAAGCATAAAAGTACTCACATTTTCAGTGTTAATGATTTTATGATGAAAGATAGTAAATCACACCTGTTTAATTTGACCAAAATATAATTTTATCCAGATTGAAGTTAGTATTTGTATATTCTTTACTATTATGTTTTCAAAAAAGAAATTGATGACTTTTTGTGCTTTGTGGACTCAAGGTTTGTATCCTGTACAATTTAAATTCATAAGTTGAACCCTTCATATTAATGTGATAGCATTTGGAAATGGGATTCTTGGGAGAATATTAGAATTAAAGTGAATATTAGGGTGAGGGACTCTTGATGGGATTGGTACTCTTATAAAGAGTCACTGTAGAGCTACTATATAGCAAGTCCAGGAGCACAGCACCAGCATCTGGAGAGTGAATTTTGTTGTATCGTAACTAAGTAGAAGGTATCACCTGAATACGCGAAACAAAACAAAACAAAAACAAACAAACAAACAAACAAACAAAAATCCTCAATTCTCTTCCTCTTCTAACAACACTGCTGGTGGCCTCCTCCTGATGACATGATTTGAACCTAATTTCCTTCCATGGGCACCACTTTTATGTGGTATCACTGGATATCTTATGAGAATCAAGTTTCCAGCATCTGAATGACAAGGAATATACCTGAACCATAAAATAAACATACACGACTATACCTACTGACCTAAACATTAAACTTCAATTTACATTCTTGAGAAAATGCTTGACAATATATCCCACAAAATGAGGGCATGAAAAAGAAACACAAAATATGTCATGTGACTCCAGCTGCGAGAGAACTGACATAAAGGACAGAGGAAGAAAATTCCTGAGAACAGTGATGTGAGAAAGCTCCCACTCCAGTGTTACTGGGCAGACCCAGAGGTTGAGTCCAGTTCTGAGGAGAAGGGAGAGTTATTTTAACCAAATTAGGTTTGTTAAACACAATTTTATCACAAAACTAAAGGAACTTATAGACTGATCAAATAACACACGCAAAAAAGTAACAAAAAAGTAACAAAAAAGTTACCAAGCATCAATGAAAAAACTTGTACTAGCAAAGAAACTTAGCTACAGTAAACGGGTGACTGAGCTATGAGGAATATTTATACTTTTCTAATTCAAACACTTAATATGAAAGGAAAAATATGGTCTGTCCATACTAGGTGTAAAAAAAAGTGTTTGTTTTTTAAATAAGTCATGAGGAATGCCATTTTTTTCCATCTTTCTGTAGAATTATATGCTCTATCTAAAACTGAAAAGACAGTATCAGGACAAATCTAAATTATAAAAGTATCAGCTCACTATCAAAGATAATATTTACCCCTGAACATCAGAAATCTGATAAAGAAGTATTAAGCAGGAGATTTTTCTTTGTTCAAAGACTTAAAGAAATTTGAGGGTATAACCATTATTTTTATGATTATTTTAAATTTTTAAATAAAAAGAATAAAACATACAAGAGAAGTATGCTTTACTTCAATGAAAAATAAGTATCTTCTCTGTAATTCAGTCAAGATCTACCAATCCTTTGTAGGCAATGGGGTCTCAGAAAAAAAGTACGCAAAGAATCAAAACATAACAGATAGGGATTTTAGTTTCAACTACGACACTCATTAATACGGTAGCTTTGGATAAGTTACTTGGCCTCTTGAACCTTGGTTTTCCTGTTTCTACAAAATGCCGTGGTACTGAAATGAGGGTTTTGCAAAACCATCCATGTAAAGTAGCTCTCACTATTTTTTTAACCATAACTCTTTACACTCTTAACACTTACTAACTACATGAGAAAATGAAAACATTGTGATTGTCAATTTTATGTGCCATATACGACTAAGCTGAGGGATTCTCAAGTGGCAAAGCATAATTTTTATATGTATCCCGAAAAGTATTCCCAGAAAAGATTGTCATTTGAATAAATCAAATGAGTAAGGAAGAGCTACCCTCAGTAACTCATTCAATCTCTGGAAGGCCAAACTAAACCAAGAGGCAAAGGAAGGGCAAGAGCCCTGTATTCTTAATCTAAGACACCAGTCTTGAACTAACAGTCACAGGCTGTGGGACTCCAGAAATTACACCAGTCCTGTCTCAGTCACTTTCTTGTTGTAGGGATCCAATAGCCAGTACCCACAACTTCAGGGAGGAAAGTATTTTATTAGCTCATAATTTGAGGAGGCCCCAGTCTATTCAGGGGCAGTTGGCAATGGCAGGAAGGGTCTGGCAGAGAATAGCTCCTCACACCTTCCAAGAAGAAAGATGAAGGCAGTGGAGAAGGTAGAGCACAGATATGTCCTTCCAGGCCACACACACCCAGTGATTTGCCACACGCTCAGCAATCTGCTACACACTATCAAGTCCCATCTTCCAATGGCAACTGAAATCCATAGATAATCTGCAATATTCATTAATATACCTCCATCAATACATGAGGCTTGAAGGGAGGCGTTCTTTATTCAAACCATAAAAACACCTTCCTCCAGGCCCAGTCAGAATGCTTTCAAGTCAAATGGAATCGTATCACTGGCTTTACTGAGCCTCCAGTTTGCAGACCACAGAAATTGGAACTTCTTAGCCTCTATAAATAGGTAAGTTAATTTCCATTACAAAAGCATCTCATATTTCTCTATATACCCTATTATGAGTTCTGTTTGTCTGAAAAATGCTGACTAACATGCTTATTTTTCATTATGCTCTAGGAATCAAAGTTTTAAATTGTAAAATTAAACTCATGAACTTATACTGTGTCTATCGTATTCATTGAATTATATCTAATTAAAGTAACAAAATCAAGTAAATTGAAGTTATCCATTTGTGTAGGTTGATCTCCTGACACTAACTGTTGTGAGGTCAGTTTGACACTTGTAGCCAAGTCAAGTCCACACGTGGGAATATTAGAATCACTGATGAGCACAGGCCTTATATGAGAATATCAATAATTGCACAGTGCACACATTCATTTTGGATTTTTATAAATTAATGAAAAATCTAATAAAGTACTATAGGTTATAGAAAGCCATGGTATCCAAATTTCTTTCTCAAAAAATTGATGTTTCTTTTGTGCCTCCTTGTCACCATATATGGGTACAATATGTCAATGTTCAGTCGGTGTCAAGTAGACGTACAGTTGTGAGCTTTGGACTTGTTCAATGCAAGCAAGAGATAAAGCAGGAAAGATGCACTCAATGTCTATGCCTCAGTGAAATGCAGAAGCCTGAAACATAAAAATGCTAGTGGGATATATAATATATGGAAATTGGTTTACCTAACCCTTCTTTCTGACAGAGAATGATGGTTCCCCTACATTTATCTGTTTGATATCATAAACTGTTTATCTCAGCTTCAGGGCCTATATTGCTTTCCATGAAGCAGATGGTGAGACACAGCTAAATCAAATCAGCAACAGTTTTAAATGTAAGGAAGAGCAGATTGTTTGTCTCCCAAGGAGGACACTGCAACAAGCCTCTATTTTTCCTTTTGGAAACATCTAAGTAATTTTAGGTTGTGGTTAGTTAAGGACAGATTTTCATCAAACAATCTCTGTTTTATTCTATTCAAATAGAAAACTATAACTTAGCTATGCAACAAAAGTAATTGGCCAATTACACTTTACATTTATAAAATATGCCATCTTACAAGCGTTAAAGCAAGCGTTACTGATCTTTTTCCTGACAGTTGTCATTTTTCATTTTATCTATCATCTAAGTAACTTACCAAATTATAAATAAAATCTCGAGAGACACTGTAGCAATAACACAAGAAGAAATACAGGGGACAGTAATTTTTGGCTTTAGAGAATGTGAGGGCTTTTTTGAGATTGAAACAGAAATACAAATGTCATATACAAAGAATTAGCGAAAGCCAATCAGAAACAAGAGTTTTGAGAGGTGTTAGAAATACAGAAGTATTCAACTATATATGATGGAACTAGCTAGTTCTTAGAAGAAGATATTTCAACTGTACATGGGATGAGTGTATTTCATTTTCCCATGAATTTATGTGGAAAGAAATTAAAATGACTTAGAAAGTGACAGTGTTGGTACAATTTTGTTTCTGGAATTTGAGCTGCAAGTCTAGCACTATCTATTTGATTAAGTCATTTGTCCAATATATTATGCTTAAAATGTCAGCAATTTAATTAATATTTCATAGAAACTTTTACTTATAAAAACATAACGCAAGTATGTAAACATCAGAATAGAACCTTTCACAAAGTGAGCATGTAGCAATCATGTTTTCTCTACTTTTCACATCTTCATCATTTCTTCAGTTGCTTTTACAAAGTTGTTTATTCTATGTGTTCAGAACTTTCTGAAAATTATTTTTAATATGGATAAAGGACTCTCACTTTAGCAAACATCTTTACAATGCAAGCCTTATATTATCAGTTGTTTTCAAGCCAGGATATCTCATGCCAAAGGAATTTAGAAATTATTATTATTATAATTATTATTATTATTATTATTTTGCTCTCCCAGCTGGAAAGATCTAACATTCAATGAGTAGAGGACAGCAAGGTCACCAAACCCTCTGAAACATAAAAAATTCACACACAAGAACTCTCCTCATGCAAAGAAGAGCCAAGATTAAGATGTCAACAATGCTGAATTTGAGGAAATCGGGCCCATTTATAAAAAGTCTTGTTTAATAAAATGTGTTAGGTTCACACAATGGAGCACTACTCTTCTCTAAAGACGGATACATTTGAGGTCTTTGCAGGTAAATGCACACAACTTCAGACCATCGCACTTAGTGAATTAGTCAGATGCAGAAGTTAAAACATCACATTGTTTCTCTAATATGAGAAACCCAAGTACAGGCATTGTATAGAACCAAATGGGTCTGATAGTGGGAGGTGGGGGTAATGGAGGAGGGGGCGGGAGGGATGAGAAGAGGTAGGAAGGGATTGCAATTTTGTCATGATATATATGTGCACAAAATCCTCAAGATCAATGTAAGCATTGTATATTGTGTGTGTGTGTGTGTGTGTGTGTGTGTGTGTGTGTGTGTGTACTCATATACTAATGATATACAAATAAATAATGGGGAAAATAAAAAATAAAATATTACAAAATTATGAAAATAATTTCTATTTAAAAATAAGAGTTGTTTTCCTATATATTTTATAAGAGAAAATAAGAATGACATAAGCGCAGGAGGAATTAGTATGAAAAACAGATGTTAAGTTTGCGTAACTGACTCCAACAATACAATCAATGAGAAAAGCGTATAAGTTATCACGAGGTGTATGAGAGCATTTTTAGCTAAAAAACAAATACAAAAAGCATATATATAAAATCCTTAGCAAAATATGCAGCATAAAATATACATTCAAAAATATTGGCTTTAATTTTTTAGATATAGAATTAAGAGTAAAGTATATACTAGAATATATTCATTCTTTTGAATATATGAAAAATTGAAAAAATTGTTTCATTTCAAAATACTTTCTGTAAATTTTCATTCTGATCTCAGAAGCCAAGTGTTTATATATTTTTATATTAGAGGAAAAGGCAAGGAATCATCTTAAAAATTGTTCTGAACCCCTTTCTCTTTGCCAGTAACCACATAATGCTTAGCTATAAAACAAATGTTTCATGATTAATTTTAGTTCCAGTAACCCAACCCTACAAAATTATATGATCAATCCTACATAAAAACATTACCGCAATTTTTTATTTAGGCTTTCCATCACTATGTTCATCTAAAGCAATCCATTTTTTGATTTCTATTAATGTTTAATTTAAAACATACATAAGGAAATATAGTTATTAGTGAACTATAAACAAGAGTATAAAAATAAATGCAAATAAAAATTAATTTCCAGTAAAAAAGAACAGATTATAAGTGATGGTTGCCACTTATTTCTTCATGGAAAATCTAATATCAAAATCTATGAACTATTTCAACATCTTTACAGTTTCACATTGTTCCCATAGACTACAATTCAGGGATAGGTATTTAATCCTCCTTTAATCCTCCACTAATTCAATAAAATTGGGAGTTACAGACTACATAAAAGAAATATTTAAAGATTTTTTTTTTGTTTAGAGTTTTTTAAAGAAACATGATCACTATATGCTTTGCACATTGTGCATAAGGGGTTTTATTTAAAAAAACTTAAAATGTCAGAACCAGGAGTAGAGTTGGGATCATCAGTGAGGGTTGTCTCCGCACTGGAGTATCAGAGAATCCAGAGGCTGTTTGGTCCAAGAAGCTGGAAGCCACAGAACAGGAGGAAAAAAGATTGCGAAACTATCCTGAGATCCAAGGCTTGGAAGCTCCCTGGAGAAGCAAATCTATACCTAGAGAATCCAGTAAGGATAAGATGTTGCTCCACTCATGATGGAAGGGGTGCAGTGTAATCAAGTAGCCATCAAGTCATGACCTGATCTGCTTAGAGAACAGTGCCATATCTGGGATTCAATGTTTATCTCTGCTGCAAACTGGGCATCTGGCAATGGGGTAGCCAGGCTAGCCTTAGTGATGGGCGTGCTAAACCAATGCATACTCTTCATTCTAGCTATGGTGACCACATAACTTTTCCTGAACTGTTTTTATACCCAATTTTATAATCAAGTTTTTTCAGTCTATCATCTCCAGCCAGACCACTGTCTATAGCTTATGCATCAATGTGTAGTTGAACATATGGCCATATTTCTTCCAAGCAAATATCAGATCAGGAATACTGCTCAACGTTTTCCCTCTTGTGTAGTTTTCCCTTTTCCACTTTCTCTCACAGTATCCTAGAAAGATACTGTAATGCTACAGCTATTCCTTTTCAGGAGGTACCTGTATAACATTAAGAATAATCTATCAACCACACTCCATTTTTTTCCTTTGTAAACTGATTATAAAGCACATCTATTAGGCCATAGATGCGAGGTGATGGGCGGAAGATAGAAGAGATGGAGCAAGAACTGTGAGAATTTGGGCAATTTCATGCGTGCAACTGTGCCGTTAAGATGTGCTTCATCTAGGTCATGTAAAAAAACACCACTATTTGATGATTAAGCATTGTCATGCATGTCCAGATATATGGCTTTGTGATTCAGATAACACCCCATTCATGATTCATAGCTCAGGCCATATGTTCACTTGTGGCCTAATGGCCAAATATTCAGGTCCCACAGAGGCCCTATAGTGTGTCAGGATTTCTTTCTCAAAGAAATCATAGCTGGATGCAAATGGTGGCAGAGCTTTGCTCCAAATTTCTAAGCATCTCCACCATAGTTTATCTATGGGGGCCTGAGAGGGCCTTGCATCTCAAGTATCATTGCATGTCCTGGATCACATGGCTCAAACAGAAGAACAGCCTGCACACGAGCCCCAACCTGCTGCACAGATTCCCTTTGATTTGTGCCCCGTGCAAAAGTAGCACCGTTCTGAGTCATTAATAATCCCGAGTAGCACACAAGTAATTTTGCCTCCAAAACCCACTTAGGCCCAGTACGTAGACTGCCCTTTCTTGATTGTAAGAAGACCAGGTAATAAATTAACCCTCACCCAGCAGAGATATTTCTGTATGATCCACACCACTGGACTTCTAGAAATTTCACTTCTTTGGAGAGACCTCAAACTGTAGTTGGACTCATCTCACATTGTCTTATACCAAGATACTTACCCAATAACTCCAGAACAGTTGCTACATCTTGCTCACTTGGTCCCATCTGTATAATATTATTGATAGAGTGACCAGTGTAATATCTTGTGGAAGAAAATTTTGATGGAGATATCTGCAAACCACCTGCTGATGTAAGCCTGGAGAGTAACACATTGCTGAGTTAGGGCACTGACGGTGGCACTGATTGATTGCCGGTGGCACTGGTTGATTGCTGGCCTTACTAGCTGGATGTAGATTGCTTCTGGTGGGCCTCATGGGTAGATTTGAGGAAAACAATCATTTTCCATATCAATAGCTGCATACCAGGCATCAGGATATGTGATGGTGCTCAAATAAGAAAACCACATCTGGTACAACAGCTGCGACTGGAGTCATCATTTGGATAAGCTTTAGTAACCCACTGCCATTCTGCAAGATCTGTCTGCTTTCTTGACGGGTCAAAGAGACTTAAGTGAGAATGTTGTGGGTACTGCCATCTTGTATCTTTCAAGTCCTTGATGGCACATATACGAACACTAATAAGTAGAAAGTACAGGCAATTGTGCCTCCAAAGTCCAAATTGGGGCCAAGACTCCAGTTATAATCCCCATTACAAATCATAATTATAATCCCCATTGTAAAAAACTAATAATAATTCAAATTGTGTTTGTTTATTAATATTGGAATATATGTTCAATGAGAAATATATTAAAACCCAATCTAAGTAACATAGACTGAAAATGGAAAGTCTCCTCATGTTTCAGCCTGTTGCGAGCACTCCGTAAGAGGAGATAGACAGGACAGAGGCAGATGAATTTACCTGGGAATGTTCTATATTCACACAACAATCAATCAATCCAATTCATAAATTAAGCTATAATAAATCTATCAATTAATTAATTAAAAGGGAAACAAGCGTTGTTCTGCCTCCAAAAACTATTCCAGTCCTGGGTCCCTTATGCTGACCAGTACAATGTGTTCTTGGCTACCAGTGGCATAGCCCACCCATGTATAAGCTTGTCCGGGCTCGCCAATGGGTGGTTGACCAGGATCCACCGGTAGCTGCCCAGCTAGACAATCACTCCTTCTCCAGGAGGGAGTCTTGCTCTCGGAATGCGAGAAAGGTGTAGTCTTGCACTCGGGAGACGAAGAGGCTGGGGATGAGGAGCAAGACGCGTATTTTGAGTTCAGAATCTGTGACTCCTACCTCGACCCTGAGCTTAGGACCAGGACAGTTGATATACTATTTTTGTGCCCGCAAGCTACAGATAGCGATTTTGTTGGGGTTCACACGCAGGTGGACAGCGGTTCTGGTTATCGATCATACAAGTGGTTTGTCCACAGGCTACAGATAGCGGTTTAATCACACGGGGTCCACATGCAGGTGGCTCACAACTTATCAATATCATACTGAGTTTAGGTGGTTTCCAGCAATGTACTTAATTGCACTTAATATGGGTTTACTTTCACTTTGCAATACTCATGCCGTTCATACCAATGCCTTCAAGTATACTCCACATTCTACCTGTGCTCCAGATATATACAGCCTTAACTGTAAGACTTAATTTGAATTTATTTGCCAAGTTTGTGCACTCACTGGAATGTGTGTATGGTAGAAAACTCTTTGAACACCTATTAAATTGGCTTTAAAACAAGATCTCAATGATTTTTTTGTAAGAACATATAATTCTTGTAATCATTTTTAAAATACAAATAATATACATTTAAAATTAGCTGTTAACTAGAGTAAAAACTATTTTGATTTAGCAAAAAAAATGCTTTGCTAACTACTATAGTCAACATGAGTTCTGAAAGAGGACAAAAATCATTCTCTAGATTGCTGAAAATGCAGATATCGTTCTTTAAATTTTAAATAGCTTAATCTTATAAACGAAATCATAGGCAGACAATGACTTACTCTCTGATAAATAGCATACATATGTACATTGGAAGGGATTAGTCAAATTTTATCAAAATTTTGGAATTTTAAATTAAAACCTCCCGTAAGAATACAAAATACAGCCAACAGTAAATGACAAAAATATCAAGCTTTGTTATCTTTAAGAATTCACATAACTAGTAAGCAGTGTGGTTTGTAATGTTTTGAGACTTATAGTGTGGCACATGAAATTATTTACTCAAAGTATCAAATGAACAAATTCAAAATAAATACTTGCTTAAAAGTGGAAGAATGCACATATTAAACTCAAAAAATTCTTATACATAAAACAGAAAGAGAATAGATAGTGCAAAAACAGAATAACAACCAGTAATATTAAAAAGGAAAAGATAAGGAAAGGTAAAAGGAAAAACTAAATCCTAAAGTTTTGAAATTTTTGAACTGTGAATTGAGAATTAAAAAAAATGATTTCATAAGGAATGCAATAAATGCTACACACAACATAATTCAAAGCAAAGCAGTAGTTATCCAACTAAAAATAAACAATAGAACTAACATTTCCAAAGGTATTACATATGATTTAGCCGCTACTGCAGAGGAAAGGGTTTTGTAGACTTCACTCTGAGATGAATGTAGCTTTTGTTCCCCTTGCAATGAAAGGGAAGTTGGATCTGAACTACCGTCAAATTAATGATTCGTTCTGAACCCATCAAAAATCCAAGGTCACAAAGCACACACAGGCATCTGTTTGGAGACAGAGAACTTGCAGTGAAGAAGAAAATACAAATAAACATGCTACCTTGGGTGGACCGTACTGGACACTAGTAAAAAGAATTCAGCTATAATAACTGACAAATGGTTAGATACCACGAGCAGCCTGTAGTACCACGTGAAATTCCTAGGAGCTCAAAAAGCTAGGAAGTCAACATTTTGCAGGTTCTTTCACCCCAACAGCATTAAGCACTAGTAGAAAAGAATTAAAATCAGTCCGATAAAGGAGGGAGGTGAAGGAACTGAACAAAAGCTGTGTGTCAGGACAAGACATCCCACAAAGTCCAGCACCCTGGTGGTTAAGTTACCATGCCTGCCATAGTAAAGCAATGTGTGTGGCTGAAGCAATAGAAATTTATTATCTAAGAGTGATGGAGGCTAGAACTTGAGATGAGCAGGCAGCACTGTTGGTTTCGTCTGGTGACTGAGAATCATGTTTATGCATCACTCAGGTTTAGCTTGCTGCTGTATATTTTGTCCATTGGCCTGCCGTGTCATAAGCCCAGACTCTGGTTGCATATTTAAATGAAATATTCATTTTCTGTGTCTGTCCCCTTCTAACAGGACACCAGTGATACTGAATTAGGACACAGATTTTAATTTCTTAATCTAAAAATATTCAAGCTTTGAAAAGTTTCTCTGTATACATAGGGTTATACTCCCAGGTGATGGAATTCAGGACTGCAAGGTATGTGTTTGGGGGGCACACAATTGACCTATAGTACTGTTTAATTAATTTTTTTAACAAACACAAGTTTTTATCTTTGGAAAGGATAGAAGTATTTTCCCTTGGCCACTGTGAAATTTGATTGTCCTAGGGAAAATAATAAACGAAATAGTATCTTGTGTCTGGGTAAAACCACATACAATGAACCCACAATGACAGACGCCAAAAAAAGCGAGGAAATCAATCTTCTGAACAGAAGGACACAGTGTGTGCTGGAGACTAAGGACTTCGAACGTCTGTGAATATGCTCCAAACCGTATGCTAACAAGACAGAAATGAAAAGAAACCGCAGAATACTGCCGAAAAAGTGGCAGGAGAGCAGCACGAACGCCCGGGAACCCTCTGAGCCACTGGAGAAACAGCACCCCTGAGCCCCAGAACCAGCGAGTCGCTGCTCTGGATAACCGCACCCCTCCCACTACACTAGCTAATGCTGTGAAATGTGAAATCTGATTTGCACTGAGAATAACCATGGCAACAACAGTTTTCAAACTGAGCCCGAATATATTAACTGAAAATACACTCTAAAGGCTCAACAGAAAGAAAAGCAGGCAAAATATCAAGGCTTGAAAACTCAGTACTTCACGATGTCTAGTTGTCTTTGAAAATTAGAAGGCATTTAAAAAGAAAAAAATCAAAAAGCAACAGAGAAGACACAAAATTGTCAGAATAAGAGTAATGAGATTGCAACAGGACACAATGTTACAGGGATCTGACAGGAAGTCTCAAATAACTATGATTAAGAAGTTTAACAGGGGGAGTGGGTGGGGAGGGAGGGTGGGGTGGGTATGGGGACGGACGAAAGGAAAATGGGAAAGTCCTTGTCACCTTGACAAGATATGCATGTGCACAAAATGCTCAACTTCATTGTAAACCTTACATTTTGCACTTATACATATCAGCAAAATGGGGGAAATTAAAAAAAGATTAAGGCCCAGTCTGGGGCATGACTCAGCTGTGATAGCATACGCCCAGCACCATAAAGCCAGGTGTGGTGGCACACACCAGCAATCCCAGCAATGGGGAGGCTGATGCAGGAGGACTGCTGTGAATTGGAGACCAGGCTTGGCTACATAATGTTTTAAAAATTTAGACCTCTAGCAGAAATTCTGGACAACATGATATTTCATTCAATATGCAAAATAAATCCATGGTGTTTCTATATATTAGCAGTGAAAATGGAAATTGAAAATCTTTTACAAATCAATATCTTTTGCAAAAGCAACAAATAAAGGAAGAAGAGGAAGGAAGGAAAGAAGGAAGGAAGGAAGGAAGGAAGGAAGGAAGGAAGGAAGGAAGGAAGGAAGGAAGGCAGGCAGGCAGGCAGGCAGGCAAGCAAGAGAGAAGTTTTTAGTACAGGTCTCTTCAAATTCATGGTACAACCCCAGCCCTTACTATAGCTATTTGAAGATAAGCCTTTAAAAGATGATAACTTAAAACAAGAGGATGAAACTGGGCCTAAACTAACTCAACTAGTTTTATTGAAACAGAAAATTTGGAAAGCAGGCAGGAGTGTGTATAAGGGAAAAACTAGGAGAACGTTGGAAAGGCAATGATTCCCAATCAAGGAGGAAGGCCTTGGGAGATTCTAAATCCACCAACCCTTTTATCTCAAGAGCTTTTTAAAAATTACTTCTAATGTTGAAATGTAAAATTTGTGGTATTTTGTTATAGTGACCCTAGCTCACTAGTGAAGAAAAGAAGGCAAAAAAGGAGAGAAAATAAACAACCAGATATAAATCCAATAACTTATCAGCTGTATATGTATAAAGATAACTTAAAATATAAATAAACAGTTTAATATAATAGTTAAAATAGTCAAGAAACGTGTCATGTTCATGGCTTGGGAGATAATACAAATAAGTAAATTTTATTCAACGTGATCTATAGAGCAAAAGCAATCTCAATCAAAATTGTTGAAGTGCTCTCTCTATATATTTATGTACAATAAAATTCTAAAATTAGTATGGAAAAGCAAAAAACAATTACCAGTGAAATTTTGAAAAATAAGTTGAAAAGTTTAACCAGCAGACTTCAAGATTTATACATATTTCGATGGAATAGAATAGAATTTAATTTCAATCAACAAGTATTTTTACAAACGTGACAAAATTGTGAACAAAGGTTTTTTTTTTTTTTTTTCAGTAAGTGGTTTTGAAACCGTTGGACACAATAAGAAAAATGAACCTGGGCATATTATATGTCATAAAATCTTAGCTCAAAATGAATGGATCATCGACCAAATTATTAAATGTATAAAAATTTTTTAAAAGCCTCTATGAATGTTGCTTGGCAAAATGTTTTCAAATACAACACTAAAAGTAAACTCCCAAAAGAAAAAGAATTAACAAACTAAACAATTGAAATTAGGCTCATTTGTAAGCATTCCATAAAATAAGAAAAAAAGAGTCTGGAGGACAGCTCAACCACTAAAGTGCTTGCTTGCTAGGAAGCACTAAGTACCTGTGTTTGATTTCCTGCCACCACCTACCTAAACTGGCCATCCTGGCCCAAGCCTGCAATCACAGCCCTGACAAAGCTGATGCGAGTATTGCCTGTGATCCTAGCCCTCCGGCTGCTGAGGCAGGAGGATTGCCATGAGTCCAGGACCAGCCTGGCACAATAGTGAGTTCAGGGCCAGGCTGGACTGCAGAGCGAGACCCTGTCTCAAAAACAAAAATAATAGAAGAAGAAAAATATGTACATATCATATAATTAATAGGAAAAGTCAGTTCACCTTTTATTTGTTTTGAAACAGGGTGTTGCTCTGTGTCTCAGGCTAGTCCTGAACTCACTCCGGAGCCCTAGCTGGCCCTCAACTCACAGCAATCATCCTGCTACTGCCTCCCTGTCCCAAGCACTGGGGTTACAGGCATGCACCACCATGCCAACTCCTATGTGGTGCTGAGGAATCGAACTGCAGGCTTTGCAGTTGCAAGGCAAGTGCTTTAACTACTGTGCCACTCTCCAGCCTCCCCCTAACAAATTAGAAGATCTTGAAGATACAGATGGGTATTTTGGTTTCTTCCACATTTCAGCTACTGTGGGGAATAATGAGAACTGGAGACAAGAAAGAGGGAGTGGGAGGGTCAAAAAGGGAGAGGGGAAGGATTTGTAATTTTGCCATGATATGTACATGAACAAAATACTCAAGATCAATGTAAACTTTATGTATTGCATTTATGTATATCAATAAATGGGAAAAAAAGATAAGGAAAAATCACCATTAGGGCTGACAATAATAATTGCTGAAGGCGGGATATCCCTAATGGATGATGTCTAATGGGACATGTTAGACAGAAAGAGAACAGTGATTTGGTCTAGGAATATTTCTGCTAAAATTATAATAACATTAAAGTCCAAAAGCTACCGTGAAACTAGCTGGCACGTCCTACATTCCATGATTTGAATGTTTGTGTCCCATTCAAGTTTGGTGCTGAAATTGAAACTTCCATGTGGATGTATTAAGACACGGGGTTGGAAGATATACAAAGAGATTACGTCATGGGAGTGAGGTCATCTGAATGAGACTAGAGACTTGTAAGAGATATAAAAGAAATGAACCGAGTTCTTCCTTCTCTTCTGCCCCTCGTACACGCGAAGACACTGTTCATTTTAGTGCAAGCAGCAGCATCACCAGGCCATTGGAGAAGCAGAGAGCAGCTCTTAACAGACACTGAAATTGGTCCAGTCCTGCTCCTGAAAACCCCAACCTGCACAGCAGTGCATGCTAAATTTATGTTGCTTATAAATTATCCTGCCTTGGGTGTTTTGTTATAGCATAAGAGTGGAAGACGCTGTCTCATCCAGGGACTTCCACCACTTGCAAACAGCTACTTTATGTCACATCAACATCTGGCATGTAACACTTTCCCACTCTTAATGTTTTATTACCTCAATCCAATCACGAGAAAATATGGAACAGACTCAAATTGAGAGACTTGTGAAAAATTATTGGCCAGTAATTATCAAAATTATTAAAGTCTATGTGATGTGGATAGAATGAGAAAAATATCTCAGACTGAAGGAAGTTAAGAAAACATGAAACCTCGATGTGGTGTGATTTGGTATTAGAAAAGTAAATATTACAAATATGAAAGGTATTGAAGGACACGCTAATGAAATATAAATAAATTTTGTTTTTCTGTTAATATTAATATATTGCATCATACTTAGTTTATTCATTTCATTAAGCATTCTATAGTTACAAAAGGTATCAAAAGGAGAAACTGTTTATGCTATATGGAACTTCTTGTAGTATCTTTACAATTCTTAAAGACTAAAAGTAAAAATAACTGGATGTGAGTTTCTTTTCCTGCTTCCTTCTCTGTGTTGATTTTAGTGTAGTTGAGAGGCCAGATTCCAAGGAGTCACCTGAATGTCAGAGCAGGTGAGGCTGAGGAGATGAAGAGGGCTAGCCCTAGTATGAGCCAGTCACAGAGGCACGCTCTCCGTCCCCAGCCTTCTTCTAGTCCAGAGCAGTAAGAAGTCTTCTTTGTGTTCAGATAATTTAATTTTCTGATTTTAGCTCCTTGGCTTGAGAAACCTGCTAGAATTCATCTATTACTGAAAACTTCCAGATATCAGCTTCAAATTGAGATCCATAGAATATAACAATCTTCTAATTTGCCTTCCCACTGCTCTCCCCACCACTAGAGAAATGTGTGAAGCTTTCTAATTCCCTGTCTCTATCCTAGAGCTTCATTATAAACTTTGGCCTTTAACTTTCATTTTGCACTCAGGGGGTGGAGTTTGTTTCCACCATCACCAATGAATGAAAAGTAGTGGTAAAATGATATCAGGTAGGCAAATGAGTTATGGCACCATTCAGTAGGGTTCATTGAAAGCAAATGGAGAAGAAAAAGCCAGACAATTCCTTAAACATTACCAAAATTACAGCAATAAATAATTTTTAAAAGCACAGATTAGTATTTGCAGAGTTATTGAAACAATATGTCATAGAAAAGATACATGACTTTCTCTCACTGCAAGTCAGGTAAAACGAGATGGCCTTTAAAATGGGTGGCTTAAAATGTTCTTGCAGCTGGGGAAAAAAATGGACTGGATCATGACAAAAAGACTGTGGAATGAATGCTTCCTGTGGACCAAAGGTGGGTTGCACGTAAGAAAGAGCCACTCTTGAATCACCATCTTCCTGTAAAGCTGAGAGGTCACTGATCCCAAGATACTGTAGGGTTTGCTAGATCCTTAGGGGCCATAGAATGTGTAAGTTACCAGCTACCCTAGGATGCTTCCCTTAATCAAGAGGAGTGCAGGTAATTTAAGCTCATGAAGTGGTCCTCTGCCGAGCACATCTGTTATCCCACATCCACACCCACAGAGTTTGATTTCAGATCAAAAAATAGCCAGTCCTAAGAATTTCCATCTCAGCCCCTTACCAACTCCCCATTTCTATAACCTGACATGTGGGATCTGAAACCAGTTCACAACCAGTGGATAGGAGTCAAACAATTATAGGCCTCTGTAGGAGTGAAAAAGACAGCAAATATGTTCCTACTCTCTGATTGCAAGTTTTCCAACTGGCAAGATCTAGATGATGAAGGATGTCGATTTTTTTTTGACTTTTTATTAAATGAGAATAACTAAAAAACACATACAGTTGCCCTAAGTTTAAGAACAGGGAAACTGACCTAATTAATTGACTAATTCAGTAGAGAGATGTGCAAAAAATAGCATAACACAGCAGTTACAGCACTTGCCTAGCAAGCTCAAGGCCCTAGATTCAATTCTCCAGAGCCATATAAACTGGGCATGGTGTTGCCTACCTTAGTCCTGGTACTTCAAAGGCTGAGTCAGGAGGATTTCCCTGAGTTCGAGGTAAGACTAGGCTATATGGTGTATTTAGGACCAGCCTGCACTACAGAGCAAGACCTTGTCTCAAAAGAAAAAAAAAAGTTCAGTAGACATATGATTAAAGAAAAGATACAATAATTTTTCCTTTGAAATGTTATTATTTATTTATTTTAATGTTCCAATGCTAGAAATCAAAGCTAGGGTCTTCCGAGTATGCACTAAGCAAGTACTTCATCACTAATATATAATTCTAGCCAAGTTGAGATTATTTAAATGATAATTTGTTCATCCAGCATTTGCAAAGAAACAAATATTATTCATGGCATGTAAATAAAAGGGGGAAATAAAATAAAATATAAACATTTGAATAAACTCCATAAAATGGGCTTAAAATTCTTAGATGGCAAATTTCACACCAGTGGAAATTAATTTAAATAGCCTACACGTGGCCAGACACCGACCTAAAGTGAAGAACAGAATAAAATAAATTATGTGTAATGGAAGTTGATGAAGACATGTTTTATTAGGACCAACTTGGCTTTGGAAATAGAAGAAATCAAAGAATTCATTGGAAAGGTGATCTTCTCCTTAGAACAGATTTCTTTGTTTTCTTTCTTTCTATCTTTAAAGCAAGTTATAAGAGAACATTCTACAAGGTGGAGAAAGCAGAGAGGTTATTTTTGACAGTGCAGAAGTCCCACAGGATCCAATACACAAAGGCTGTGTGGAGAGAAAATAGAAATCACTTTAGCAAGCGAGGTTTGGGAGGGAAGGCAGAAAGAACGATCTTCCAAATGGAAGACGCATGGGGAGTTGCCGCAGACTGATGACCAGAGGACTTTATTCTAGAACTCAGCTGAGTACTGAAGGTATGTTATGTTTACAGACATGTTGTCATAATGGGAAAGTATGGACGATGCCGGTAAAGATTAATACACTTTTATTTTTGTCAAGATGATAAAGTCATGAAAAAAAACCAAAACATGTTGTAAGTAGACAATAGTTATTCAGATTTTAGGTCCAAGATAAAGATTTTTTGGGCTAGAAAAATCGGTATAAATGATACACGAATCAATAAAAATAGCTGCCAGTAGCCAGGACGTTTCCTGGATGTTAAAGGAGGGGGGTCAGTGCTGGTATTTGGGAGATATCAGGATACAAGTCACTGGAAGAACAAGTGACAAATGAGAAAGAAAGATTAAGGAAGGGGAAACAGAGGAAAACGAGCACCACCCAAAAGTGAGAACGCCAACAGCCTCAGATTGGGCTAATGTATCAAGACAAGGAAGGGGAGGATAGGCCCCTGGAGCTGGCCCTTCTAACCCCAACCGCATGGTTTTAAAGGGGATGCTCTGAGAAACTTCATTCATTCAGTGAAAATGTTGACAGTAGTTGAATTTTAATGTTCCTTCTGGCAATAACAATTCTCTTATCATGACCTAAGTTTGATATCACATTCAAATATGAAATTGCTTTCTTTATATTGTTTCTCTTCAGAAGAAGTAATTATTTGAATATTGCTTTCATTATAAGCAAAACAATTGCCCATTTGTGAAATTATGTAGATATGTATCATCAAAACTTTTAGCAAATGTAAAACACTGGGGAAACTTTCTGGATTGTCAGAAAAAAAAATCACATGGTTTGTTTATGTAATCATGGAGAATATATTTTTATCCAAATCATATGTATTTATTTTCCTAAATTATGTCTATGTGGTTGCTGTTGGCATCAGTGCTACAGTTCTTCAGTTGTCCAAGGTCATGGGCTCTCAGACTGGTCACGTTCAAAGTCCAAAGAACACTTAGTGCAAGTTAAAGTTGATTGTCCAGTGAGAAAGGAGAGGTGGGAGAAAGCTCTCCAGGGGAATTCGAGAGGGAGCTCTGTGCCAGACATGGGGAGCCGGGCTCTATGAAGTTTCTAATCGGTTTGTATATGCAGCAGTCTGGCCTTTGGGCGTGAGCCAGCTGCAGCTACAAAAAAATAAATAGATAAGTAAATAAGGCCTTGCTAAAGTTACTGTTTTTTTTTTCTTTTTTTAAGATAAGAAAGGGAGTGGGGAGTTTCTTAACCTCATTTTGATCATGTGTCTTTGGCTGTTTTTCTGAGGGGTTGGGTGGTGGAGGCATGAGTCACACCTGTTTCCATAGCAGCTGGCACATGGATTACCCTAACATAGCCTTTTGATCAGCCACATCCTATTCTCCTATCTATCAATTATTATAATTTTGAAGACCTTGAAACAACATATTACTTAAGAACTAATTCATGCTAATGAGCTGGGAATAGGTTCTGCTATTCTGTTAATAATCAAATGCTTCTTAACTCATTTTAACAATAAACAGTCATTTTCTATTATTGATTCTAACAGTAATAACTTATTAGTTTCTTTTGTTTGTACTACAGACATAATATTCATGATATTTACATATCAAATGCAAGATGAATTTTAAAATTTTCTATATAGAAAAACTAAGAAGAGCTTTCTTGCTCTTGGTACTTTGTACAGTTTATTTGTAGCAATTGTTTTAACATGTTCTAATACAATTTTTATATAAAGTTTCCTAATAGGTAACATTTTCATAAATAATTCTTTTAAAATTATAGAACCAAAAGGATGCATATGATCCATGAAATTACATCCTCCTGTCATCAAAGCTGAAAGATTTACAATATTTTTCTAGATACTTTAACATATATTTCATAATTGAATTTCTGGTAAATGTATTTGCATTGGTATGATATAATATATAAAACTTTCCTTATAACATTTTAACTAAGATTACAATAAAAATTTCAATTTCATAGAAAGCAACACTAAATAAAATAGTTTACCTCAGTACAGAATTATACATGTAATAATGCTTCAAATACCAGCATAAAGGACAAAGATTCAGAAAAAAGTTTTGAAAGCACATCTAAATTAATAAGCATTATGTAACATTTTCGATTTTTAAGAAAATAAAATCCTGGATGTGATTCCTTGAATATATACTGCATATATTTTATATTCTAGTTTTGGTCTAGTTTTGATCTATAAAAATCTGTTAAAACTCTACATGTCTCAAAAGTAAAAATCATTACTTAAATGTGATATACTTTAGCTCTAAAACTTTTTTTAGTTCGAAATTTGAATAAATTGAATTCTTTGAAACATCTCAAAATAAAGCTGTTTTTTAAAACACTTCCAATATGCTTATATACAGCATAAACATTAGAGATTTTTTGGAACATAGATGAGTCACTGCCATATGTTGAAGGGAGTAAAAAATTGAGCTTTAAAGCTTCTGTCTTTATGGCTAAATGTCTGTGTCATGTCTAGGAAGTTATCCACACCTTCTCAGTGTTCCTGTTGTTCCCTGAGATGAGGATAGAAGGGCTTGACTGATATATCATATCAATTTGTTGAGGAAAAAATGAAATAAAATTTACATACAATGCAAAGTGTCACATAAATACCAATACTTTTATTGTTCTAGCCTCATATTTTTTGCCTAAATCTAGCATGTGGTCTTTTGCTATCAAATAAATGTTCATTATAATTTGAAGTTTCTAAATATATATATATATATAAAATTCAGAAAATATGGTGAATGTTTAAGTTTTATAGAAATATATTACAAGACAATAATTAAAGCAATTAGATCAGAGCAAGATCAACAGCCAACAGTAGAGATACCATATTCTTCAGTTCCACTACATCCTGTGATTTCATGTCCAGCACCAGGGGCTGTTTGAGGCAAAAAGTGAGATCTAAGGGCCCTGGGTGGCCCTGCCCTGTGGTACTGCCTGTGGGTATAATTTCCACTTTCCCTTTGTCTGGCTCCTCACTCAGGGTGTAGCCTTCCTTAGTAGATTATCCACAGTGCTCCTGCCTCTTCTGGGATTTCCACTACACTTTCTGCTTCACTTTCACGACTTTATGCCCTGCCCTCAGAGAGGCATAGACCTGTGTCACAGCAGTGACCTCCCTTCTCTGTGTTAGTCACTTTTTGTGTTCCTGGGGCACAGTACCTGACACTCTCAATGTCAGGAAGAAAAGGCTTATTTGAGCTCACATTTCAGAAGTCTTAGTCCATTCACGGTTGGCTGAAAACGTTGGCATGATATAAGGGCTCGGTGGAGAACAGGTGGTCAGGCCATCACAAGATAAAGGAGTCGAACGAGGCATGGAGAGAAACCAGAGGAAGGGTTCACTTACCCATGCCCCAACCTCCGTGATCTGCCACACAGTCAGTAATCTATCCCTCCCAACCAAGGCCTTCTTAAGGTCCAACAGTGTGGAGGTTTTCACAAACAAATGGAAGAAACTTGAGAATATCATGCTTAGTGAAGTGAGTCGGAAGCAGAAGGTGAAACATCAGATGGTCTCTCTGATTTGAGATACCCAGACCACAACCATCTCATGGAACTTTAAATGAAAGACAAAGGGAAAGAAGGGGACTGGGGAGGGGGGGGTAGGGAGCGAAGGGAGGGTAGGGGGAGAGACAAAGGGAGAGCGGGAAAGCACTTGTCACTTTGACAAGGAAAGTATGTGCACAAAATGCTCAACTCCATTGTAAACCTTAAATTCTTCACGTGTACATATCAATAAAATGGGAAAAACAAAGCTTTAAAAAAATCAGTGCTCTAAATCCTTATTTGAAAGATTTTGGGGGACAGTTCAGATACTAACCACAACACCTATCTGGAACTCAAGTCTGAAAATAAGAAAAATATTTTAGGAAGAACTGCATTCAATTATTGATACATAATTTCCTATGTAAGATTCAGATTTCATTGTACTTTATTAAAAAGTAATGAGAAATAAATATATTGTAAGAAGCAATCTACAATCCTCCCTCTGTCATTAGAATAACACAAGAGACTTAATCCACTGATTGGAGTAATAGACCAACGATTTTAACATCTAATTGCTATGCCTAAACTAAAACTGGGTATAATCCTTAGACTCTTCAAATAAGGTAACTTGGGTCGAGAAACAGGTAAACTTTGACTAGTGGGCATGTTTAATGTGTGCAGTGCTTATCAAATGTTTTAATAAATTGGCATCATTTAGTCAATTGACACCTTTAAAAAATCTTATGGAATTTAACTTGAAAAGTTGCACAGCCTGTGTGCTCATACCGCGGCTGCTGGGGGATAAAAGATGCATGTCCTAGTGCACAATTCCCTCTCGGCCCAGTTTGTGCCTTTGTTTTACCTGCCTGGCCAGCACAGGCAATTTAAGCTTGTTATTTCTGATTATGTGTTTGAATTACATATTTAAATACACTATGTCTGAAGTGTGTTTTCATTTTGCTTTCAATTTAGTCTTATCCTTGATATTTTAACTTATATGTCACCTTGAATGACAATTTGTCCTTTATGGGTTCCTGAGAGAGAGAAAAAAAGAGTAATCCTAACATATGCTGCTACACTTTAGCTCACATAAATTCCACTCTTGTTACAAGTAACTGTCGTTACTTTGTTTAAAGAAATGTTTCTAAGGTCTTCTAGTTAGCAGTTTTTCTTGCTTTTGCATGTCAATTTTGTAACTTAATTTACTTCCAAAACTTTTTTTTTTAAATCAGGAATCTATTTAACAAGTTTGTGATGAAATACTGGAAGATTGTTACCAAATAACAATCAAGCATACTAATGTTATTACCAGGGTATAACTTCATATGGAAAAAGAAAAAAAATGCTTAAGGAAACAGCGAAAGAATCTGAAGTATCTTAATTATGCACTAAAATTTCTCCTGTGCAACAGACTTTATCTGCCAAATATCTGCCAACTTACAAGTTGGCAAAAAAAAAATTCTGTTTGGAATTTGCATAAAGGTATTAAGCTGCAATACCAGCAGATAAATAATTGTTATAACTATTATAAAAATTCTCTAAGACTGAAAATTCTCTTATATATTTTAATTTTCTTACATATTTTCAGTTTCCTATGAGTGTTTAAAGTCGGGAGTTAAAAGACTTTCAGCTGAGCTGATGCCACTCCCAAGGGTTACTGGGAAGCATGGAGCATTTTAGAGATCAGATAGTATAGCTACATAATTTATGCAATCAGTCAGACAGTACATGAAGTAACTTCTGCCACATCCAGATGTCAACACATATTTTCACATAAAAACACCAAACCACAAGTTATGAGCTTGATGTCTGATATCAATGTAACAACTTTGCAATTCATCTTCCTAGTCTTAGCTTCCTTAGCTTTTCTGAGATTAAGCTCCAGAATCATCTCTAAACCTCCTTCTTGATTTTACAAGCTTTGATTTTTATATTTATTAAGTTACACAATAGGAATAAAATAATGACTATATATAAGAAAATTAGCAAACTAATATTTATCTTGTGTGTGTGTGTGTAAATCTATATGCTTGACCCTACACTATTTATTAATTTTGACCTATGTTGACCTATCCATAGCTATTAAATCATACAATGGAGTCCAAAATTATTGACATTCACTGAGTGTTAAAGATCAATTATTTTTCATAATACATTCATATCTTATTGTCCTATCATCACAATTTTTCTCTTGATGAAAAACATAATTATAACTCTTAAATATCACAATTTATTGCTTCCTTGTGCTTCTTCTCTAAGTTAAAATGATTATTACCTGGAACAGAGTTTATGTTTACATCATTTCTATAAAATAATAACACATTAATATATATAATTTACCAGTTCATTGTTACACTGTAGATTTCATGGATTTAGATCTAGAAAGAAAGGACAAGCAAATATACTCTATTAGTTTATATAAGTAAGTTTTGAAGAATTATTCTTCATAGTTCACTTACGTGTCTACCCCACTTAGCCAGCCTGGTCGTCAACTTCATTATCACGGTTCTCATTTTGAAAGCAAGTCCAATATCTTAACAGATATTAAATCAGTTGATATAATAGGCTCCTTTTAAACTTCTGCCATCTGATAAAATTTTCTTTCAAGTTTTGTTTCTTCAATTCATACACAGATATCTTTAACCTAGAACATGTACATTAATGTTAGACATGGATGAGAAAGTCGGAATAAAATATAGCTTAGATTTTAATCTTTCATAAAAAGACTTTTTGAAAATCCTCAGATTTGGCTCCCATTCATTTATTTAGGATCGCCGTCCTCTCCATCAGAATCTGCTATTCCGAGTGATTAGCTGCATTTTTAAACCATGTCAGACTATTTCTAAGGATGAACCTATTAAATTAGCTCTTTATTTAAGAAATATTAAACAGTTATTACTCGGTCATCTTGCTTCTGACTTGTTATTTAGAAGAACGTTAAAGCTGTTTAAAACAACATTTGTTTAAGTAATCCATTAGCCTTCTGCTCATCTTGAGCAATGTACTGTATAACAACATGGTAGGAATAAACAGAGGACAGACACATAATTTCAGATAAAATATATTTCAATTTGTTTCTAATTCTCTATTGGAATTTTCTAGACAGTACAGATAGTTATGCTATTATGTAGTTTTGATTTCTCTTTTCGTAATGTCTTTTATGCCATAAATGGCGTGACTGAGAGAAGACTGAGGCCAACAAAATAAGTACAAAAATTAGGGGCAGCTGCAAAACTGGACTGCGAGTCACGCAAGAGCACTGAGAGGCACTTTACAAAGATCTCTTTACAAACTGCTAACTAACGAGCCCTGGGAAAAAATGCCCTGAGTGGATTTTCTTTTTCTTAAGGAATCAACACATTAAAAAGCCAAAGGTCTTAAAAGTGTTAACTGGTTATTATAAAAAAACAGCTATGATTATTTTGGTTATTATTTATTTTGGGCAAGGTAGCAGAGAGAAAATGTACTTCTAGACCACAGTAAAAATTAGCATCCCTGGTTCTTAAGAATGCTATTCCAACCTGAACCAAATTGCAGAACTACAATGGTAACTAAGAGCTTTCTAATTGACAGACTCAATAGAATCATCTGTCCTTCATTCTATTGAAACAGTCTGAACCAATTAGCTTCTTAGATGAAGGCCTTTCAGAAGGCCCACTAGGGACTTACCTGTAAGATCTTGTAATATTTAGCAAATACATATTGCATAGTTTCTAAATGCCCAAAACCTCATTGAATTCTGAACACAACCCAGAGATACTTTATAGCTGAAAAATTCAAAACACGGACACTCAAATAATAGTAATCAGAGCAACCAAATCTTCATTTGCTGATGAAAGAAGTGTGAAGAAAAGCACAGTGGAGCCAACCCAGCGAGCCAAGCAGAAGGCCTGCTCCTGTGCGCCTGTGCTGCAGAACTCGGCGTCTAGTCATCAGGCCTGGGAAATAAATGATGCCTTCATCAGGGAAACAGTTAAGTCTCCACGACAAAAATCTAATAACCCAAATGAATATTCCACTTTAACAGCAAATTGGATTTTCATGAAAGAAAGAATAATGAGAATAAATGGTAATCATGCCGTTTTTAAAACTGTAGGAAGAAATACATAATTTTGTGGTTGTACCAATCAATCCCATGGGAAATTGAGTAACCTGGTATTCCTCACACATTTTAGGATTTTACATGACACCATAATAATAAGCAAAAGACAAGTAGGGTAATTGAATATTGCTCAGAAGTGTCTTGATAATTAATAATAGACGTTTATAATCCATTGAGAATTGCATTGCCAGATTTATTTCACAAAGTCCACTATGGATCACTTGTTTAACAACTTTAACCAGTTTGGATGAAAGTGGATTCATCTGCAGTCTCAGAAGAAAACAGGAGGAAAAGTAAAAATCTGTAGCAAAAGAAAGTAAAGTTTTAACTGGAGCACTTTTTTTGTTTAAAGAAAAAGGCATGAAATTAAGCATTCTGAAACAATGCAGCTATGTGCAATATTTAGACATGATATTCTGGTAAGTAAGAATTTCTTTCCAGGGAAAGAACTTTAAGTACACCAGATCTCAATACGAGGAGAAATAAACAAGAATAAGACATTAATATTAAATTCAACAACAAGGTGAGGTTTTTCTATTTTATCTTTATCCCTCTCCTCCATCCTCCACAAAAAAATACTTAACAGCAACTATTTAGCACATTTCCTTCTTTGATATTTTGTTGCAACCCACTTTCTCTTTATACAAGTCTAAAGGATCTCAAATTGTCGCTGTCTTGTGACAATATTTAAGCTTGCTTTTGATGGATCACTTATTACATTAAGCAGTATTGCATAAACTGTCATAAAGTTGGAATGTAACGTCAGGAAAATTGAAAGGAAAGTGTCTCTAACATTTATTGAATGTCAACTACCACTGCTTGTGCTAACCACTAGCAAAGATCAAAGAAATCATGCACCACGGCAGCACTCAGGCTATTCAAATACCTCGGGGAAGATTTCAATCCCTCTGGCAAAAGATGCATTAGATTTCAGTTAGGCACCAGTTCAATACTGAAGTTGCGGAGGAGGGATCGTAATCAGCTTCTTCTGATGAGGTCAGGAAAATGTTCAGAGATAATAACGGGAAAGCTTTGATGTGGACCGTGAATTGGAATTTACCAGAATAATGAAGGGGAGACTCCAGTAATATGAAAAAATGAATCTTCTGATGATGAAGATGAAGATATGGACATCAAACCAAAGTTCAATACAATCATTGATGCTGGCTCGGAATGATTTTATTTCTGTACATTCAACTGCGGTAAGAGTGCTGGACTCTCTGCCTTCCAGCAGGACTGTTCCGTTTCCTTCGTTTCCTTCCACATCTCTGAACTTTCATGCACACTGACTTCTCTGATGGGAAAGCTCTCTACTTCATGTCTACCCAGTGAACTACTCCTATGTCAAGATTAAGATTAAAATAAGCAATTTGCATCTATTTCAAATTCCTGCCCTTTTCACTGGAGTCAAAAATGACTTCTGTTATTCTGTAATGGAGTCATAAATTTGCCTCCTTTAGTCATTCTTTCATCCAATCATCTACCCATTCATTTACTCATGCATTCATGACACATTTATTAACAATACTATTTATTATGAGTTAGGCACAATACTAAGGATAAAAGACACAATGAATGCTAGCAAAAGAGAAAGGTTTTGATATTAGACTAAACTGGAAATTACAAGGACCAAATATAAGTTGCAATTCTAATAGGGACTGTTCTTATAGCTGAAAGTGACTTCAAAGATATGAGACTGTCTTAGTTATTTTGTTGTTGTTGTTGTTGTTGTTGTTGTTGTTGTTGTTGTTGCTGCTGTTGCTATCACTCAAGACATGACGTCCACAAATATAGGGGAGAAATGTTTATTTTAGCTCACAGTTTCAGAAAGTCACAGGGCACTCAGGAGTGGCCAGCAGCAGTGAAAGTACATGGTAGAGGCAGAGGTGGAGGCAGCTCCTCACAACATCAGTAATAGGAAGACAAGCCCCCTCAAGTCCAGTCTCATCTAGTCTGGGAGGAAGGTAGCAGCAGATATATACTTCTAGGTTCCATCCCTTCCTGGATCCAGGAGGGAAAGGTGTCAGAAACCTCCACCACATGTGTGTAATCCAACCTACATGCCTGTAGAGACTTATCTACAATATTAATAAAGGAAGCAGAAGGAGGACTTGATAGATCATGTTGAAGGCAAAGATAGAAGAAAATTCAGCAAGTTTATTCCTGGGAAGACATGTAAAATATTATATAAGAAGTACTAAGAAAAACTCAGAAATAATGAGAAAAAGAGCAGTGGCTGAGGGGATTCTGTAATTAGGAATTCTTTTTCTGAGTCTCACCTTTGAAAATGACACATAATTTTATACTTTGTTGATATAAAGAAACAGATAAAAACAATTCAATTAAGAAAATAGCAAAGCTCTGATATGGCCATTAGCTTGACTAGTTTAAGAACAGAATTTTAAGTGCCTAGCACAGAGACTTGCTTATTTTTTTTTAAATCTATGAAAGTACCTAATACATAATAGGAGTTCAGTGAATAATTATGAAGATTTATAGTTTAATTGTGAAATAAGAGGTAAACTGTGGTAAAAATTAGAGAAAGAGAGAGAGAAACAGTAAAGAACGAACACTGCATGGGGTGAGGTCATTAGAAAGTATAGAGATCCTCATAGAATATTTGGATTCTAATACAGATTCACATATAGTAGGCACAGCTAGCCAAAGACAAAGCATGAATAAGGCTGAAATGAAGCAGGAAGGCAAAATTTTATGCTGAGACGTTGGCAAATATTTTTGAGCACTAATATCTAGAATTGGAAAGTAGATGAACTAGCAATCTTGTTTGCAGAACTTTCATGTACTTAAAAACCATCGTCTTTAACTATATGACATTCATTCAAGGAAAAGCAAGACTATGCAGGTAGTAACCAGTTCGATTGCTGACAAGGATTTAGGGGAGGAAAAGATGAATAAGTGGAACCTGATAGAATTTTAGAGTACTAAAACTTGTCTATTATATGATAATATAATAGTCATTGTATATTTGTCAAAACCTACATAAAATACAAGATCAAACATAAATACTACTGCAAACTCTGGTCTTCAAGTAACAATAACACGCTAATTGTAAGAATGCTGATGTAATAAATGTAATATCTGTTGGAGGATTTGATGGTAGGCAAGGTTGTGTGTGGTGCCATGAGTACAAGAACTCTCTGCCAAGTACAATATTAATTTTCTACAGTCTCCATGTTTTACGGTCTCAGTCTACAGTGTTTTCAATAGCCGTCATCCCACCACAGTCAAATCCAGCAGAAAATAATAGCAAAGTTAAAAAATCTCAGATATTTTCCACCCCCTTTGAGATGAGCCTCCTATTTGTTATGCTTAAGTTCTGAATTTAAGAATCATGCGTAAATTTACGGAAAATTTTCTAATTTATTTGACCTAACAAAATTTAACATGAGGTAGAAATTAAAATCCTGAGGAACATATATTAGGAAATCCTGCAGTTCTCAGAAAAACAAGCAATACTTTTTACATTTTGAAATTTTTCAAAAGGTAAAATGCTCAAGCTGAATAAGAGGGAACATAGCTCAATAGTTAAAGCACTAGTGTAACAGGCACAAGGTCCTGAGTTCGATTCCCCAGCACCATATAAAATGAGCCTCTTGTAGTGATATATGCACTTTAGAAGACTCCTAACAATGTAGAAATGAAATTTAGCTCCAAAAATTTTTAAGACAAGAAGATTTATATTATTTCTAAAAACATGCTAAGATATGCTTGACATACAGAAACCTGTACATATTACTCAAATACAATTTGGATGATTTGGAGATAAATATAAAACTCTGAAACCACCACCAGAATATGTAATTATATTCATCATGAGAGTTTCATGCAGACATTTTAATTTATTATTATTATTATTATTATTATTATTATTACTATTTTGTTTGTGATAAGAACAGGTAAATCGGTGTGGAAGGCAAAAAAAAAGAACAGGTGAATCAAGATCTACTTGTTTAGAAAAATTGTATACAGTAAGGTATTGGTAATACAAGTATTGTTCCATATTGTAGGTTTGCTCTTGAATAAGAGAAATTTTAGCCCCTTTAATTAATAACCCCAGACCCTGGCAAACAGCAAGCAACTCTAATTATACAAATTTGACTGTTAGATTTTATGTAATTTTCATTTCGTAATATTAATATTTAGCATCTAATGTCCTTTAGGGTCATTCATGTTGTTACAAATTGCAGAATTTCTCTTCATAAAAATAGTCATTAGACTAGCTATATATGTGAAAATTCATGAAATATCAGTAAATAAAACAGTACTCCTATCTTATATTATGCATAAAAAGTAACCCAAAAATAATATAAGTAATATTTGAAAACAAAAGACCATAAATCTTTGAGAAAAATATAGGAGCAAAAAATTTTTATGTTGTTCTTGTGCTGTTTTTGTTTTTCAAAAACAAACCAGTGAGCCTATGTGAAACTGAAAAGCAAAGACCAACCTAAAAAGTACAGCAGAGGAAACAATCTATACAGATTGAAAAGGCTGAGCACTAGGAGAAAATATTAAGTATTTTTTAATTATATGTTTTACACCAATCAGATTACTATAAAAATCATCAGCCATAAACTAGATCATCCTTAAACAACAACGACAACAAAATCATTCCTTACCATTTTAGATACTCAAAAAGCCAGTGTCATGGCTCCAAAAAAAAAATTGATGTAAAGTGGGATCTATCTCATCGAAGGCTGTTTCTATGTTGTGACTTTGCATTGCAGAAGGCTAAAGAGTTGGCTATAGGGGTCTTTTGAAGGACAAAAATCCTAGCCATGGGGTTCTGCCTTCAAATCTTCTTGCCTCCAAAAAGTCTTAAAAAGTCTTATCTCCTAATAAATTCATCTTGGGAATTAGGATTTCAAGATATGAATTTTAAGAGTAAAAAATATTTAAATATTTGTACCATGGCACTGTGTATGTGTGTGTGTGTGTGTGTGTGTGTGTGTGTGTGTGTGTGTGTGCATCATCTATAGATACAAAACAAAACCAAAAGCAACTCTATTACCTCAAACAGTATACAAGATCTATGTATCTATCTATAAAACAAAAATAAAAAAGAACTCAATTAGTTAATAAAATAATTGAATTAAGAATAACTTAATTTTAATTAAGTTAATACAAAAAAGTAAATTAAAATGAGGAAAAAAATCTGTGTAGTTATTTTTCCAAGAAAATACACAAATGGCCCACAGGTAAATGCCAAATGTTCGATATCACTAATCATCATGGAAATGCAAATCAAAACTATGAAGAGGTAAAACCATGCACCTTTTCTAATGACTATAATAAAGCAAAAATTTAAAAAATGAAAGACAAAAGTGATGGCGAGAATGTGGAAAAAGTGGAATGCTTGTAATTAGGACTGGGATATACATCAGAGATGCCACCACTGTAGGAAACTGCAGTGAGAGCAGCCATATGGTCCAGCTAGATGACTTGTGACCATATGTAATATTCAAAGAAATTGAATCACAGGCTCAGAGAGAACTGCGTTCCCATGTATACTGCATTGTTATTCGCAAAAACCATGAGATGAAAGCAACATCAATGTCTATCAGTCAATGAATAAAGAAAATGTGGTTTCAGCTGATAATGGAACGTAATCCAGACATTAGAGCAGATTTTTGTTGTATATACATAACCTTTGTTATCTTTGATTCAAGAAAACTACCTTGATGCTGATGATGTTGACACTTGATGAGATTAGTCTACAGACTCTGTAGAATATCCTTACATTTGGGTTTATCTGATGTTTTCTCATGAACAAATTCAGATTATATATTTTTGGTTAAAAAAAAATCATAGTAGCTTTGTTCTGTTTTTTTTTTATTGTATCCTAAGAGACGCCACACAAGTTTATTATTTTACATATAAGTTACATTCACATTGTTTACTTAAATAATGTAATATGTGCTAAGCTTCTCTCCTGGTAACATTGCACTTTTTCTTCTTTCCTTATTAAGAAAAATGTTGGGGAAATGGTTCTTTGAGTTAAATATTCTTACCTTATTATAACAAGCTCACCTAAGAGTTTTCTCCACGCCCAGCTTATATGGTGCTAGAGTGTCAAACTAGGGTATTTAGCACTTGACTTAGCACTTGCTAGGCAAGCACTTTAACCACTGAGCACTTCCTCCAGTTTCTCTTTCTTTAATTCTTATAGGACAACATTTGTATCATTGGAATTATTATTTATTATTAGACAATACAGAGTAGAATCCTACAGATTCCTTGGTTTGAGTGACAGCCATCAAAGTAGATTTATGAAAATTGATTTTTATTCATGTTTAATTACTGGTTTTTAAAGTTCTCATTTAAAATCTTAATTTTAATTTTAAAAAGATACTTTCTTTAGTGAATTTTAATTAATTTATTTTATCTGCAGTGAGTACTCTATAAGCCTTTAGTTCAAGGTCTATTGGATAAGGACAAGAAAACAAATTTGAGAAAAGTATTGAAAATTGAAATGCAGATATGTAAGTGATTCTTATTTTATCTTCCATATGGCAATATATTTCTGATGATTTCAAAAGTGATGGCCCTAAGTGGATCCATTTATTAGACCCCAAATATAAACATCTAACATAAAGTGCTCACAGTTAGATAATTTTTGAGCAGAGGATGGTGACACATGACAGTTGAAACCTTCTACAGATTTTAGATGTATTAAAGCAAGTGCTATTTATTTAGTATTTGGCTGGAGGGACATTGTCAAAACCACACGTGCCTACCCAACTCATGCCTCCTAGAAATGTTAACCTTCAAAATATATGTCAAAAAGGAAATAACATTCAAAAGACAAATTTAAAAATAATAAATTTCTTTTAGAACCTTAACAGAAGACGTCTTACAATCCTCTGTAAGTCTGAAAAAGGAAACTGGAAATGCATATGTCTTTTAAATTAAGTTTATGACCTCAGACCTCACATGTATTTAAAACGTAGTTGATATTCCACTGAGTGTCCTATGCTTTTTGAGCTATTTTCTTTTTATTTTTTCCCACATTTTTGATATGTAAACGTGCAAAATTCAAGGTTTACTATTGAGTTGAGAATTTTGTGCACATATGTATCTTGTCAAGGTGACAAGGGCTTTCTCACTTTCCTTTTAGCAAGAATGTGTGCATAAAGTGGACCTGATGGCTCAAGCCCATAATCCCAGAAATCTGGGAGACTGACGCAGGAGAATCGCAAATTTCAGCCTGGACAATTTGCTTAGTGACTTAGTAAGATGCTCTCAAAACCAAAGTAAAAAAAACAAAAAAATACTGTGTGAAGGTCCTGAACTTAATCTACTAGTAACATTAAAAAAATTGTGCCCATGATTCTTTTCTATGTTACTGTATAATTAATAATCATAAGAGCTAAAGTTTATATTGATTGTTATGTTTGTTACTCTTAACTCTCAAAACACCATAGCTAATCATTATATTTAGGGGTAACTATTGACCTTAGATACTTCTATCATAGTCTTTCTCACAATAAACTCTCATTTATGAATGTCTACCATTTCTCTTCTCTATTTTTCTTGTTCGAGATTCCACTCCTTCAAATTCTATCTTTTATTTTTCTTCTTTACATTCAGTTTCAGATAGCATGTATTCAATTTTTTAAAGTTTTTTTATTTTTCTCATTATTTCTATATCAGTATGTGATTGCAATATTTAATGACTACATTAAACTTACAAATGTGTGCATATACATATTGCATCCTAATTATTTTTTCCTGATATTTTTAAATCCTAACTATTAATTTCATGGGAAGAGGATTGTGTTTCGTATTAGTGTTAAGATTTAAGATCATTTGCTCAAAAACATACTGCTAATATATTGTTAATGAGAATCATTTCAAATGACATTATAAGGACCTCAAAAATCTGTTTTTTCCAGGAAATAATTGCAGCCCTGGCAAAATTTTCAAGGTCATTACTTTTAAAACTGTGGAAGTTAACCAAAGTTTTAAAAGAATCTACAAAACATATTTTTGAAAACAAACTGAATCTTGGTTTAAAAAGTGAGATTTATGATATTTTAATTGCTCCTAGAATTCCCAATCCTAAAACCTTAGCTCCTTCATAGACTTGCACGCAACAGACTGAACACCGTAGGTGGGGAAGAGAATACAGTAGCAAACACTGGAGGAAGAGTATGTCTAGAGTTCCCCAAGACTCTATTACCAGGCAACTGTCACCTTTCTATCTACCTGTCAGCTGCTTGGGGAAAAAAATACACTCGTTCACAACACTTGGTTTTGATTTCATGTCTGACAGAACGAATATTTTTGCACATGCGCCTGTGTATGCAGGTGCATGCACACATGCATACATGGAAATACACACCTTCTCAGGAAAAGACAAGAAACTTGCCAGCAGAAGTCATGTTAAGAATTAAAATCTGTGTTTAAAAAGGACATGAAGTGGGGCCAGTAGAGGAAGGAGTTGACATGTATGTGCGCCAGTTCTCTAAGTTGTTGAATGTATTTTTTCTGAGTCACAATACATACTAATGAAAAGAGTAATTTGAGCAAAAGATAACAATATAATGCACGTTCAATGTTTAGCTGACCACAAAAATAAGTAAAGAAACTAATGTAGTGCCGCAAAACAGAAAGTACAAAGCTACAAGTTTTGCCAAGAAGGTCTTACACATTCACACACACACACACACACACACACACACACACACACACACAAGCACACAACAGTGCAAACAGCTATAACAAACTTTAAAACTAATGCAATCAAATCATACATGACATGTCTAATTTTCAATAAAAATTAAAGAGAAAGAAAACATGAAAATACAATATATTAATCACTAGAAATTGCTCCTAATGAAGCCTACCTGAACATACTGTGCTCAATAACCGATTTGAGCTGGTGGAAAATAAAGAATGAGTCGATTTGAACAGAGATCATCTGGGACTACTCCAGTTTAGCAATGAAAAGAAAAGTAACAAGAAATCAACAGCTTTAGAATCGCATGGGATATCATCAACACGTTAATATGTGGACTCTGATGGTCTTAGAAGGATGGAGAGAGAAAGTGGCAGAAGAATTGCTTGAAGAATAGTGAGTGAATTTCGACAAAAACTATCAATGAATGCAAGAAAGAAGCTCAGGATGCCCCAAGAAGGATGACTGTAAAATGATCGAACCTAAACACATTGGAGCCAAACAGAAAAAAAAATAAAAATTGAAAGAGAGAAAGGGAGAGACCTTAGAGCATAGTAAGATAAAAACGACGCATCTTGTGTAAGTGTCTTCAGGCTCACTGGCAGCTGACTT
This sequence comes from Ctenodactylus gundi, assembly GCA_004027205.1. Taxonomy (NCBI): domain Eukaryota; kingdom Metazoa; phylum Chordata; class Mammalia; order Rodentia; family Ctenodactylidae; genus Ctenodactylus; species Ctenodactylus gundi. The sequence continues at coordinate 99,310 of PVKB01003257.1, read as the reverse complement.
GGGTGAGATAGCGCAAAAGCTGCAAGGCAGAGGAGTCTCAGCAAAATGGGGAAAGATAATGTTATATCTACCAAGAATTCTGTGTGCAACAAAACCATCATTCAAAAGGGAATGTAATATGGACTATCTGTATTTAAAAAAAAATTAGAAGACAATTCACCAAAAGCAACCCACTCCATAATAAAAATTTAAACTACATTCTTCAAAATAAAATAAAAGATAATAGACATTAGTTGAGATAATACAAATAAAATTCATATAATAAATGAAGTTAACTCCAAATAAATCAGTGTATTATACATAACTTCCACTTAGTTTAAAAGACAATCCCATAAAACAATAATTGTCATAAGCTTATAATTTTTGAAGATGTAATTTTTTTAAAAGACAGAGTCTCACTCTGGTTCTAAACTCATTATGTAGCCCAGGTTAGCCTTGACCTAAGGACAATCTTCCTGTCTCTGCCTCCAGAGTGCTAATGTTAAAGGTGTGTACTACCGTGCAAGACTTTATAGCAAAAGTATTTTTTAAAAAAGTTTTAGTGTACTACATTAGGTTCATTATATATAAAGTTGAGATTACCCATATGTGCCACCACTCCTGGTTTATTTAAAGAAGCAATTTTGTATGATATTAGTATGCCAGAAGAAAAAAGTAAAATAGAGTAATATTTCAAGAAAAGCTTCTGAATTGATTTGCATACTATTATGCTTAATTTTATTAATACAATGAGATAAACTGGAAAAAAGTTAAATCTTATACTATATTTCTATTAGAAATAAGAGCAATTTACCAGAAAGAAATATATAAAACCAGAGTAATTTATGTTAGTGAGTACTGTAAAATAAATACATTAAATATTTTAATCATAGGGCAAAAATTGGCAGAACAGAAATAATAAGTCATAGCACGATTTGCCTGCATTCCATCAGTAAAAACTATGGGCTGGACTTAGAGGTCAGCAGTTAGAACACTTGCCTAGCAGGCCCAAGACCCTGGGTTCAGTTTCCTACTATAAGGTAAACCACATGTGGTGGCTTATACTATCAGCCTAGCCCTCAGGCAGGAGACTGAGGTAAGAGTATTGTCATGCATTCCAGGCCAGCCTGGGCTAAACAATGAATTCAGAACCAACTTGGACTACAGCGTGAAATCTTGCCACCTCAAAAAAAAAAAAAAGAAAGAAAGAAAGACTTGTAGTTGAATACAGAAACAGTTTAAAAATAAATGAACATAAAATGTGGACCAGATATATAATAATCAATAAAACCCCAGTGTGGCTCCACTAACGTTAGACAAAAAAGCACTTAAACAAAAAGAATGTTATTAGAGAAAACAGAAGCTTTTTTTGTTGTAACTAAAGAAAGCACTGCACAAAGAAACTGAACCAATCACAAACACATTTAAGGGTTTTGTGTGTGTGTGTGTGTGTGTGTGTGTGTGTGTGTGTGTCACCAAAAGCATCTCAAAATGCTTAAAGAAAGAACTGGCAGACAGGAGGTTAGAAATATGCAACAATACTAGTTGGAGACTTCAACACTCTATAGTGAATACAAAATGATGTACGGAATAACATTATGTAGAATATGAAAAAAGTAGAAGCCTTGAACACCAGTGCATAGCTACTAAACCTAAAATGAATCTGTAGAATAATCATTCAAACAACAGCAGAATACACATTTTCTGCTGCAGGGGGGGGACATCGGCCAACAGTCCAGCTATGCTAGAGGCTGAGGCAGAATTTTAGCTCAGAAATTTGAGATTACTCTGGGAAAAACAATAAGAACTTGTCCCAAAACAAAAAGATCTACAGTATATACAGTATGTACTTCTCAATTGCCAATAAAATATTCTTCAATAGACTACATCTAGAGTGGAAAATTAGTTTTAACAAATTTTAAAGTATTGACATATGAAAATGTTTTCTTTAATGAATTTAGAAATGGACAGCAGAAGAAAAGTTGGCAAATTTACAAATACTTGAAAATCAATTTACACACTCCTAAATAAAGAAGGATTTACAACAAAAATCTCAAAGGACTAAGCATTAAGATACTAGAAAGTAAGAACAAATCTAAGCCAAAACAAACTAAAGAAAATAATAAAAATGAAAATGAAAATAAGTAAGGTGGACAACAGAAAAAATACTACACAAAATAAATAAAACCCAAGCTTGTTCTTTGAAGTGATGAATAAAATAGTCAAACATTTTGGAAGACTTAGAATAATGAGTAGACATCAGTCATTATAATCAGAAAACAAGCGGCATTTATTTATTTGTATAACACAACTTAACAAAATAAGTAGCATTAATCCCAGAACTCTCAACCCTGTGGAGCTGAAGGATGTGGGTTGCTTAAGCCCAGGGACTTGAGAAGAGCCTGAATAACAGAAGATTCCGTTTCAATAAAAGTAACAAAACAAAATTACAAAGAGCCTGTTTTAAATGAAATAAAAAAATTATAGGGGGGTATTACAAATAACAATATTCCCAAAAATGTACAACAGAAGACATGAACAGTTTCCTAGAGCAGGACAAGCTGTTGAAACTTACTACAGAAGAAACATAATCTGAGTATACTCATAAAAAGAAAACTGAATAATTTACAAACATGGCACAAAAAAAGTTAATATTAAATTGCTTTTGTGGTGACTTTCACAAAGCACTTAAGAAACAAATAACACCATTCTTTCCTATTATTTTCCAAAATAGAAAAGCAAGGAACACCTGTATTATTCTAATCTTGTCAAGCATATTCGCCTTGTTCAAAAACCAGACAGAAACGTCACAATAAAATACTGCTGTAGACATCTTTTCATGTGTTCATTGGCCATTTATATAGCGCCTTTACTGAAATCTATTCAAGGCTTTTGCCAATTTCTTTTCCTTTCTTACTCAGATCTTTATTGTTGAATATTGTTGAATGAAACAGATTCTTCACGTATTCTAGATATAAGTCAGACATATGTCTTGCAAAAATCTTCTCTCATGTGAATTGCCTTTTTACATTCTAGACAAAGTTCTCTAAAGCCTGCGATTGTTTAATTTTGAGGAAATGTTCTTTACCTGCTTGCTATTAGGAGAGCTGAGCAGAAAGTGAGCGGGAAACCACAACTGGAATCCAGCTTTGCCGAACCTGGATGGTAGGAAAGAGAAAGCGGCAGAAGAATGGCCGTGGAAAGGACGTAGCAGCACTTTCTAGCATTGCTGACCCCTGAGCACTTAACAACCTCACAGATATTCCCACTCATCCCTTAAACTCTCTATAATCATAAAAATAATGTCATCCTTTTTCATAATACACAGCAACTGGACTCACAAAATAGTGCCTCTTCCAAAATCAGCCCTGAATTTATCCCTAGCAATGATAATTCCATCTAGAAAGTCAGTAATACAAAGTCAAAATTTCACAGTTAATCATGAACACTTTATTTAAGTTATTGGGGAACATTTTATTTTATTAAATAAAATGTCTAAAATGCAAAACAGTACATAAGGCCTAAGGAAGAAAATGTATAGAGAGAAACACTACAGTCCTAGTTTCTGAAGCTGGTCACCAGGATATACTTTTTGCCTTTCAGTGTGATCTTTCATGTCTCATGCCATTTTTTCTTCTCCTTCAAACAGTAAGTTTGCTAATGATTTTTAATGAGATAAATCAAAGTTTGCGCACTGAACAATCTGAATCATTGGCAGAACTAGGCTACAGATTTAATTTTCCTCCCTCCACCGTGTATCAACTTGGGTCAGTCCATTGCAGCCAATGAACCAACATATTTTTATACCTGTTCATAAAACGCAACTGAAATCTCTCCACTGACTTTTAAGGAGTCCTACTGAGGGCTCCTGACAGAAGTAATGATATTTTGTGGGAGCTAATATCTTAGAGATCTAGACTTCTGAGAAAGAAGAAACAAAATATTTGCAACTGATATTTGATGTGCAGAAGTCAGGGTGTCCCTTTGGTGCCTTCTCCTCAGTTGTCATACGTAAGTATTCAGGCTTCCAAAAAGACCAAGTGTTCTGACGGCCCATTCTCTGAGTTAAAGGAGGAGCACAGAGACATCAGGCACTGATCCTGTCCTATCTCTCTGCCCCACCTCCTCCTCACCGTTTCCAGTTCTAGTATTCTGTCTTCCACTTTCCATCATCTTTTTTTCCTCCAATTTTCACATGTAAGAGAGGATGTTTTATATTTTTCATTTTATCTGGCTTATTTCTGTTAACATGATATCATTCAGTTTCCCTTGTTGTGCTGTAAATGACAGGATTCTATATCTTTTTTGTGGTTGGATAATATTCCATTGTGTATGTGCACATATTTGCTTTATCTACCTGATGTTTGATGGGCACTTAGCTGGATGTCATACCCCAGCCATCTGAACATGCCCCAGTAGACATGGAGATGCGGGTCTTCTGTGTGTGATCACTTCAATTGTACTTGATAGGAGAGAAAATGCTACTATCTTGTTTAATTTTTTTTTAAATCATTATCTTAGGCCAAGGACCTACACAATTTAGTAAATATTAAGATTTTATTAAAGTATGTTTCCAAACAAAATATATTCTTTATACATAAAAGCCTGATTATGTGTTTTATAATATCCCAGTAGGAAAAACTCATTATCCAGTAAATACTAGAATGAGTCAATGCAGAAATTTGTAAATTACAAAAAGAAAATAACCAATAGAGGCATGTTTCGATGAAATGTACATTGATATAGAAATTTATCTAAAACATCATAATTATTAAAAAATATTTTACAGGATTCTAAAGCCAGTATGAAATAGCAACATTTTAGTTGTAATGTTTGAAATTTTCCATTAAATATTTTATTTGGAGATAATTGCAGAGCCATACTTACTTCAAGAAGTAATAAGGAGTAGACACAGATTTATTTTATTGAATTAATCACAATGATAACATCTTCAAAATAAGATACAGCATCCAGGACCTTGAACTTGATACAGACAAGATACATAAAATTTCTAGCACGCAAGAATATCTTAAATAGATAAAACGGAGTAACAGCCATTTCGCTCTCATTAGTCCTATACGTTTTTTCAATGACGAGTAACCATTAATCTATTTCCCAGTGCATAAGTTTACCAGTTCGAGAATTGTGTATGAATGAAATCATGCAGTATGTAGGCTTTTGCAATTGATTGTTTCCATTCGGTGCCGTTCTCTGGAGATTTATTTGAATTGTGTGTATCTCAGTGGTCTGCTCCTGTGTACTCCTCAGTAACACCCCATGGCACACATACTGTGCAATGTATTGATCCATTTGATGTCCATCACAGGACGTGCACTGAACAGAGATCGGGGCTGTTATAAACAAAGCTAATGTGAACACTTCGCACAGGTTTTGGTAGGAGCCTAAGTTGTTATTTTTCTAAGAAAAGTCTCTAGCAGTGCGATTTGCTAGATCATGCGGTAACTGTGTGTTTAGGTTAATAAGAAACTGCCAAAACTTGTGCTGGAGTAGATCTACCGTTCTGCATTCCTGGCAGAACTGCATAATGATCTGCTCTCGCCTCTTCATTGACAGCATTTGCTCGTGTCACTGTTTCATGTGACATTTTTACTTTACATCTTTCTAGTAAAAATATTTAATAGTAAGTTTTAGTATGCATCGCTCATGCATGTTTTATTAAGTTTATACCTAGCACCCCAGGAAACAAAGACAGGAGGATCAAAAGTTCAAGCTCAGCCTGGATAACTTAACAACGTAGTGAGATTCTCTCTCAGAATACAAAATAAGTGCAGTGCAAAGGCTCTGGGTTCATCTCCAGTGTTATAAAATAAACAGAAGAAAATAAATGTATATTTTGTGTCTTATTTTATGAGCACTGTATTAGTGTTTTTAAATTTCTTTTTCTACATTTTTATTGTTAATGTAGAGCATACTTGATTTATACATGTATTTGTTACTTTTGTACTCTGTGACTTTGTTACTTTCGTATTTGTTACTTTTGCTGAACTCACTTGGACTCTCCAGTTCTTTCTTTCTTAGGGCTGCATTGTTTTCTGGTCTCACTGTGCTGCCCGGCAGCTGGCCCCATTCCAGGGCTGGGCTCCAAGGATCCCGCTTGCCTCTTCCTCAGTCTAGAGAGTTACACGGACTACAGCAACACATCACTGTGCCCAAAAGTTTTTCACATTTCTATTCACCGTTTTTGCCCTTAGCTTACTCACTTGCTTGGCTGTTTTCTTTCTCTCTCTCTCTCTCTCTCTCTCTCTCTCTCTCTCTCTCTCTCTCTCTCTCTTCTTTCCTCCCTTCCTTCCTTCCTCCCTTCCTTCCTTCCTTCCTTCCTTCCTTCCTTCCTTCCTTCCTTCTTTCCGTCTTTCTCCTCTTGTAGAGTTGCTTTCTGGACTTAATCAGGAAAGTATATGGTCACAAACGCACATGTAATTGTTTCATCAAGACCAGTTCGAGACATTTGTTGAAATATACAAACATTGGATAAAGAGGGTTTTCTTTTCTGTTGAAATCTGGAAATTTTGAGTACAGTATTGTAGGATTCAAGCTGTATTTAAACCTTCTGTTGAGGAGAGCTTTCACTGACACTGATCTAGCAGGGAGTGAGGAAACCATGTCGGGGATGCGCCCAGGTTCCTCGCTCAGAGCCCACTGGCACACATTGGATCAGGGACTTTCTGTGGCCTGAATGTTAGTGTTTACTAATTAATTATATATAGGACTCTAACATCAAGGTGATGGTATTGAAAGGTGGAATCTTTAGAGAAGTCAGTGGAGTGCTCAAAAATGGCACTAATGTCCTAATAATGAAGGTATAAGGATTCTCTTTGCCCTTGTTGCCATATGAGGACATAAGAAAGATATTATGTGTGAGCAATAGCCCTCATTGGACACCCACTCTTCTGGCATCTCGATGTTGGTCTCATAGCTCCTTCAACTATGAATAATACCTTTTCAGATTCTTCAGTTTACTAAGAACAATTTATTTTACTGCAATGAAACACATTTCCAGCAAGACAATCTGCTCTAGTCTCTTTGCCCTGGGCGTGGTGAGAGTCCTGGCTTTTCACCAGGCCTCTTCTGACACTTGTCCACAGTAGACTTTGCAAGGTTAAGGTAGATGTTCAGGCTTCTTTCTCTCTTGGTTCCCTCACCTTGTAAGCACAAGGGAAGGAGTTTTTGCTGCCTGGTGAATTTAGAAGTCGTAGATTCCTATTTATCTTAACCTGATACTCCTCTAGTAAGGGATTAGGATACCTCGCTAGAGACTGGCTGTACTGGAAATCTAGGTTCCTCATAGAAACTTTACTGGCATAAATAACGGTAGAACCAATGCTTCTATTTTGGTGCTTTGGGAGAATATGATCAGTTATTATTCAAGTGATATTCTGGTCTGATTAGTCTGCCACAGTCCTGATCATTTGGCTCAAGAAAGCAAGATTGTGAACTTCTATAGCCTTTGCCACCACTGGTGTTTCTGGTTCAATAAACTTTTTGTATATAACATTCATTTTCAGAATTACCTCACATTCATTTTATTTTATTTTATTTTATTTATTGAGACAGGTTCTTGCTCTGTAGGCCAGGCTGGTCCTGAAATCCTTTTGTAGCCCAGAATAGCCTTGGACTCACTGCAATCCTCTTGTCTCAGCCTTGCCAGTGCTGGGATTACAGGCATGCACCACCACACCAGATTATGTGGTCCTGGGGAACTGAACTCAGGGCCTTATGCTTGCCAGGCAGTGCTTTGGCCACTGCACCATTGCTCTAGCCCTTTACATTTGTTTTAAATAAATTAGCCAGTTTTCATTGTACCTAGGAGAAAAACACATATGGGAGACATCTCTCCACAAGAGAAAGCAGGATGAATCTTTGGATGTGTTGGAAATGATTAAGTCAACCAACCAACAGGTGTTATAAAAACTCCATCCTTTGTCTCAGTGGCATCTTGTCACCACATGTCATGCCCATGTTCTCGTGTTTCTCATAAGTATGAAATACACTCCAGTGTGTGTGTGTGTGTGTGTGTGTGTGTGTGTGTGTGTGTGTGTGTGTGTGCGTGTTTCTGTAGAAAAAGAGGGCATGTTCTTTCAGCACCTACCAGCCTGGCACTGGCTGCCAGCTGCCCTCATACAAGCTCTAGTAAAGAGCTTTAATGGCCCAGAAGTCTTCAGGTGAGGCAGTGCCCACTAGATGAAACAGGTCTCTGGCCAAAGCAGAAGTGAGCTGTGTCCACACTGGCAGCTGGGGGACAGAGACACCTGCATTTAAAACTGGATGAACACAACAGTATCTACCTCATCTCATCTGTCATAGCCACAGAAAGAGAGGAAATTAAGGTCCGCAGGTTTAAGTAGCCTCCCCAGCCTGTGCTTCTGGGAAGTGGCTGAGCCGCTGCTGTTTGCAGGCAGACTGTCAGCTGGCTCTACCCTGAAGTTTAACAACCACGATATTCTATCTCGTCAGTTGTGCATTGGCAATTAGTGTAAAAAACCTAACAACTGCCTCAAAATGGCTCAAAAAACTTCCATAAATGAAAAAATGGAAACTCAAAGCATTTGTTTTCTATTGTTACTATTAATATAAATGTCAACACAAAACTAATGACTGCATAAAATACAAATTTATCAGCCTTGCATTTCTAGGAGTTAGAAGACACATGTGCATCTCAGTAAGCTAAAATCAAATTGTCACAGATTGTCACAGAACTGTTTTACTTTCTAAAGGGTCAATAGAACAAACCTCTTTCCTTTTGTTCTCTGGTTCTGCACCTTGCTCTTTCCTTGACTTATAGCTTCTTTTGCTCTGCAAATTCAGCAACCTTGTGTAAAAACTTCCCGACTCATTCATTGCTCTTACTCTCGTCTTCTTCCTTCTTTTCTATTTAAGGAAATTTGCAATTAGGATGGGCACATCTGAATAATCCAGGATGACTTTCTTACTTTAAACTCGATCATGAAAAGCCTTATTTCTGTCTCCCAATAGGATGTCCCTTTCTCAACACAGGGTAACAGAATCATAGGTTACAGGGACTAAGGCATGGATGAACTTTAAGAGCATTACTCTGCGTATTCTCCTGAGAATGATGTCTTGATTTTCACACTAAATTTAATAAAGTCATGGTAGTTACAAAAGCGGGAGTTTGTCTTACTCATTTATTCATTGCTGTGACAGAGAATCCAACATCCACAACTTAAGAGAGGAAAGATTACTTAGCTCACAGTTTCCAGAGGTCTCACACAGTTCATTCATGGACAGCTGGTAATGGTTGAGGCACATGTCAGAGACCGGAGAGCTGCTTACCCATTGCAAACAGACTCAAGTGACGGCGGAGCAAGTCCATGACTGGAGAGCCAGATAAGGGCAGAGCTTTCTTAAGAAAAAATGTATATCCATGTTTCTTTTTCCTTCCTTTACTTAGTTCAAGCTGCCAGTTGGGCTCCTCACACCCTGAGTGGGGCCCTTTCCTCACTTTTTGACCTACAAGTCAAAAACATAAGCTTGAAAACTGTGCCATAGGCATCTCCCAATCTCAACAAGTTGATACAAAGTCAAGCCTCAAAGATCTGCCCCCGATAACCAAACCCTGTCTCCCAACAGCACGTGGTTCCATAGTCATCACACTATATCCAAGCACATGAGGCTTTTGGTGAACACTCCAGATCCAAGTCATTGCAGAATTATACCTTCAAAGATCAAAAAAAAAAAAAAAAAAAAAAAAAAAAAAAAAAAAAAAAAAAAAAAAAAAAAAAAAAAAAAAAAAAAAAAAAAAAAAAAAAAAAAAAAAAAAAAAAAAAACATCGTGTGAGCTAACTACAGACATCATCTAACCTTACCTCCTAGATTATAATTGTTTCCTCACTGCTGTGTCCTGCTAGCAGTAAGAAATTAGGACAATAGATGAGTCTTTGAATTGAACTGTACTTTAATCAAGGATCAACTTTCTAAAAATTGTCTATTATTTGAAGAGTTTTTTAACAAAAAATATATCAGAAATAAATCAAGAGGAATGTATAAAATAATTTAGCAAAAAATTATGTATCCACTCTTTTTCTCCTTTGTGTAAAAGTGATAATGGAAGAAATAAGGAGAAAAGGGGAGAAGCAAAGACCATCTGACTTTGTTCCTTCATGGCTGTACACAGGTAGAGTTGTCCTGATAATGTTAAATCTCAGTGTGGGCATGTGGGTCACTAACAAATGGACAGAGGAGGGACTAATTGATAATATTGTAAAGAAGGTAGGTTGTGATAAAGTTCTCCCACAGAATAGCTCCATTTATTTTTAGTGGGCTATGGTGAGGAGTTGGTGATTTATGGAATTAGACTTTTAAACCTATCTACTTGACTTTGCATCATGAGGGAAAGGCTTCATTGTCCCAATCCACTTACAGAGAGGTTTACAAAAACGTTTCCTAACTGGTATTACAATCATATTTTTCTATGAACCATCTTATATTAATATATATCATTAACATTTCTAGTAAAATTATCATCTATCTGTAACATTTATACAGCTTATAATTCATGTTGCTTGCTTTTGAACACGTAAAAAAAACCTTCACATTTTTATACTCCAAATTCTGACATATGCAGCATCTTCTTAAAATTCATGAATTTTTCAGGGATTCTGAAAAACATAAATTAAGGTTATAACCTAAAATTGTTTTATACTTAGTTATGGTTTGGATCTGAAACATCCTCCTAAAGCCTCATGTATTCAGATATCGTGGAATACCCATGGTTTCCATGTGGTTATAAGAGGCGGAGCCTGTCTGGAAGAATGGCAAAGACATGGGACTTGGCTCAGAAGAGGCAAATGTGTGGGGCTTTACTTGGGAATGAACACACTAGCTCCACCATTGCTTGCCTCCTCTACTTCGGGTTTGCCATCCTGTGGAGGGCTTTCCTCTCGCGAGGCCTTCAAAATGTACTTTCACCATTGTTGGGTGCTCACAAATGGACTGAAGACTTGGGAAACTGAGCTGAAAACAGTATCTCACTGAAGCATGGGTGTCAGATAACGTGTCCCAGCAATAAATAAGTAGCTAAGACTTAATCGTAGCAGAAGATAAAGATGAGAATAAAGTATATACTAGAACATATTCAACCAAGCACATAAGATAATAAAATTTTCTTCATGTTAAGGAAAAGGCTATGTAGACACAGAAGTTTTGATTAAGAGTACAGTGGAGCTTAAAGAAATGCATATAGGCCTCAATGTTAGGGAGGCTGCAAGATTTAAATGCTAGAATTAATATTGTCACCTTGAAATAGAGGATAGTAAGAAAAATTCTCACCAGATATGCATAGATAAATGAAATATAATTTTTGTTCTGTAAAAGTTATATTTTCTATATGAAAAAATTGACAGAATAGATACTATGTAATTAACTAAAATCATCAAAAGACTGACTAAAGCAGGATCTTGGAACTCCTGCCCAGGGCATTATTTAAGTAACATTATTTAAGACATTATTTAAGTAACATTTCCTACATATGTCATTTTGCCAATATGTGTGAATGTGGTTATTTCTACCTTCTCTTTTCTTTCTCAAAGTGACTGTAAAGAAATCAATAAGTCCATAAAGAACCATTTTCACATAAAATTCAAATCTCAGTACATGTTTCTTAGAAATTTTCATTAAAAACAACAGAAATTTGTATGATTTTTTTTCTATTGAAAGAACTTTCATCTAAAATCCTGGCAAATGAAATATGAGTACTACTTCAATTTCAGTTTCCGTCTTGGGAGCCATTATAATCATAGACAAGGTGACAATGAGAGACACTGTCATTGAATTCATGCTTATGGAGATAGTCTTAAAAGTACCAGGATGTTTTTACCTTTTCAGACTGGAGTATATGGTTAAAAGTCAGGGAAGCACACCCCGATAGTAATTCCCTCACTTAACATTATACTATTCACCTCTTCCAAATAAACTAATTATCCCTGATGTCGTTTCATATAAGACATGAGGACTCATAAAGTTGTCATAGCAAAACATAGCACAGGGATGCCAAATAAAACAAGTTGGAAAGACAAGGCATAAAAAGGTTTACTTCCTATGAATTATTCTGGACAAATAATGGTAACTATTGAATATAAATTACATAATTATGTTGAAATAAAAATGGAATGTGAGTAATAAATTACAAGGCAAAAATTTTCCAACTTGATCTCAAATCATCAGTCAGAGGAGATAAGAAAAAAATGTGAACTGGCTCAGAATAGAGAACAAAACCTGTGCCCAGAATAATCCCACTTGGACATATGAATCTGAAAGAATATTTATTATTTAGGAGTCAAGTAACACTTAGGGTAGAGTTCAGAAATAAAAAGAAAAAAAAGGAATTGACAGAAAGTAAGACTATTAGAAAAAAAGATAATAAAATAAACAATTCAAAACAATAAAAAAGAAAAGAGCACTTCCACATATATATGATGAAGAATAAAATTAAATATCAATATGCATGTTGGCTTTTTTTCTGGAAAGAAACTAATTACACATATAAAACTTAGCTCAGTATCTGTTGCATTGTAAAAGCTTAATAACATCTGAGACAATTTGATAGAAAACACTTAAATGAATTCTTACTATTCCAAACCCTAGATCTACAATCTGATTTCTCATCTTTGTCCCATTGGTAATAAATGCACCAATGGAGGCCTCTCTTTTGTCTTGTACTGACAGAGCTACTTTGTTGCATAACCCTAACTCTAATCGCAGCTCCAACTCTAGCACTGGCTCTCTCTCCTCTGTAAACTAATCACTTTCACTCTAGTGGACATTTAGCATCACATGCAACACTGTGTCAAAGTGCCACTGCCACATGCATGACTTTTCCTAGGAAGACAGGAACAAGAGCTATTCATCTCTGATGGGGCCCAACAGACAGGCCAAAGTCAGGATTATCGCAACGTCCAGCTTGGTAAACTGATGAATTTATCGGGGTTGCTTGCAGGTGTATGGGTCAGGAATTGCTTATAGAAGTACAGTGAGAGCTCTCCATACTGCTTTCCAGAGTGGTCGAATGAATTTACATTCCCACCAGCAGTATCTCAAAAGACTAGAAATAAATATCTCCTTTGATCCAGCGACACCCCTCCTGGGAACATATCCAAAAGAGGCCAAAACAACATACAACAGAGAGATATGTATACCCATGCTCATAGCAGCACAACTCACAATAGCTAGAACATGGAAGTCACCAAAATACCCATCAACAGACCAGTGGATACACAAACTGTGGTACTTATACACAATGGAATATCACGCATCTGTAAGGTCCAACAGCGTGGAGGTTTTCACAGGCAAATGGAAGAAACTTGAGAAGATCACGTTTAGTGAAGTGAGTCAGAAGCAGAAGGTGAAACATCGGATGGTCTCTCTGATATAAGAGACCCAGACCACAACCATCTCATGAAACTTTAAACGAAAGACAAAGGGAAAGGGGGGGGGGGGGGGGGAAGGGAGGGAAGGGAGGGTAGGGGGGAGGGACAAAGGGAGAGCAGGAAAGCCTTTGTCACTTTGATAAGGAAAGTATGTGCACAAAATGCTCAACTCCATTGTAAACCTTACATTCTGCACGTGTACATATCAATAAAATGGGGGAAAAATAAAAGATAATTTTGCTGGGAAAAAAAAGAAGTACAGTGAGAGGCTATCTACAAGGCATGGGTTAGAAGTCACTTACAGGCCTACGGGTGATGCAAAGGCAGCCGCATCACTGAAAAGTGCCCTGCAGCACGGAAATGGACAGACAAGCACTGCTTGCTGTTGCCTACAACTCGCCTCCAGCCACTGCTATTCCAGTTGGGATTTCCACTGTGACACAGTTCTTCCACATTCTTGATTTAAGGAGGACTGCTCTCCAGGGGACTGTCATTTCTCTTTCTTGGTCACTCACTTCCCGCTCCTTCACTGTAGCCCTGTGGCCTCAGTGCCCCCAAATATGGCAGAAGGAGTGTCCTTATGCAGGCTCCAGGTTATGCACCTATGCCAGAGATCGTGTGCTGTAAGCCACAAGGCATGTGCCACAACCCACAAGGCTCGCCGCGTGAATCAGAGTGCATGGACCTCTATCCAGAGGGCAAACAATATGGCTGCAGGCCCAAGCCCAGGCAGGGCTCCATGTCCTGAAGGTTACTCCCAGCCATTATTATTGTGGACACCTGGAGATGTGCCTCCAACTTCCAGGAGAGTTGGAGGACTTGATGGGCCACAGCCATGATGTGGCATTGAAGTTCTGAAGGAAACCGTGCTATCTGAGGATGACTGGGTAGCTAGTAGCATGAGACTTCCAGCGCAAGGACAGCAGATGTGGGAGACTGAAGAAAAGCAAGTCTACAAATAAAGTTTGGATATGAGCAGTGATAGTGAAATTTATCAATGTCTCTTCTCTGAAGCTATGTTTTAGCATACACTGATAATTAATAAACGGTCAGGCTTAGGGAAGTTCCCATGAAATACTTCCTTGGTCACCTATGTCTCCTAAGAAGGTAGGAAAGATTACCAAAAGCATTATAGCACTTCAAAGAGGAGCCGTGGAAGGTCAGAAAAGGGATCTGCCTCAAATGGAATTCACACATCCTGGGCCTGGAATGGTAAAATCAGGAATGAAGGAGACTCCAAGGTCTTTTGAAATATAATACAGACAGAAAGACTTTTTATGAGGGGAAATAGATAAGAGCCAACATCTTAAATTATTAAAATACCTGACATATTTTGGAATTCTCAAAGATGAATCTTCCTTAAGAAGACAAAAGATTTAACATTTCACAAGAAAAGAGAGTTTTACTAATACCATCTTTTGTGAGGAAATTAATCTTTGTTTTTATAGCTCTCTTTAGAAAAGGAGTTGTTACCTTGGAGACCTATGAATTCTGCAAGTGATTGAGTGAAAAAACAAGGCTTATAAAATGAGAGCTATGAAATTATTTTTTGTTTGTAATAATCACCTTGTAAGTATAATAAGTAAAACTACTTGAATAAAATTTCCATTAGTAAAAATATTAAAAGTAAATTTTATTTTAAAACTTTCTTTTAAAAAGAATTTACTGGTCTAAATCCTGTCGTATAAAATGTAACTATTACAAACACACACAGTGAGTGAGGGACGTTTAGTTGAGTCCTAATAGTATGCAGCAGTTGCCTTGTTCAAATTTAAAATAATATCATCATACCTAAAACATTTCCTGACATCATAAGTCAGTGGTCAAGGAAAGTCTGTGTTCAGTCACTGAAGCCTGTGATGCTTTTCTCCTGAGACTAATCTGTGTGTGTGTGTGTGTGTGTGTGTGTGTGTGTGTGTGTGTGTGTGTGTGTGTGGTGGGGGTTGGGGTGTAGGGCCAAGGGGATGTACAGGAGGAGGAGGAGGTGAAAAATATTCACAGCAAAGTCTGGGATCCTTTAGTATCTGCTTTAAATTTCACTCTGCTGCCTTTTCTGGTCATCTATTCCCCATACGCACTTTCTCTTGTCCTCTACTTCCCTACGGAACTTCAAAGTAGGTGAGTTGTGGTTCTTGTCATGTGTTTCCCACATATATTGTCAATTTTTGGTCAACATGTTACTAGGCATACATGTTTGCCCTCCACTCCAAAGTGATTTGATTCATTCAATCAACAAATCTGCTTCATATTCACCATAGCCCATCTCTGATAAAAACGATCTTGCACATGAAGCTAATAAATGGGGTCATACATGGCAATTTTCTGTCACTGCCATGGTTATCACCCAGAGTATATGATGCTTCTCAATTTGTTGTGAACCTATTTCCAGTTTTATATTTATTTTCATGGACTTTTGTCAACTTTTTAATTTCTCAAAGATTTTTTTCAAATTTGTCCTCTTAGGGAGGTGAAAGGATATATGATCTTGCCTAAAGAACAAATGAATAAAGTATGAAAAGAGTAGAGCAGTTGATGATGTCTAGACTTTCTTTATTTACATGGTCACAGCATTTTAAGAATATTGTAATCCATTTGTATTTTGGCAGACATGATTTCTGAAGCCTACTGACATAAGAAAGGAAAAAGAAAAACAGATTTGTTGATTTTTTTCTAATTCAAAATTCATGTGAAATAGTATATGGTCCTTATAACAGTACCTAAACAATGAGCCCTGAGACCTTCATGAACGGCAAGAACCGAAGCTCCCATCCCACAAACAAGTTTTCTAACCACTGAAAACATCGTCTTGTTTGTAGGTAGAAGTTTGAAGAATTACTCTCCAGGGAAACCCAGGAGCCTCAAATGAATAATGTACATTGATTCCAACATTTCAGCATACACACACACACACACACACACACACACACACACACACATATATATATATATATATATGTATGTATGTATGTATATATACATACATATATATGTGTGTGTGTGTGTGTGTGTATGTTTTCTTTCTTTCTTTTTTCTCTGATATTTTGTGATGTCATGTTTTGGTTTGTAATTTGTTGGTATTTTTTAGTTTAGTTTTTTTTTCCCCCTTTCCTTCAACTGATAATGTTTTCTTTCTTGTTTTTCTCTCTTTTCTTTTTACCATTTTGGATAAACTTACTTTGTTCCCTCTCTATTTTCTTCTTTCTTTTTTACATTCCCTTTCCTCTTCTTGCCTTCCAACTCCTTCTGTCTATATATGAGATAGTTGCTGAGTCCCTCTACCCCCTTGTTAACTCTCCAAGTCCTGTATCATAAACCAGTCTACAGATCTGGAAGCTGCACTCACTCCACTGCACTCTCGCCTCTCACCAACCCATCTGAGTCTTGCTTATAGTGTTCTTCCTTGTTGCTTTCTCTCTGAAGTAAGTCTACTAACAAGCTATCCACTACCGTAGAGATGTTTCTCTGCTTTCAATTTTATACCTAAATCTAACCTCTAAGCACCCTCTACTGTAGCTTCCTCTGTAAGCAGAACTGTTAAGTATCAATATTT
The DNA here is from genome assembly GCA_004027205.1 of Ctenodactylus gundi. NCBI lineage: Eukaryota > Metazoa > Chordata > Mammalia > Rodentia > Ctenodactylidae > Ctenodactylus > Ctenodactylus gundi. Next base: position 82,381 of record PVKB01003257.1, on the reverse strand, counting down.
AACAACCGTATAGATAAACTAGTTGAGATTTATTATAGGTATACTATCTACCTAGTAATAAATTAGTAACATATATATATATATATATATATATATATATATATATATATATATTCAAAAAATACAGTGGCAGTATGAACAAATTCCTTCAATAGGCTACCAAACAGTAAGTATAGAAGCCACCCTTATAGTAGATAATAGGTAGAAGATTAAGTGAGGATTGGGTACACATATCAATATTTAGCTAGCATAAATACATACCTAGCAGGAAAAGTAAAACATATATACAAATATACATTGTATTGCTAAAAACGGTATAGAAGATGAACACATAACGAGTGAACAACTGTTAATGATTTGGGTTAGCCTAGATAAGTAATATAGAGCAGTACTATTTGAAAGTCTGGATGACACAGCTGACATTAATTGAACATTTCAACAAGTCAATGCAAAGTCTGACTAGATGTAAAGCAAAGGTATATTACACCTATTAATAATATTAATAATAGTTATACTATTAAATTAGCTACTGGGCTCTACCAATAAGTCGTTTACCTTAAACACTACTGAAAACATAAACCTTTATTCAAAGTGTGGATGTTGACATTGACAATGATCTCTATGTCTGAGATAGGGTAGCAAATATTTTTTCCTTAAACCATATGTATTTCTATATTCTTTGCCTCCTTAACCAAAGACTGGAAGAAATTAAGGTCTTCATAGAAAGATGAACATTGAGAATATATTTAAAAATAATAGCTAAATACACTGAAAACAGTCGTAACTTTAAAACCTTAATGAACTCAATACTCTAATAAAAGAATCTCTGGAATAGGAATAGACTCTAGAGAAACAAGAATGATCTAAATAGAAAAGTAGTAAAAGAAAAGAGATTATAAAGTTCAAAGTGCAAATCAATGTAATGTGCAGTCCAGTGACTTTCCTTAATCAAGAGTTTATGTCTGTATCTCAGGCAACTATGACCCACAAAATTAACATGTTAAAGCCTCAGTCCCCAAAGTGATGATATTTGGAGAAGATTTGGTGCTGTGATTAGATACTGAGGGTGGAGTTCTCATAAATAAGATTTGGTTAGTTAGAAACAGATAAAAAATGTCCCAGTTTTATGTTCTCCCTGTGAGAATATAATGTGACTGTTAAACAGGAAGAAGACTCTAAGTAGAAACCCACCAGGCAGGCCAGTCTTCAACTTTGGAAGTATCACAACTGTTGAGAAAGGCATTTTCATTGTTCGAGTAACAAAGCTTTGGTTATTTTTATTATAGCAACTTGAATTTTATTACCACAAGGTGATAATTTTGGAGTTTTAATCTCTACTTCTGTAGTTAATAATCTGATCTTTATCTGGTTTCTGTAAAGCATTTATCATGGATTAAATTAGGGCTCTGACCACTACCTTAGCAAATCCTAATAAAAATATTCTCTCCTTTGGGGAAAACACCAAACAAAGAGAAAGAAATGACAGAATAATGGAAGGAAGGGAGTAAGCAAGGGGAGTACAGGGGAGGGATGAAGTGAAAAAGGAACCAAGGAATGAAAGAGGATATGTCCTTCACTTGTGATGTCCTTCCTTTATCAGTCTCTCGATTATCAGGACACAGAAATCCTTAAGTGATCAGATTTGGAAGCATGAAGCATGGTGTAAGTTATCCTCAACATTTTTAATGGGCAGTGAAAAGCAAGGATAGAAAGTTCTGTTGCCATGTTAACATTTTTCCTAGAATAGCAGGGAAAAGAAAAAGGAAAAAGAAAGAAAAAGAAAAGGAAAAAAAATTCTTAGAATTTAAATGTATTTTTGTTTCAGTCATGAGTTCTTCATCTACAAAAGAACTCTTTTTTAATTTCTTTTTCTCTTTTTAAACCCCCTTTGATTATCGCACTCTTGTTATCAAAATCTCCAAGGTTTCATCCAGAGTTTTTCAAAGAAATTTGGGGAAATCAACCTTCCTTCTGAGTCTGTAAGATCAAGTGAAGTGGGGCCATGGTAAACGGATTTTTCTTTGTTTTTGTTAGGAACAGGTATCAGTAAATGAAACTGGTTAATTATTTTTAAAATTCATTATCCACATGAATATCAACAATTTGGACATTTGTACACATAGACACACACCACTGTGAAGCTGAGATAGACATGTTAATTCAAATACGTTGTAACAGCAAGCTGTGCTTGAGTGCACCTCTGAACTTAATAAGCATCATCTTTGAGTCATTCACTCTTAAATTTAATTACGCCTATGGCTGATTTTACACAAGACCCCTAGAAAAGCATTTAACCACCTTTAAACTTAGTTTACTTTCTATTCGAAATAGAGTCTCATGTCTTTCTAACATCTCTGAGATGGCTTTTATTTGTCCAAGAACTACTTCACAAGTAATAAAAAAGTTGTCCACACTTAAATTTTACTTGTAACTATAACGAAAATGTAGCTATTACTTACTGCATTTTCTTAGCAAGGTTTACTTTAAAATAATCATCAATGAAAACAATTGAAAGCCATCCAATATTATTCAATACATTTGTAATTAGACTCTACTATTAGATGGAGAATTAAATGCTTTGTAATATACGTCTCTGGTTTTACTGCATTTAGTTGGGATGCACTATATATTATGTCTGCTTGAATTTATACCAGGCTGCATTCTGCTTCCACACAAGGGACTACGTCACTGGACCCTCTAGTTATGTACAAGCTACTTAAAATTAGTCATATCCTTCAAAAGTCCTTGTAAAATAGACAAGCACAAACGTTAATGCAGAGTTTGATTTGTGATAATGAAAATGTGTTTCTTATGGTCTCAGGGTTTATTTTTATAGACTTTATAAGAGGATTATTCCTCACTCAAAGTGTTTGAAGCTATTACTTGTTAAACTATACCTGTCTTTTTTTCAATTTAAATGACCATGTTTTACACACATGTACACACACACACACATAATTAAAAACAGCAGTTATTAAACATTAAGACATAAAGCTTGTCTAGAAATGTTTAAAAACACAAATTCTTCCAAAATAGCTTTTTACGATCTATTTAATAGGTTTGGATCTGACAAAAGGCAAATACCTTTAAAATTCAGTGTCTGTATACCATATGTGGCAAGTTCAGAAACACAAATATCAGCTATATTAAAAACTACTAATGAAAATCACTGGCATTTAAAACTGGATTTCCCTTAAAACAACTTAAATGACATTGATCAATGAGTAAAATCAGTAATGCTTTCACTTAATGATACTCTTGCATAAAATCCAATACTCTTCTAACCAATGCAATCACTCAGCCAATCATTCATCTAAACAGCAAGGCATAACTTAAATTGACCCTGATCTACCTCTTGACTTTTTATTGCAATGGTCTTCTCTAAATAGTTCCTTACTGGTATAATTTGTCACTTTAAAATTTCAAACCTGTTTATTACCTCATCTCTCAAGCTCACTGTTGCCATTAACATTTATGCAGATAAAGGATTGTATGTTGGAATTTCACCACTACCTCTTTCTAGAGTCATTGCCCTAGGTTTGTTTTCTATGAAAGTCAACGGGAGTCCCATTCTACCTGAATGGACTGAGATGTCCCAGCTTGACTGGCATTTCCTCCAAGAGTAAGGCCATCATCACTCAGCTTTGCTTAGCACCTTTTATCAATACTTCTAATCTCAAAATAGTGATCAAATAGTCTGTTCGTCTAGCTACCTATGTCCCTTCAATGCTTCCCTACTCATCTCTTACTACTCATCGTTACTATCTTGATGCATCACCAAATATTTACACTATAGTATTGTTTTTCCAAAAGAAAGAGAATTTAATAAATTTTACACCATCCATACATGCTCCATAAATTTTCTATTAAACATAAATTTAGAACTTTTGTTTATAACCACTGTGTTGTGGATGAACACATTTTCAAGAATTATTTTAGGTATTGAAATTTTATAGCGTTAAGAGCAGCAGTAGAGGATTAAGTGTATATCTCAAGGATTTAGAAGGCTTACCTAGCATGCAGAAGGCTCTGGGTTTGATTCTCCACCAGCACATAAAGATTAACTGGACATGGTGTCGCATGGTGTCACAGCATTAGGAGGCTGAGTCCACAGAATTATGGTAAATTAGAGGCTATGCCGGGCTACGTAGTATATAATGACTCCAAGGGCAGCCTGGGGTACTGAGTGACACTCTGTCTTAAAAAAACAAATAAAAAGTACATTTTCATTATTATTATCTGAAATTGAAATTATTTTTGTATAGATTACAGCTGCAGATTTGGAATTATGAACAAAAACAGATTTTACAATAAGAGGATGCTCAGAACTTCTATAAAATTATAAATCTGATACATTTCTACTATGAAAATAAAGTCTTAATTTGACATTGGCTTCAAATAGGATGTAAAAGAGACTATAAGATTTCAAATATGGGTCAACTATAATACATGAAGTATGAGTTGGTTGAAGATGTGTTAGACTAGACTCATGGTCAGATTATTCATTATTAATCAAAGTCATAATAGCATTCTTATCTTTTTTATTTCTATCTCTCACTTAGTAAAAGTGCTTAAGACAGCTGCTTCAAAATATGAGCTAAACAAAATTGTGACTTCTCATAAAATACTTTATGTGAAGTTTCTCTGATTTATGTCAAGTTATTAATCATTGACCTTACATTAATTTTGGAGCAATGTGTTCATTTGTGGAAAAGTCAGAGAAATATACAAAAATGGCAACATATGAAAACATGACATAAATAACCAGACTATAAATAAATTGGAAGACAACTAGCAAAATGAATTAGCTCTGCAATATAAAATATTGTTTTATAAGAAAGCAAATGAAAGGAAAAATGAATAAAAGGAGTATCAGATCATTTTGAAACGACATGCAAAAATATCCTGATAATCTTTAAAACAAGATGGTTAATGAAAAATATTTAAGCCATCTACTCTACCCAGTCAAACAATATCACATTCTTAAGCCTCACCGGAGAAATGATAGCATCACAAACCTTTTTATATCTTTTAAATATTTTTGAAATATTTTACTCACAGCTAATGCTAAACTATGTTGCTATAATTCCTATCTTACTTCTTTGGACAGAAAACTGTCTAGTCTTTCGAGTGATTAGCCTATAAATCAGACTTATTAGCGATGCTAGAGATGAAAATCACATTTGGTAGATGTTAAGAAGCATGGATCACCTGCCCCGAGGAGGAGCCTGGGTACTTATAACTGCACACGGATCAAAGCACAAGGCTAATTTTAAGTGAGAAAAGACGAAGAGTATTAAAAAGCATTCTAAAAGAGTATAGAGAATCATTGAAAGTGACTTTAAATGTGACATTTTTTTCCCTCTACTTTGGGAAAGATATTGTCTGGAGAGCTTTCTTCAAAACCTGCTCTGGAGACTCTTAAATCTACACTGCTCTCAGAATATGAGTGAGGATGCCGGAAATATAGCTCAGTGGTTTAAGTGCTTGCCTAGTAAGCCTGAGGCCTTGCGTTTGACTCCCCAGCACCACATAAACTGGGCATGTTGGTGTGCGCCTTAATCCCCGAACTTGAGATGCTGAGGCAGTTTTTCTGTGAGTGCAAGGCCAAGCTGGGGTAGAGAGTGAGTTCAGGACCAGCCTGGGCTACAGAGGGAGACCCTGTCTCAATTAAATAAATAAATAAATACATAAATAGATAAAAGCAAAATATACAAAATGACAAGACATCACCTTCACAGCAGACTACCATCATGCCACACCACACCAACTACCACATCAGCACCACTACCAGTGCCACACCACAAGAGTGCTACACCACACCAGCACCATAGTTAGAGCCTTTGACCCAAAGTAATGTGACTGAAATCTTTCCTCCTGGGATAGAGGAATAGCAGAACAGTCAAAGAGCTTGCCAAGAAGCACAAGGCAAAGGCCCTGATGAGTTCAATTCCCCAGAAACACATAAAGTTGGGCATGCGCCTGTATCCTAGCACTGGGGAGACTGTGGCAGGAAGAGTGCCACTAGTCCAAGACTGACTTGGGCTACATAATGAGTTCGGAACCAGTGTGGGCTACAGAAAGAGACCCTGTCTCAAAAAAAAAAAAAGAAAAAGAAAAAAGAAAAAAAAGAAAGAAAGAAAGAAAGAAAGAAAGAAAGAAAGAAAGAAAAAAGAGAAGAAGGGAAGAAAGAAAACTTTGCACCTATTACAGGGACAAGCACTTTATATGCACTTTATTGTTATTACTGAATGGAAGATACTTCTGCTGGTACGCTATTCGTTTTACAACTTCAGAAACTGAGGTCATATTATGTTAAGTAATTTGTCTAATGTCTAAAGCTTGAAGAACCCAACCCTGAACCACCCTGAGAAGCAATATACACCAGTGCTACCTTGTCAGAGCAGCAGGATGAGAGCCCTGGCTTTCTTTGGGATTACCAGTCTATTCTGTTTACAAAATATTCTCACATGCAAGTCTCTTGAATGAGCAGTTATTTCAGACAATAAGTTTCAGAGGACTATGTAGTTCACAGCTTGCCAAACTTATCCAACAGCTAAGTGCCACTGAGCTACACTCGAGGGTCCCTCACTTGAACTTTCCTGCTCAGCCCATGGATTCCCATTTGAGCCGATTGTTCCAGTTCACTGCCAAGATGACCGAGAGTGTTCCCCCTAACCTACCATCCAGTTAAATACCTTTAAAGCCCTGGCACATTATCTCCCACACTATTATTAAGGACAGTTTTCTTAATAATAAAGAACATGGCACTGTATATTAGAATCAAAACTTCTTAGGCATAGAATAGTTTTCATATATATCACCTACTTTTGCTAAGTACAGATAACATTCTTATTGGAATAAATTCACTTATTTGTGTTTCTCTCGTATTGGAGATTTAGCCCAGAGCATTTGCATTGAGCTACATACAATCTACAACGTCAGCATTTTATTTATTTACTTTTTTTGAGACATGGCCTTGCTAAGTTTAAGTCTCTGAGTTGCCCAGGCTGGTCAAACCTGTGGTCTGTCTGCCTCAGCCTTCCAGAATGCATGTTTCAGAGGTGCACTACCATATTCAGGAGACATATTTAAAAAATTATTTTTGCTTTTAGGTTTTAAAATATGCTATATACTCAGCACCACAAGAGATACACTATTGTAGTTTTGAACATTTAAATTAATCATTGTACTTCAGACAATATTCCTTCCACAATAAGCACAATTGTCTGTCCTTTTTTGTTTGTTTGTCATTGACTTGGAAATATGGTGAGTCTGCTTGTATTAAAACATGCATATTGGCTGAGGACAATAGGGCAGTGGTTAAAGTTCTTGTTTGGCATGTGTAAGACCCACGGTTCAATTTCCCAACACATGAAAATTAACCCACTGTAGTGTCATTTCAGGACTCAGGATGCTGGGGGTGGGGGTTGCTACGCTGTAATTCAAGCCCAGTTTAGGGTACACAGTGTCTATTGACCAACCTGGGCTACAAAGCAGGAGTTTTTCTAAAGAAAAAAAGAGTGTTAAAACTTTTGAAATTATATTTCTAAAGTCACTAAATAAATGTTAGAAAGTTTCACTATGTGTGTACTTATGATACATAAATGCTTGTCAATATTTCTTTCAGTATTAAACAAATTGTGTCACTGGATTTATTTATTTGTCTTTTTTGTTTTGTTTTCTCCGAATTTATTGACATGTATAAGTGCAAGATTTAAGGTTTAAATGAATTTGAGCATTTTGTGCACATATGTATCTTGTCAAGGTGACAAGGACTTTCCCACTCTCCTTTAGTGTCTCTCCTTACCCACCCTTCTCTCCCTCCCCTCCCTACACCCCCCAGGTTCATTGTAAGTTTCATGAAATAGTTGTGATCTGGGTCTCTCATATCAGAGAGACCATTCTATGTTTCACCTGTTTCTGACTCATTTCACTAAGCATGATGTTCGCAAGTTTCTTCCATTTGCCCGCAAAAGCCTCCATGCTGTTGGACGTTATAGATGCATAGTATTCCATGGTGTATAAATACCACAATCTGTGTAGCCATTGTCTGTTGATGGGTATTTTGGTGACTTCCCAGCAGCACAACTAACAATAGCCAAAATATTTATTTGTTTTTAAAGTATTCACTTACCTATCACTTAGCAAATGTCTCTGTTCTTCTTCTTAATTATTTTTCTTCTTTTGTTTGAATTTGCTTTCGAGAGTCGTCATTTATGGACATCCTGAGAACACACGCTCTGCTCAGAGTTTTAGTGTTTTAAGAACACTTCATCAGTTTTAGTTTTCTTAACCGTCTATTCACTTTTCTATATTCTGTTGATTCTATGATTGAGGGTCTGCCCCCAAAAAGTCGAAGCACCAATTCTACATTTTGTCCATTTTCTCACAAACTGTTAGCCTCTTAGTAAAATATTTATTTCTTGGCCTTACTCTGTCCCAGAAACACCATGATGCAAGTCATGACGACAATTTGTTCATGCCGCTACTTCCAGTAAATGCATCCGTATCTCCATACCTCCATGGGCTGTTGAATTGCAGGATATTTCTGCATTAGAACATAGGGTGTTTTTTTTCCATTTTATTTTTTAAATAACCATTCACATTTTCCTGTCCTTTCCCAAGCTCTCTGTTCTCGTCGCAGTGTAGGCCTACCTTATCTGCAATTTTACAACAAAGAAGCTCTGAATAAAAGATTATTTTCTTTAAGCCACAAACTCATTTGGGAGCAAAATGCAATTTGATGTAAATCTAATCATGTCACATAATTTTTTGCAATAGAAATGATTTATTTCACTATGGCGTTCCGCTGTAGGCATTTCTGTGAGTGATCTATAATACACAGGATATGCAAAAAATCATTTTTCTAGTTTCTGAAGCATTTTGAGTTCTCAAATCTAAGAGCTTTACATAAGGGAATATAAACCTTATATAAAGTTCATAAGAAGTCTAATAAAAGTCAGATCTGTGTGGATTTATGTGTTATATTGATGAACATTTCAAATTTCATACTGTAGTCTGAAAGATTTTAAAACTTCTTTTTGAACCAATTCAGCAAGCAACACACAACTAATAAGAGCTGAATATTATAGTAGGTTTTGAACTTGTACACATAATTTGCATGCGATTCTTGCCTTCAGCTGAGCTCACACTGAAGTTGGTGAGTCTTTCTGATTAAATCATGTGCGTTCATCCCAAGGCTTCAACTATGAAATAAATCATTTTTCACTAAGTTAATGAAAGGGTAAGGTTATAGCAATCGCATCACAGTTTGTCAAATGATTCGCATGTTGAAATTTTATTCTAACAAGAAAAATAAACATGGGATGATGCCCTTCTGCCTTTGAAGTAAGTGAGCAAAGTTTTGTCATTTTACTTGTATACCTACACAAAACAAAGAGCTAAATAAAAAATCCTGGCCAATATACTGGTGACATCTCTCTCCTTATCTGAATTCTATGCACTCTTGCTTGCTTGTGGCTAAAATAGAAACTAAGCAACAGATTTAAGTAATTTTCAAACTTGAAAACACAATCTGTACTTTTCAATTGCCTGGCAAAAATATTCCTTACAGAAAAAAAAATAGACTTCAGAAATTGAACTATTGTATAACTACTGTTATTTTCTTTTCTGTTGTGGTTTATTTTTCTACCTCTGCATGGCTGTCAGTTGCTTTTTGTTTGTGTATCCAGATGCTTCAATTGGAATTTATTTGTTTTATAGTGTTAGACTCCATATAATGTGTTTCTAGTCTGACTGAATCAACATGCAAAATTAGAACAATATAGAAACACACTATCCATCAGAATATCAGAATCAGATGATTATAGAACTGAGAATGCTCTTAGCTTTCCTTCGTAATACTTTAATTTTGCAGAATCAAGAACCCAAGATTCAGAGAAGCTCTCTTTTCAGTCTCTTACACTGATCTGTTACCAAAGCCCACATTAGATTCCCACCTCACATACTACAGGCTAATGTTCTTGGTATTTGATATTCTCCTGTGATTACACATTCCTTAGTAAAATATTTACTTTTAAATATGATTCAGATATGATGCTACAACTGTTATGTTCAGATCTATGTTAATTTAAATTATATCCTTTACTCTTTCTACAAAAACTGAAGAATTTAAAAAATTGTCATTTCAAATCTGAAAGATGCATCAATTTTTCTGGATGGAAACTTTTACCTTAGCAAATACTGTAATATTTAATGTTTACCCAAAGGGATACTAAACAAAAAGAATAGTATTGACAAAGATTTTTTTAAAATATAAAATTGCCAACTAAGATGTAAGGAAGCAGTTCATTCATATATTAAAATGCATTACCCAAACATTTAAATATGTTGAGAACACACATGAAAAATCAGACTCCCAGTTAAAATGACAATAAAATCCTTTTATAACACATCACGTGTAATGTAAATACATTGAGAAATAAGACTAAAAAAGTAATAAATAAAGAAAATGCCAGTCACAAATATCAAATGAATATCTTAAATGGGCCAGAAATGTAATAAAATTGCTGGATAATTATGAATTATATATAGAAACAATAAAGCTTTCTCAATTGATCAGGTCAGAATACAGTGATTTGAGGCAAAAAAAAAAAAAAAGAAAGAAAGAAAAGAAAAATCAGCAACAACAAAAAAACTTTTTTTTTTTTTTTTTTGGAGCCAGTAATAATTTTGGTGAAATCAGCTGAAATCCCATATATCCAGGGGCCTGGTTCTCCCAGGTCTTACTGGAGAGTCATCAAGTGCTTGCCAAGAGGCAAGTTCAATTGACCAGTTGAACTGAGGATGAGGACTCCAGGGATGTTGCAGTAGCTACAAGGGACACTTTTGTGTCCAAAAATTCTTCCTTCTTTTGTTTTAATGAAATCAGCTTTTTACAAATACTTTTATTCATTTAAAAATTATTTGGAGAGTGTGTGATGAACTCTGACTGGTTTCTCAATGAAAAATTCCTTCCAGAAATCTGTTGTATCCACGTTAGGACTTCCCGTTGGGACACCCAGCAGGGTAATCTGGGTTGAGGTGAGGGCCTTCAATATTTTAGGGCCATTTGAACTTCCTACAGTACATTTTGGAGGAGTGGCTGGTATGAGAAGAGATATGGAGGTAAAACAAATCTTTAGTTTTATTTTTTAATATCCTTTTGGTTTTGTTTGGGTTTCTTGTGTTGATTACTTTCTCACTGCTGTGACAAAACACCCAACATCCACAATTTAAGGGAGGAAAGGCCTACTTAGCTCCCAGTTTCAGAGGGTCTCTCACACAATGGTGGAGGTAAATGACAGGGCCTGGAGAGCTACTCCAGACATTGCCGACAGAAGCCACGTAAAAGTAAAGCAAGGATCAAAGTGAAGTCTACAGACTGGCTAGGCTAGAGTTTTCCCAGGAAGAAGCCGTAACAGTGTTTTTGCTTCCCTCTTTTACTTAATTCAAGTTACCAATTGGCACCCCCGCCAGGGTGGGTGCCCCTCTCTTAATCCCTGGCTCAATTCCTGGCCCGCAAATCAACAAAACACACCTGAAAGTTCTGCCCTAGGCATCTCCAATACTAACAGGTTGACACTATATTTTCTGGTCAATCCCCCAAGCATCTATCCTTTCCAGCTCTACTCTATCTCTCAGTAACGCACAGTTCCAAATGGATGAGGCTGTTGGGGGACATTCAAGATCCAAACCATTACAGCTCTTCACCTGTTTCTTCTTTTAACCATACCTGTCCAAAGGTGAGCAGCCGGGCTTTTAGTACCATCTACAAGCTGCATATTAAATGGACAGGATAGAGCCAAGGTCTTGTGGGGGAGCCACTAAGCTGCCTGTGTTTTATGGCATGGATGTATGGTCAGAATTAAGAACTGACAGGCCTCAATGTCACCAGGGAACATCCAGGTTGGGGGTAGAGCCAAAGACACTAGGACTCATCCTTTCTTCTCTGCTTCTTAGAGTGTTTTTATAAACCTATTTGTTGCATCATATGAGCCATCTTGGGGCCTTGGGGCATTCTGAGGCTTCTTCATGAAGCAATCTGGAGTTCCATGTTTCTGAACTGCTTGTGTCAAAGAAGTGTGCAGAGACTAGAGAGACACGTGGGTGTGTTTCGAGAAGCCTGTTACAACTTACTCAGGAATGTAAAGCGATTATGCTACTTCATAGCCTCCTAGAGAACTTTTAGTTACCCACCACTTAGAAAAACGTGAGTTTACTGTGATACCCCTAGCCTGTTTAGCTGAAATTGCACACTTACTTCATGCAACTGTAAGTAAGATGACCTGAAAAAACTTTGGCCAGGAGAGTGTCCCCAGCTGCTTTCTCTGACCTTTCCCAGACTATGGCAAATACCAACAAATGCCTTCTATGATCTCGATGATGCAGCTATGAAAAGTTTGTTGAGTTTCTTATTAGAATTTATACTTTCATTCATTTTGGCTAACAGCCCTCCATTCATTCTAAACTGCTTGTGTTTCAAAATATTTTTCAAGCCTTCTGCTTGTTAGAGATCAATGTTTTTTCTTCTGCCAACTCCATTCTTTTGCCAGGAAAACAACAAAATTTAACGAGAGATGGCCTGTCTGTGTTTTTTCTGTGGAGAGAAATGTTTCAAACTGATTTTTTTTTTTCCACACTGGAGGTCTTGGACAATAGAACAAGGATCAGATATGTACACAATTTGTACTATAATGGAAATTTTCTTAAAACTTAAGACAGGCGTCTCTTAAAATTTATTAAAACTTGTGTTAAGATAAGGCAGAAAAAAAAAAGACCAGGAATTTCAACTCAGATCCATTGAACAATCTTTTTTGCGATATAAACTTCTCAATGTATTCAAACCGGGGCTTCTACCCTCAAATAGCAAATTTAGAATTAGAAGTTTTTTAGAATTAGAAGATTTAGAAGTTTCTTAAGACTGTGGAAAAGAAATTTCAAATTAGTAGTATAATTTTTTAAAAAGTTGTTAAATGATAAATATATGTTATTGTTTTATGTATGGTTGGATGTTTGTTAATGTTATATGTTGTGATTCCAGGTGTACTTGTGTTTGGAGGATATTTACATGATCCCAAATTAATTTAAATATAAAAGAGTGCTCAATATTAAGAGAGTACAAATCCTAATGTCTTTCAGCTCATATGACTTAATCAAATGTTTAGATAATTATAGTAATTCTGAAAATTGTTAAAATGTGTTTTGCTTGTGTTAGCCAATCGGAATTGGAATTTAGATAAATGTGCCATTAATGGTAACAACTTTAACAAGACTTTTTTCTTTTGCAAAAATAGAGGCTTAGATTACTGACTTTTGCTTTTTGATATTCTAGGTTTGGTGTACAACTTAGAGGTAACTTTTAAAATTAAATCAGAAGCTGGAGGAATGGTATAGTAATTAGAACACTTGCCTAGCAAGCACAAGGCCCTGAGTTTGATCCCCAGTACCACATGAGTTGGGCATGGTGTTGCACATATGTAATCTCAGCACTTGGGAGTCTGAAGCAGGAAGATTGCTGCAAGATTAAGGCCAGTCGGGGCTCCATACTGAGTTTAGCACCAACCTCACTTACAAAGTAAGATCCTATCTCAAAAAAAAACAAACAACGAAAAGTAGAAAACTATATATATATATATATATATATATATATATATATATATATATAATTAAATCAGGTGAATATGTTGGCAAAAATATTGGAGATGGAGTTATTTATAATTAAATTATAATGGTGAAAAGACTCTTGCTAAATATAAACTCATTTGTCCTTGGCTTCCTAAAATCCATAATAATATATTTGATTGCTTTAAATATATTTCAGTGGTTATTATCTGTATATATGCAACACTGTAATGTGAGATTGTGAGGTCTCTGATAAGTTAAGTTTGACAACAATTATTCTAGACAGTACATAATGCAGTGAAAACTACACAACCCCCAGATGACATGCTTCTGCAAAACCCGCCATCTTGAGAATGGATTGAAGCAAGGGAGAGCCAGTAGTTTTAACTGGCATGGCAAAGTGAAACTTTCATTATTTGGTGTGTTTTCCTTTCACCAATGAGCAGGTTCTCCAACTTCCTCATACCTAGTGAGCAGCCAACACTCCTCTCCTCAGCCCAGAATCAGAGTCAGAGTAAGTGGTTGCTGGCCCTAGGAGGGCGGCGTCCCAGTTTTCTTTCCATAAGAAAGGGAGCAGAACAGTGGAAGATGGCTGAGAGCCATGAAGTGGCCTGGGCGTAGCATTGAATCATCTCATTTTCTTTCCTCTTTGTCCTTTGCTTTGAAAGACATTTGCACACAGGAACAGGGAGATTGTGATTTGAGGCAGAGAAAGCCTCTCAGTCTCCTCAAGACTAGATTTTAATAAAGCCTTTTCCCCTTTCACCACACAAAAACAAAGGGGTAAAAGTTTATAATATCTGATCCAGGACAAAGTCCCAAAGTGGAGACAGATAGAAAGTACTCATAAAACTAGGAAGTAAGGTAATGAAATAGAAATAAAAAAAAACAAAAAGGGCTGGAGGAATGGCTCAGCATTTAAAGTGCTTGAGCAAGTGCTAAGCCAAGCGCCAAGTACTGGAGTTTGATTCCCCAGCACCACATATGCAGGGCGTGGTGGCGCACGCTTGTAATCCCAGCACTCGGGAGGCTGAGACAGGAGGAATTCGGTGGGTCCAAGGCCAGCCTGGTCTCTGAAATGAATTCAGGACCAGCCTGGACCACAAAGCAGGACCCTGTCTCAAAAAAAAAGAAAGAAAACTAAATGAATAAATGTATAAATAACTACCACAAATTAGATAACACTAATTATAGGTCACATGGAGCAAAAATGGCTAAGAAATATATGCAAATTATCTAACATATTTGACCTAGATTCAATTAATTCTATGAAATAGGTGACAAAGTACTTTCTGTACTAATAAAGTACACACAAAATAGTTAAAAAGTAGAGCATTAAATAACAAACTGTAAGAAAAATAACAAGAATGAAGCAAGGTAAGTAGCATGAGAAAGAGCCCATTAGAAAACCTGGAAATAAAATTAAATATAGTTCTTTGAAATGACTTTACTAAAGTAATCCTAGTCCCTTGGAAAGTTGCTGAACTAGAGTGTGTGATGGATTCCCTCATAGACAGTTTAATGAGTTTCTATCATGTTGCTTCAAATAGGATTTGCAGAAGAAATCAACTGAACTAACAGCTGAGTCTTCTGTTTGAATGTGTCCTCCCAGTCTGGCTCTGAGAACAGGAAAGCTCACAACTAAAAAGGACACAGAGAACGCTATCACCACGAAGAGCGGGAAATTATTTTTAATTTTTAATTATCTTTAAATTAAAAGAAATAAATTGTCTTCCTAGAGCTGACTTAAAGAGAGAACCCAGCTTCGTCAAATTCAAAAGATGCTAAAAGACAATGAAGTAATAAGCTGGTATTGTGTGGGAAGAACAATTTTAAACCCAAAATAATTGATATCACAACCTTCAAGACTATTTTTTTTATTTTTATTTTTATTTTTTGGATACAGGGTCTTGCTCTGTATTTCAGGCTGGTAGCCTAGGATAGCCTCAAACTCCAAGCAATCTTCCTGCCTCCTCCTTCCTAGTGGTGAGGTTACAGGTATGAAAGACTATGTCCTGCTTAAAATATTACATTGTGCCTAGGGAGTTCAACACAAATGCTCAACACTCAAGCAACGTCCTCAGCCCCAAGCTGCCTTTCAAGGTAAGACACCCACTGACATTTCCAAGATGGATAGGTTGTCACATAAGACTGTCACTCAAAGAACCCAAAGTAGACATACTTTGTCTTGATAAAATAAGAAAAGACTATCTTTAAGTTAAAAGAAATATCTTACAGAAATAAATGAAATTATTAAAATGTTGACAAACACATACCTCAAGGTATCGATGTTGTGGTTTTTTTTAATTATATAAATTTTAAAACAAAGGTGACAAGTTGTAAGGTATAAAATTTAATATGCAGTGGGTGGCTAGATGCAGTAAGTCTCACGATTACATTGCTATGTAAAATGTACTTTTATATAATGGAAAAATTTATCATCTATGTGTGGTAAAATGTAAGATGTTAAAAAGTAATGGATATAAGCTCTATAGCATATAAGTCCGCAGACTCAAAGAAAAAAATAAGAAATAAACAGGAATGAAAAAAATAAAACAGAAAAAGAAGAATACAACATTTGATCAATGACATAGAAGGTAGAAAGAAAGGGAGGAAAAAAAGGGAAAAAATAATGGTACCCGAAAACAAAAAAATAGGATTTTAGAAGTAATTCAAATATCTCATCAAGACAGATGCACACCTGTATCAAAAGTCAAAGATTTTTTAAAAAAATCAAGCCCTACACTATCTTAATAAGCTCACCTAAAAGAATTATGATTCCAAATAAATTAGCTCAAATACATGTGGCATAAAAGTGTGAAATTATTGGCATCAGCCATAATATAAATCAAAAAGTTAATAGAGATAAAGAAAAACATATATTTGTTGCAATATAATAAGTAATGCTATAATAATATTACAATATATTGATAATATATATGAATATTCATAGTACAGATAATTATAAGTAAACTAAATACATATATATTTAGTATACAATTAAACTCTATATAATTTACATGGCTAACTTCTTCCCAAAAATACTAATAATAGTATTATATCACAAACCTAATAAAAAATAATTATATATGCAAGTGTAAAATATTATTTTTAATTCAAAAAACTTAAGTCCATCAATTTCAATATTGAACAAAAAGAGATGCACTGAGGCCTAATGGTGTTCTTGAAAGTAAGCCAAAGGCATTCAACACTCTACTAAAATACATTAACACTACACCATTTGGAGGGGACGTCTGGCTTGTGGGACTGCCCAGCCGAGAAAGTCATCACATTAGAAATGAGTAAATTAAATGTCTTACCGAATATATTATGGCATCCTTTAAGATGATAATTCTGTATGGCCCACAGATGACATCATAAATTACTAGAGAACCCTTGACATAGAAAATGTTCCTCGCTCCTGAACTGCACAACCACATATGAGAGATTATAAGTGAAAAGCACATGGTTATTAAAATAGGTGAAAAACGTGCTTTTAGATGCAGGGCCCGGGAATCCAAGACTGTAATTTCAGCACTCTGAGATCCTAAGGAAGGAAGATTCCAAACTTGAGCCCCAGTCATGCCACCTTGGATTCTTATTGAAGTCGCAAAATTAACAATAGAGCAAGAGAAAGAGAGAGAGAGAGAGAGAGAGAGAGAGAGAGAGAGAGTGCTATGGATGTAGCTTAGTTGAAGTCCATAGGCTCAATTTCCAGTACCACAAAAAAGGTATTTAAAAAGATTATTTAAGAGAACTACTCATTAGTATGAAATAAATTCCTTTGTTCTGATAAACCAATGCCAAGCACGACTTTACCTGGAAATGTGAGGCACATTCCCTTCGATCCTGCTAACCAAATAACCACATAATCATTCTCTTCTTTTCACAATTATTGACCTCGTACCATTTTTTCTAATCAAGGCTTTAGGAGAAGAAAAATGAATGAAACAAGTTAGGAGCTGAAATAGGTAAAATTTTCTCTTTATCAGCACACAGTAGAAGTTTCTGCAAAGTAAACCTAAAAGGTTACATGCCGTGCTAATAGAGATTTAAGCAAAAAATTTGGTTAGAAGATGAACATCTGAAACTTGGTATACTTTGACATATGCATAATAACAAACTAAAAGCAAAACTGAATTTGTAACTTTGGAGAAATGAAAACAATATATAAGTGTGGTGTTCCCAATAATATTTACAAGGATTTTTTAGGGACTCTATGACAGTAAGAGAAGGTAAGATCATAGTGAAACAAAACTTATTGAAATCATCAAGCTTAATTGTTAACTTGATTTCACTGGGACCTTAGAAGGGGATTCGGAAAGCACATTTCCGAGGTGTGCAAGTAGGCCAGAAAGTTGTCACCTTGGGTACAAACCTGACCTAGCCCCTTCTCCACTGGCACTGCTCCCCTCTTCTGATTTTTGATTGCCATAAACTGAACAATTTTTATCTGTAATGTCTTTTTACCATGATGTGTCCACCTGGGAGCCAGGTGACTATGAACTAAGCCTTCTGAAACTATGAGCCAAATGAAATTTTCTCTTTTCTGACATAGGTGTTGGCTACAATAGTTCAGCAAAGAGAAAACTACCCAATACAGATATCTATGCATCGTCATTATATTATGGGTTTTACTTAGGGTGTAATTTTCCATTTTTTTTCATTAACTAAAGAAGAGTCATCAAAATCCCAAATGGTTTATTAATGTAAACCCTTATGCTGTTCTTATAACTCATGAAAAAGAGGAAAAGGCTACAAATAGCTGAGATAATTTGAAGAATAAGAAGTATAAGGTTTTTCTTAATAAGCTATTTCAATTTTGGAATACAACATAAGACACTTTGAAGTCATTGTTTGAAGGTTTTATTTAAATTGGTGCAAGTACATATAGCATAAATACTAAAAGTCTATTATTTAAAAATCTAGTGAAGCAAAGATGATAAACCAGTAAGAGGGTAACGATATTATCAAGTCACACAATTGGGAAGAAATTAACATTCATCACTTATAAAAATATTACTGACAGTAGGCTAACAAGTAGAAAGACATAATCCATTAGAAAGTGGAGAATAAACATATATTGGAAATTCTTGAAAGCAGAAGCACGAGTGATCAAGAAATACCTAAAAATCCAATAGTAATAGGGAACAATGATGGGAATAGGGACAAGCAAAAAGAAATAATTATGAGATACGTTTTATGTTCACCAGTTTGAAAATAATTAAAATTCTGAAAATCCCTAATACTGGCAAAAATAAAAAATGAAATATCCAGAGATACTGAATAACAGTAATCACAAGAATTTTGATGAATTTGAAGGTACTTTTTCAATACTATTGATTGAACCTAAAACATTCACAGTGAGCTATCGCCCCAGTAATTATTCATTGATTTATTATATTTTGGCCTCAAGATCATGCTAAGTGACTAATTTTTCTAGGCCTCCAACATGTGATCTTCCTGACTCTGCCTCCCACAATAGTGCTATGATTACAAAATTGTACCACAATACCTGCCAGTTTCAATTATCTTTAACATATTAAGTATTGATATTCTTGACCCAGAAATTTGGAGACTTTTCTCTGTATACAGTAAAGAAACATGAAGTTGTAGAAAAGATAATTTCTATAATAATGGTCTTAATGCCTGATTGATAGCAGTGAAAACTAGCAACATTGCTCCTTGAAAAAAACACATGAATGATTTCTGATATAATCACACAATGGATAAAGTATAGCCATTAAAATGATCTGTGTGCACAGACATCCACAGCTATAGATGTATACACATGTGTACATACTTATGTCATATGTAGATTTTATATATTTAGACATCACATATGAGGAAAATAATCAAGTGATATTGTATTGATAATGTAATTAAATATATGTATACAATATGTGTAATTCCTGAATACTATAGGAATATTATAATACACATATACATAGAAAATCCAATAATTTAGGAATCACTAAGAAAGAATATGAAAGGGAATTGAGAATTTTTGCACAAGGTTTTCAACTATGTCTGTATTGTTCATTTCAAAAGTAAATCTGCCAGAATGGAAGAATTTGACATAGATGAGTAATGGATATATATTTTGTTGTATTATTCTACATTTTTAATTTTTGTATTTGACAATTTTCACAGAAAATGGAAAAATCTCACAGCAGCCAGTAAAACTCATCCATGAGAACATACGGAAAAGAATGCCTGTCCATCGGTTAAGTGAAAAAGCCCTAATAAAATTGGACAGCTGGCCCCAACTCCAGCACTGCTTGCTGAAAGGAGGCAGTATTGTGTCCAGTAGTGCCGTGTGCCCGGGTTAACTTGTGCGTTGTCTGAGAGCTTATTTTCAGCTGACAAAGCATTCTTATTTAATAGCTGTTTTGGTGGTTGTTCCAAGATTTAGAGCCCTCGCCTCATTTCTGTTTTCATAGTATCAACCTTATTTTTGATATAACACACCTCAATTTATTGAAATATCTTCCTTCTCACTAGACTGTTGTAATTAAGAGAGAAGAGACAATTTCTGCGTTCTCCCTCCACTTGCTACAAATTAATGATTAAAAAAGAAGGAAAAAAGGGAAAATTTTGAGCAATTTTAAAATTATGTAAAAGACAATATAATTCTTACTTTAAAGAGAAAGTAGGAACAATGGCACAGAAGCTCAGCAGAAGTACAATGATTCTTGAGAAAAGTTCTAATTTCACTACAATTTGTCAAGAAAATAAACAATGTCATTCTACTGGGAGTAAATTTGTGTGTTATAAATTTTTCTAACAGTTAATACTAGAAAAATATTTTCTATATTTCTGCTTAAGCATATTTTTAAGAAGTTGTTTGCATGCAATTCTGTCTATGAAGTTATTCTTAAGTAGTTAATATAGTAATGAACTGCTCAAGAAGTAGAAAGAACTTGTTGAATTGTTATAAATGATTTGAAGTGTTTATTTCTGAACAGTGTAAATAAAGACAGGTTTTTCAGCATATCACCAGTGTGGGACAGAGTGAGCTCTGTGCTTCCTGTTGATCATCCCACTTACTGTACAGAACCTTGAGCAAGGCACTACCATTCTGTCCTTTGTTAAATAAAAGAAATTAAATCAAAAATTATAAATGATTCGTTTCCTTAGAAATCTTGAGTGATGTGACATTTAGAGTCCACATTACTTAATACATGCATTATTGCTGACAATAAAGGATTTTAAAGTAGACAATGACAGTCAACTTATTCTTGATATAATAATTTTATTATCATGTTAAAATTATAATTTTGTTAATTACCACAGATTTTAATTTATTAGTTATTCATTTATTCATGTGTGTGCTTACAATCTCTATAATATTCCAGAAACTCTGACGGGTGCTACCCAACCTGGCTATACTCTGAACTCACAGTTTTATGAGAAAGAAAGACTTTAAAAATGCCTATAATCCTACACTCCCAGCTACCATGGAGACAGAGGCTAGAGGATCACAATAAATAGGCCAGTATGAGATGCTACAATTTATCAAAGAAATGAACGATGAATGAGCTGCTATCTCAAAATGAAAATTGTTAAAAGATCTGGGGATGTATTTTTGCATTTTTGGGGGTTGAATACCCAATATTGTCAAAGTAATGTAAAGTTTACAATAGTATTTAATACTAGAAATATAATAATAGTTAATTTGCTACAAAAATATATTCCTTTTTAAATATACATAATTTTATCTCTATTTTAATGCTATTTGCATGACAAAATTTTTAACTCAGAAAAATTGTAGCCCACTTTCAAGTCTTGAAAAAATGTCAATATGTTAAAGTAGCCCTCATGAAAATCGTCACTCTAATTACTTTCCTGATTAATAAATCAATTACGTTTTGGAATATTTTCAAATAATTATCAAGCGAAGATTAAGAAGAACTGGAGAGGAATGTTTACAATATGTTTTCAAAAGTGATCACATATGTTGTGAAGTTCCCGCACATGATAGTTCTTTGAAAAGGACACAAGATAGATGGAAATGTTATGGGTTTCAAAATCTAATTTTATAACCAGACTAATCACATAAAGTTATAAAATTGTTATTCAGGGAATCTTGATTCGCAAGATTTGATAAAGAAATGAAGGAGAAAAGTGGAACAGCGAAGGTCAAAGGCAGAGTCAGGATTCCAGAGAAGGAACGACAGAACGTCCAGTGAAGAACGAGGTGGCCTGTAGCAGTAACAGACAGCAGGACAGACGGGAGACAAGTGGTGCAAAGCGCTTGCTACGCCATGCTAGGGAGAGCACTGCGTGGCATATTTAACAGTTTTGCCAGAAGTGACTTTGAATACCTAAAAATTTAATAGTAGCTAAACCTGTGTCATTTCAGAAAACATGAAAATAAACAAAAGTGAATCTATATATACAAGAGCACTAACAGAATGTCTGCAGCGTGGCAAAGCTGACTGAATCCATGTGCGTTTCTCTCCTTGTTCTCATCAGTCCCTATGCAGGCACAATAGGAAATTCTGTCTTTATGCTGTCCTGTGTACAAGATCCACAAGTCTAAGACTCTGAACTTTGTTTGCCTTTTCATGACATAGACCTTCTCATTTCTACTGATAAGAATAGTTTTTCTTAATTCATTTCAAAATATGTAACAGGTAAGTATAACTGTGAATGATGAGTATTCCAATGAGAGTAAATATCTGTCCATTTCAATAATGTGGTACATATTTCTGAGAAAATAGGGCCGATAATATCTTAAAAAGATTCTTCTTAACAATCATGAAATTCCACATAGATTTCTATTTATTTTCTTTTAATTTAATTACTTGACCTGGAGGTATTTGACTAAAATTTTGATTTTAATTGCTATAGTTCTTACACATTTTACAAATTAATTGTTTTTAAAAATGTTTAATAATATCACTTATTCTATATTATAGTACATAATAATGGTTTATATGAATTGACAAATTATTGAGGCCTAAAATGTTCCTTCTCATTGCTGCAACTTATTTTAAATGACTTTAAATGTTTTTTTTTAATTTCTCACAGGTAGTGTAATATCATTCTCACATTTTGGAGCAGCTAATACACTTTTTTTGTTTGGTGTTACAATAAGAAAAACAGAATGAGGAAGAAACATATGGCCTCTATAAAAAGAACAAATATAATAAAAGACAAAATGAATAAAAAGATATTGTTGTCTACAGTGTTGTTGATCTATACCCTAGATGAGTCTTTATGTGGCCTTTTAAACACATCCAAATATCATAGACAGTGTCCTTTGTAATTGTTACACTTCCGTGAGTTATTGTTATTTGTGGTCTCCTTATACAGTAGAAACTAAACTGGAAAAAATGTGCATAAAAGTTCACAGCCAGAATTTCAATCCAGGACAAACTTAGCATTGTGACATTGTCTTTCTCTTCAGATTTCTCTGACTTGTAACATGTGCAGTTTAGACTATCCACTCCAGGAAGTTAGGTTGCTCATCATAGCCTGCATGTTACCCAGGAAGTTTACCTGGACATTGCAAGAATGAACCCTACACCCCGCCATGGATATAAATTGTTCCGATATTATTAACACCAGAAACCTTAGCGTGAGCACATCTCTTTTGCCCAATTCTCTCCAAACAACACAATTCTGAACTCAAAATATTTCAAGAAGTCCTCACTGACTAAAGTGTATTATTCATACTGCTATGTGATTAAAAGTCAATAGAGATGATTTTATACATTTGAATGTGCTGGCCGTAGACACTGAACACAGGACTTTGTAGCTCTCGTAAGGTGTTTAAAATTTACATACTTTCGACAGGTAGACCATGATATCAGGTATACGATCGTTTGCCATACTTTGATAATCGATTAAGTAAAGAATAAAATGCAAGTTTTTCACCAAGACTATTACGCTTGTCACAACTTTTCATGACACACTATTTTTATACATTTGGTTGGCAGACAGGGAATCCAATTGCCTGGGTTTTCATTCGCACATAATCATGCACAGTGGCACATCCCGTGCTTTGTCGTCTCCACCCAAGACTTAAATCGACCAGGTATTTCATTGCACGCCTGATGCTCATACACACATCTTCATGCACTCTCTAGAATTCTATAGTTCTCAGGTGACCTTTCACTGATATCGTGCTATTTTATTTATTTATTTTCAAGTTTTGCCTCCTCCTGTTAGGAATATATTTTTGAAAATGAAAATAAAATTTTGGTCATTGATTTATTATAAATAATGACCAGAAAAACGAGTCACACAAAGACAGTTCTCAGTAAATGCTTTACAATCAACGAAATGTCCTTTTCATGCCTAGCCCTGATGCTTAACACATTCTCTACTTCATTTTTTGTAACTATACATAGCTAGAATCATTTGGATTCTTCACCACTGACACCTGCTATAGTGGTTCTTGCTGTTATTGTTGGTGTTGTTTTTATCACAGTCCTTATATTGTACAGAACATAAAGAAAATGATGGAGCTATATTCAGCTACTTTTTTGGGGTGGGGGGGATTATGCCGCTAGAAGCAGAGAATACATGCAGGTCAGCATCTGTAGAGGGTAACTGGCACACACACACACACACACACACACACACACACACACACAGCCTACGTCCTTGGCTAGGTGTGAGCACTGAGTTCCTGTAAATTCTCGGATGAAGAAGGGAAATATTCGTCAACCTGCAAAAGTGCATAGGGTCATTGTGAAATGGAGACAATGAAAAATAAGAGGAAGGAGAAGAGGAAAAAGGAGGAGGAGGAGGAGGAGGAGAAGAAGAAGAAGACGAAGAAGAAGAAGAAGAAGAAAAGAAGAAGAAGAAGAAGAAACATTATCTACTTTTGTTCTATCACCTCAATACAATGACGTGGGTGATTTCAGAACACTATAGTCCCATGCAAAAATTAAGCGGCAAGTATCAAAATCAAACACGCATGCTATGACAGCTACTGCTCAGCACGCATATTGAGTTTCTGTAGAAGAGAAAGCAGAAGTCTGGAAGCCACAGGTGCAACACTTAGTTTTCTCAAAACCTCTGAGAACTTTCATTATTCAAGGTGCAAGAGTCACACACAGTTTTCCAGCCAGGTGTGGCACAATGAAAGGATGTCGTTCAAGATGTGGAAACTTCCTGTGTAGAAATAAATAGAAGTGTGCAGCATAAAGGAATACATTAATTCTTCTTTATAATGTATATCTCCATTGAAAATATCAAACAAATACCTCCATGCAGTGAGGTATTTCACACTTTCCTGTCAAGATTCCAAATTACTGTGGCAAATATATAATACTGAAAATTTGTGCTGTCGCGTGGGGAATCTTTTAGTAAATAATGTATTACAAACCTAATACTTCATATGAAAAGATTCAAGTATTTAAAACCCAAAATCAATTAAGCTGGCTCCCAAGGAAAAAAATTTCCTGCCCAATTTGAAAGTTATCAAACAGAATGATTCAATTTAAATCTTTTTTATCTTCAGCTTAATTCACCAGTCTTTTTTTTTTAAATATATATTTCCATGTTTGGGTTTGGGTTTTTTTTTTGCACACATTAATAAGTCCTTTTATTTTCTTTTAACCTTTTGAAACTAAGCTGCAGGCACAGTTACATTTCTTCAGCACTTTGCTGAAAATGAGGAAATTTTCTAAGATAAATGTAATGCTAAAACATTCCTGAAGAATTATAAATACTGCAATGTCGAACATCTTACCAGTATTCAGATTTCCAGGATCTCCAGAAGTAGCTTAAATATCTGCTTCATTTTATTTTCTTTTATTTTTCTATTCAAAATTTGTTCTAGATCCATTGCACGCAGTTACCCTCTCCCTTTTTTGATCTCTTACCCTCCCTTTTCCTCTTTCTTTCTTTTACCTTCTTTGTTCCAGGTCACTCATCTTGGGGAGTTTCAATATTGATTTATCTACATTTCACTGTGGCATTGTATAAGATTTCTTATCTTATAAATATACATAGGAATTAATGGTTAAAAGCTTGATTAGATTTTTGACTACACATCATAGGAAGTAATATTTTCAATCTATAGTTAACATTGCCTCACACCAAATGACAGATGATACCAATTACCTCCATAGTGATACATTTGGTGTCTGGTGAAGGCAGCTTTAGTGGTAACTGTCGTTGTTCCATTGTGTTTCCTCTTGGGAATCAGCAAATGCACTTGAGGAAACAGTTTGTGAGATAGTATGTGGTATCATACGAATTCCCTGTTCTGCAATTAACTTTTACCTGATGATTTTATCAACATTTGATGACTCATGACTGCTTCTGTTGAATTGAGGGTTGAGAAATGATTGGTTTTGCAATTCTAGAATTCTTTTTATTCTATGCCAAAATGCAGTTTTCTTTTATTTTATATCTTCAATATGTTTGTATTTCTACCTTTCAACAAACCTTAAGTAGTTTAGAATTGTCATTCATCTGTCAGATGATTAAATATGTGGCCCAGTCCAGAAGCAGGTAGATGCCCAAGGGTATTGGCTCTTATTCTATGATTTTACTTTAAATCCAGCGTAAGTGTCCAAGACATCTGTTCTAAAAAATTCTTAATTTTTACTGAATTAGTATCTTATTATTCATCTGGCTATTCATTATGCTGTATAATGACCTACTTTTGTGCTATCACCTATAGATTAAAATAATTGAGCTCTATGGATTTCATAATCGAATTTACAATAACATTTTAAAGTATTTAGAAATCATGTCTGATTCCAGTTTGTTCACTCATAGATTATGTAGTGTCTTTACTTTTGTGTCCATATAAACAAATCCACATAAAGAAAAATACAGATATGATTCTAGTTGGAAATTTGATGAAAATATTATAAATATATTAAATGTGACCAATATATGTAAGTGCTAATTAAGATTAAATGAGACTATACTGTCAAGTGCATGGAGTCACACACCAACATGAAACAGTATCATAATATTCAGAGGAGACTACATGGTTTATTAACATTTTGTAAAAGTTCACTTTTTATAATCTTGGTTTACATAGGGTGCAAACTATACCAAAATAAAATTGGTATCTTATTTTATTGCTCAATAAAAACTAATGAAAATGATCTCTTTGTACCAACAGAACAAACTGTGTATCTTGTAGATCGATTCCCAACATTAAAATAAGATATGAAAAAAATTATACCAAATTTATTGAGCCTTGGAAATAAATCTTTGACAACTTCCCATTGTGCTGAATGTCTTTTGACTTTGGCCAAAGTTTTGTAACTCTCTATAAAACACACAAAGTACTTATCAAGGAATACATCACATTATTTACATCTTTATTGACAAAATAATATGTATGTTTGGTAATATAGGAAGAAAATGAGTTTAAAAATATTCTATCCTTTTAATTCCTCAGAATAGTTTGAAAAAGGGCATTAATTCATCTTCAAAACTTTGATAAAATTCAGTAATAGGTGCTCAAACACATAGGTGCTGCAAAACATAGTGCACAAAAAAAGCCATGACTGTGAAGTGGTGAATGCTTTTCTCTGGTAAGATGGTTTTATGTAAGTCAAATAAAGAAACATGATCAAATGTTTCTTTAAGTAAAATGTCAGTCATGGCAGTTTGATGCATTCCATTTGAAAATTGACAGTAATTACAAATATAAAAATATTATGCTTCCAGAAATCTTAAAATACTTTTTCTAATGTCTGTATGAAATTAAAAAGCAAGTGTGCATAGTTTTTGCTGTTCATAAGACCATAGGTAACCAATATGTTGAAATGCATAAAATTGTCTGTCTTGATTTGAACTTGTCCTAGTTTCGTTTTTATTAGAAACACTGTTGAGATTTGAAACAGTGTATTGATAAGTTCGTTTTTACCTGGAAGAAACATGTTGAACTCATCTAATGAACAATGAAATCCAATTAAAAAAACTAAATATGTAAGCCAATGTTCATCATCAAGTTCTGGCACCAATTTTGTTTTTGATAACATAAAGGACTTCATTTCATGAAGCAAATTATAAAATCTTTTCAACATTTTAATTTTACTTAGCCATTGTACCTCTATATTGTCATAGACAGCATCATTATTTTTAAGGCATTCCTAGAATTGGCAGTGATTCAGTCCCTTAGCTGTTATGTCATTCATAACCTAGATGACAATAGAATGCTACTCACATTTTTAGAGATTTTGTACATAAAATTTTCTGAAGTACTGTGCAATAATACATCATTAAATGTGACTCTGGGCAAAAATTACAGTATCCCCTATTAACTTTACAAGTCCCTTTTCTCCCTAATATCACCAGGGCATTATCAGTGACTATATGAGATATATTCACAATGGACAAGGAAGATCAATTTTTTATACTTTTTAAGTTCTTTATGTGAATCTCTTGATTTAGATGCACCTTTGACCTAAAGAAGCCACTTACTCAGTGACATTATAGTTATCACTGATATCTCTAATAAATAGCAAATTGCCCTGTCTATAGCACCGGTACCTTCATGCATTGCCAAAGCATAAAATTTAAAATTAAACAGCTCTTCTAGCCAAACATCTTTTAATAAATTTATTTAGTTCTCCTGACAAGAGTAAGTCAAACTGATTTCAGAAATATTCCCTTTTTAATCAGGGAAAAATCCCATTGGCCATGGCTTCCATGCATTGCTTAATAAACTTATCATCAGTAAGTAATTTTGATTTTTCTTGCTATTAAGTAGGTTTTCTGCCTCATAGCTGGCTATTTTAAGAGTCCATTTGAATTATATATTCTTTCCAAACAACAGTTTTGTCAAGAAGAGAGAATTTTTGTCCTTACAACACATTCTTTGACACTGAGTTTCTTTGGTTTTGTATATAATGCTTTTTAAAGTTATGGTCTTTCAAAATTCACACAAATTCTCAATAAATTATGTATTGTGCTTTACTATTTGCCTCCATAAAAGAAGTCATCTGTTCAGTTTTTCATGGAACTATTTTTCTTCATCTGTATTTTTTTATTTTTTGAAGTTCTATCTTGTTATGAGACATTGCAGACATCATGCTAGAATTAAAAAATAATGATGGATAGGCTAGGCAATTATATTTACTTCTTTTACTGAAAGTAATTAAAAAATAGAAAGCGAGGCCCAGAGATCAAATAGCCACACTTGAGTGACTTGTAGGTAATATTAAATGTCTATTGTTTGCAAAGGTACCTGGAAATATCATTGATAATGGCTGTATTTTACTTAGTAAGTCACCAGAAGCACACATCGTTTCTGCTGGTGTCCTGTAGGCTGTTTTAGAGTCAGAAGCAGAAGGTGAAACATCGAATGGTCTCTCTGATAGGAGAGACCCAGATCACAACTATCCCATGGAACTTAAAACGTAAAACAAAGTGAAACAGGGGGGTGGGTGGGGGAGGAGAGAGGTAGGGGAGGTTAGGGGGAGGGACAAAAGGAGAGTGGGAAAGCCTTTGTCACTTAACAAGATACATATGTGCATAAAAGGCTCAACTCCATTGTAAACCTTACATTTTGCACGTATACATATCAACAAAATTGGGGGTAGGGGGCGGGGAGAGCACACAGAAAGCTGCAGCCTGCCTTTACACTGAAACATGCATGAGTACAAATGGCAAGAGTGTAGGTACACAGCAGCGCTTGTTCTTACTCGTTACTTTATTAGTTAATTTTAATGAATTTTTCTATTTTCTAGCGAAACCTTTTGTAGTTATATTGAAAGATAAGTTCGATACTAAAGTATTCACGGGCATTGCTTCATCTAATTATTCTCTTTCATTCCATTGTCGCCTACGAAGTTCACAATCAAGTTGTAAAAATAGTCACAAAACAGCACAATTCTTCAAGGAATTTTATCAATTTACGTTGGGAAACATTTAATGCCATCTCAGTTTGCTCATGGCTGATGGGCTATATAGGTCGGACTCCCTGTTCTCAGTTTCCACACAGTTGTCAATAATAGTTTATAATGCACCATTATATTTCTTCAGAATCAATTGTTTTTTTTATTTCCAGTTGTGTTTATTTTAATCTACACTCTTTTTTCCTTCTCTCCCTCCTTCTTTCCCTGCATCTCATTAGCATACCTAAAAGTGTGTTTTATGTTTTCCAATAAAATAATTCTTTTTTCTAATAATCTTATATTTTTTAAATTCTCATTTTTATTTGTTTACGTTCAGAAATTTTTCTTTCATTCTGCTAATTTTGAGTGGTGTATGAATTTTTGTAGGTCCTCAAGATGTATAATTAGGTTCTTTGCTTGAAAACTATTTTGTTGATGTGGGTATTTTTTGACAAAAAACTTCTTCAGTAGTACTTTTCCTGTCTCCCATGATATTCCTGAATGATATATTTAATTCATATTTGTTTCAAGAAATGTTTCCTGTTTGACATCTCCAAGGATCCAGTGTTTATTCCATCACAAATTCTTAAATCTTCATGTATTTGTTTAGTTTCTAGCTTTACATGTTGGAGTTATTCCTGAATTCAATTATTCAATGATTTTTAATTTAATTGTGGGACGTTTACATCTCCTATGTCTACTCTAGATAGGTAGCATCCAGTTTTCTCTCTTGGAGTTCAATCCTTAATTTATTTTCTTCATAAGGCAGTGTCTACTTTAAATTATATTTATTTTCATTCTAAATACTGCATATTTTTGTTACATGTTTCTTCACAAATGCACTAATTTGTTCCTTATGATTCTCGTTTTTTATATAAAAACAAATGAATATACAATTACAGTGATTATATTTCTCTTCCTTGAGAAAATCATTTTTTCAGTTGTTTCCTTTCATACCCCACTGTCTCATTACTCTCACATTTCTTACTTTTCTAAAATTGTCTTATGATTTATACTCATGTGAATTCATGCTTTAAGCAAACAAAAGAAGCGATACAGTGTTTACTGACTATTGCATTCTAATAAAAAGATTGTGTGTTCAAATTATATACTACTCATTTCTTCAACTTGGCTTGCTTAATTTTCAAATTCACATAAATGTTGCATACTTTTTATCTTAAATTC
Organism: Ctenodactylus gundi; assembly: GCA_004027205.1. Lineage (NCBI taxonomy): Eukaryota > Metazoa > Chordata > Mammalia > Rodentia > Ctenodactylidae > Ctenodactylus > Ctenodactylus gundi. The sequence goes on along the minus strand of PVKB01003257.1, from coordinate 51,743 downwards.
TAGTAATTCATTTGCAAAATTTTGCTCAGAGATGCACTATAAATATGAGAGGGAAGACAGTTAAAAACGACACTCTTGTTTTTTTCTTTCTAAAATAAGAGAAGAGCAAATCTATTTTCCTTTCACTTTGTAGCTTTTACCTTGGTACCAATATTCCCATCTTTATGCTGAAAAATAAAAAAAAACAGACACAGGAAGGACTGAATTTAAACTTGAAGTCAAGCAACATTTTTTTTCCAGAAATTGTATGCTATGAGATAAATTGAGTTTCTTTAAAATACTATGTTGATATCCTACTTCCCAGTTCCTCAGATTGTGGAATGAATTGGAAACTGGATGGTTGCAGGTATGATAAACTAAGGGGAGATTATGCTCGTATAAGGAGGGCACCTAGTGCAATATAACTAACATCTTTATAGGAAGATGGCATGCAAAGTCAAAAAGATGCAGAGAGGGTGCTGGGTGACGACAAGTAGGCCTCACAATGGTGCATCTACAAGATAAGAAAGGACAAGGATTGGCAACTGTCACCGAAATAGAGAAACGGAATGGATTCAGAGGATAGTGAGGGGCTACAGCCTTTGTAGCCACACGAGAATACATGCCTGTTGTTTTATGATTATCAGTGTGTGATGTTTGCCTGTGGCTTCTCTAGGAAAATAATCCACGGGGCAGATAACTAATTATCTTACTACTTGGAATACCAAGATAAGAAAACATACTTGGAGTATTCTAATGATCACATTACTGTATATAAACAAATTGTCACATGTTTGATTTTCAGTGAAATATTGTTAGATACAATGCATGCTCACTGCAATGTGATAAATGTAAGAACATTCATTCATATAATAAAGTTTTCATAGCCAAATAAACAAAAATCTGGAGAATACTTTGATTTTCTTGGGCTAGGAATTCGGAAGGGAAACAAATATCTAAACTACTCTTTAAAAAAAAGGAGTTTTATAAAAGGAAGAGAACTATGGCAAAGTAACTTCCCTGTGTCAAGCCATATCTCTGCCATAGGAACTGCATCTGGAGAACTGGACCGGTTTAATTACTAGTCAACAGACAGGCAGCACCTTTAGCCTTGGCAGTAGAGAAGATCATTGTGGAAAGCAAGAAGACACAGCAAGGATAATATGGAAGCCTGTGCTCTAATGATGTGGGCTATCCAACCAGCCTTCCCACAGAGAACTTCACCTGTCAGGAACAGGGAAGGATCAGATGGTTTACGCCAACACAGCTAGTGATGCTAGGGAATATTTGTGAGGTAACCCCTGCATTCTTACAACATGAAGAGTTTGCAATGTTGCCATGCATATGACTTCTTCATTTTACTAGGTTCATTAGTATGCAATGTAGCAAATAATATTTGATAGTACTTTGATAGCCATATCTAAACAGGTATTTTATTTATTTCATTAGAAGTCTGACAAATATCTAATGTGTCAAGTATTCAGAGCTAAATTTAATATAGATTAGAATGGAAAGATACTGGCACTTCTCAGACTCTGGAAATTTAAGTCTCCCATAGAACCTCTCTGATGATAAGTGCCTGATGCAGAAACACGACAGTCTACTTTTTTGGTTCAAAGTGGGACACAGTTCAAGGTGTGTTTTATATTCTGATGCCAAGGGCAAACTGCCTGAATTCCCACTCACGCTCACACAACAGGGATGCCCAATTCCCCATTCTCCTATTTCTCGTCCATCTTCCCCTCTAAGTTTTATGCTGCTAAAGCCCTCTTCTCAGTATCTGCTTCAGGGGCACATAAACCAAAGCAGTTACTAAGGGTACATGAAAAAGGCCTGGTGGCACAGGTTTGCAAGCACAGTACTGAGAGGCTGAGACAGGAGGAACACAGTTTAAGGCTAGCCTTGGCTACATAGTGACTTAATGAGACCACGTCTCCAAATCAAATATATAAAAATGGGATGGGGATGTAGCTGAGCACCAGGTGCCAGGGTGGAATACTTAGAACAGAAATAAATAAGTAAATAAATCATTAAGCCATTAAATATCTCTCACTCTGATTCCCTAAGAGAAGTCCCACCAATATCTGAGCAGAAAGTGTGTTGGCTGTCTTCCTAATACAGTGGAGCATTCATTTCAATATGAGAGAGGCAAAAACACACTTGATGGATGAAGGACTGAAATCAGATAAACCTAAGTTCAATTTAAGATCCTCAACTACCTATTGTTTAGATTTTTGGCAAATGGATTGAAACTTTAGCTTTACCTCCTATTAAAAGAAGATGAGGACACTGACTTTCTGGAGTTGACCAAAGGAATCACGAGATCACGAGTGAAAGAGTTTAGCACAGAGTACAACATAGAGCCAATGTTCAACACAAGTATCTCTCAGTAATATTTTATGTGTAGACTTAGATAGGATAACAAGCTAAAATTTTATAAGTGTTAAAAAACCCACTTCTATCTGAGACAAATGAACTCATTTTGTATGTTGATATTTTATGCTTTAGAGTTTCAAAAGTAGCCCGCCTCCCACACAATGCATTAAAATTTGAGGTAGAGAATAACAACTTGGAAATTCTTTCTCTTATCCATGGGTACTTTATAGTGTGCAATTTGCAATCACATACTTCATATATATTTTTACTTCCGTTATATTTCATTTGTGTAAAATAATCTTGGGAGTTTTTATGTCGCATACATTAAAAATTATTTGACAGCTGTATTTTAACATTCAGGAGGCTGAGACAGAAGGACTGCCATGAATCTAAGGTTAGCCTAGGCTAAATAGTAAGTTCAGGACCAGTCTGGGCCACAGAGCAAGACCTAGTTAAAAAAAAAAACACTAATCTGTTCAAATCCCAATTATTACACATGATTACAACAAATTTAAGTGAGTTTTACTGACTAGCTCAATCAAATGCACGGAGCTGTTGCTTTATGTGGTGACTCTTGTTGTGTAATGTTGGCAGTTGTTTGTATTTCAGGATATTTCCAAATGGACGACTATTTTCCTTTCATTTTTTAAAACCATGCATATTCTTTTGTATAGAAGTCAATTTCATCTATTGCAAAAAAACCCAATTGTGATTCATTTTGTTTGATAATGACATATCATGAAGTAATATTTTGTAGTGAAAATATTATCATTTACAGTAGCAAGTAAGGTAATATATGATTTGTGAGGAATAATCTGGCATCTAGATTTTTAAGTGTTAAATTGGTAAACTGGATGAAAATTTAGACAACTCTGATTTGGTAGTACAAGTACAGAAAAAAATTTCTAAGTCCTTTTAATAAATCTCAAATTAACACTGTCACAAATGATGAAGTGGAAATGTGGTCTTAGAAACATGCAAGGAAGCACAGAACTTGAGCACACGGAATTCTCTTCAAGTCATTTCTAAACCAAGAAAAATATACATTTTTCACGATTAAAATCCTTTTTTCTTTACAGATTACACTTCGCTATAAACAACTGAAAACTGGCCTACTGACTGATGAAATTTGATTTGGAAGCTAATTGAGGACTTTTACCCCTGTTGGCTTTCTTCCCATTTGTCTTCTTCTGCATCAAATCTATCCTATGGATCTAAATTTATATTGTTTTGTGGCCAACAAGGACATTTATGTGATAGGAAGCTCTATATATGATAGGCAGAATATCGTGGCGGATAGTGAACTCGGGATGTAAAGTCTCTTCTTTATAAACCTCCCAGCCTGGTTCTATCACTTTTTCAGAGTGTGACTATTATACTAACTAATCTCTTTAGTCTCCTTAGAGCTTAGTTTTTTTATATGCGAACTGGGAATGAAAGCTCCAGATCATAGGTTGTAAGAAAGTTAAATGCACTAATATTTATAGTGTGCTTTTAACAAATTCCGGATCATAGAAAGTAATAACACAAATATTTATTCAATATATAAGAATAAATGTTACCAAGGCCATAATCCAGTAAATGACACATAGTGGTTACCAGATAAATAAAAGATAATTAAAAAGTCGTACTCCTAACAAAATCAGATCTAACAGTACTACTTTAGGCATGTTGGTGAAAGTATTGAAATCACGCTTAAGAAAGACCTTTGAATAAAGGTGTCCAAACAGGACAAATCGCAAAATGTGTTCAAAACAGCAAATTCATGGTATAGGTGAGAGAGAAAAAAAGTTATAAACACAGAGAACACAAGATAATTGAGTATTTCTGGTAATTGGCATTGTCTAATAAGATGGAGTAGGCTGACAATGACTAACAAACTTTGTCTTGAATGATTCAAATAAGACAACACAAGGCTGGAGGAATGGCTCAGCAGTTAAAGCGCTTGCCTAGCAAGTGCAAGGGCCTGGTTTCAATTCTTCAGCACCACGTAAGCTGAGCACGATGGTGCACATCTGTGATCCTAACACTCAGGAGGCTGAGGCAGAGGGAGTGCCAGGAGTCCAAGGCTAGCCTGGGTTCCATAGTGAGTTCAGGACCATCCTGGACTACACAGCAAAACTGTCTCAAAGAAAAAAAAAGGAAAATTAAGGCATTAGATAGGATCACCAAGTTGTGAACACACACACACACACACACACACACACACACACACACACACAAATCAACAAAGAGAACGGTCAAGCACTAAGAATAATCAATAACCCAGTATCATCTCAACATAACACAATTACAAGCAAGTAATGATCAATTTAATTTAAATGAGCCAAAGCTCCTGGTAGGTGGATTTATTTCTATAAAAATAAAAGGAGAAGATAGAAGTTTTGGTAATGTGGTAATTAAAATGTTAATATAATGATCATAGCCAGGGTACTAGATAGAGTTGAAATTCACTTATCTTTTCTTCTGAAAAAAGAATGAACTCCTATAAACTTGGAAGTAAACTAGTAATGGAATAGATGAAGCTTACTGCGGGGCCTGTAGTACAAAGAAAAGAAATTTGAACTACTCCTCCAGAATTGAAAAACAAAAAGTAAAACTAAATTAGTCATATCTAGAAGCTCCACAATCTTTTTGGAGACTAATTTCTATTATTTACATTCACACTGTTTCACTTTTAATTTCAGATGCATGTAAAACTCAGAGACAGGAATGTTACACTATGAAAGCAGTTTCAGGAAAAAATTCGAGTCTTTGTCCCGTGACTATTCCCAGCAATTCCCCAGTAACTGTATGTGTCCAAATAGTCTATTTTTAATTTGACCTCCAAAAATTGCTCTTCAAAACATCCTGTAGACAAATTAGCCAACTACTTCATCTTTTAATTTCAGGAAGAAAAGGGAAAGCTCATTTAAAAAACCTCCCTCACTTTTACTCCCAAGTCGATGCAACAAAAAGAAATTTTTGATTTTTGCCATTTGTTAATCTGCTTTCTCTTTTATGTATATTATTTTGAAATTACTAATCATTTTTAAGTTACCTCTCTTTTAAAAGTCTTTTTGTTTGTTTGATTGTTTTGAGACAGGGTCTTTCTCTGTAGCCCAGGTTGGTCTTGATGTTTTAAATAGATATTTAGGAATTTAAGCACATTTGAGAACAATTTAAAATGCAGGTGACTTGGTCAACTAAAAATATTCTAATTAATAGAGTAATTTAACAAAATATCCACCAGTCCCCAGTTGATAATCCTATTAGGTCCAATTTACTTGTGTATGTTTTGATTTTACCTGTGCAGCAAGTTATATGAAAAATTTAAGTATTATGCAATTAATCCAAAGATGATTTATAGAGTCAAAACATATTTTAACTAACTGCTTATTTTGAAAATTAAGTTCCAATGTTCGTGTAACTGTCTGTGCATAGCTATTTCTTCTCAAAACATTGCTTTATTGAGGGTGGAATATATGCTTAAGGGTACTATTTAAAGTTGACTTTCCAATATATACATGTATCAATGAGCCTAAAAGTGAAAATGACAATGGAAACAAAATTTATTACATAAATGTTGTCTACCAAGGTGGTAATGACATGACTACTCTGAGATTTACTTCTCAGTTCTGAATACTAACAATCTTTCTTTCAAAGGTTTTTGTGAACAGTTTGTTCAAACAAAAGTATACTGTTCTTTGACGTGTTGAAAATAGCCATCACACTTTTACATCCAAAACTATTAGATGTTTTCTTGATCAAAATATTAACAGGCTTAATACTCAGTTGTATTTTTGTTTACTGAAATAGGCATGCAAAAACACAAAATTCAGATGTAATACAATTTTCAATAACATTAAACAAGATGAGATACATTGACATGTATTTAAAATTTATACAAAATCTATATGATAAAAATTACAAGATGCTGCTAAAAGAAGTCAAACAGAGCCTAAATAAATAGCCATGCAATCTTTGCAAATTGAAATATAAATATGAAGTCTCCCAAACTCATGGACAGTTTTAGCACAATTCCTATCAAAACTGCAGCAAGATTTTTGTAGCTATAGACAACATTATTCTGAAATTTATAGGTAAAGGAAAAAGCAGTGGAATATATTAATAATTCTCAAAAAACAACAGAAAGACAAAATCAGTTTACATAATGTAAGATGCATAGAAGCAGAGAAATTAAGAACCACATAAATTGAGACTGTGCAGGAGGAGAGATACAGACATTGATAGAATAGAACAGAGAGGAACAGACACACATAAATATCCTTAATTTCTTTTAACAAATGTGCAAAAACAGTTGGATGGAAAAAAAGCTTAATTAACAAATAGTGCTAGAATAGTTAGACATTCAAACTGAAAATATATGAACTTTGAAATCTTAGCCAACCTCATACTAAAGGTCAGTAATAAATTTAAAACTAAAATCATGAAGATTTTAGAAAAAAAGAAAAGTAGGTGAAGATCATCAGAATTTGAACATCAGTAAAGATCTCATAAATATGATGCAAAAAGCATTGTTTATCAGTATTTAGTAGATTCAACCTTACCAATTATTTAAATATGTCAGCATGAAAATTTAAGAAAATGTAAAACCAGACCACACATTCTCAGGAAAATTATTTATCTATCTCATATTACAGATTGCACGCTGTGTCTACCCCAGACCCCATGCCAGATTTGTATGTTGAAGGTCTAACTCCCGCAGTGGGTATATCAGAAGGCAGGTGCTCAAGAGGATGACTAGACCGGAGCCCTCATTCGATAGGATAAACTCAGCAAGAGACAAGAGAAAGCCTCTTCTTTCTCTGTCTCTGCCTTGCCAGCACACAGAGTATGACTCTGATCCAGCATTCAATCACGTGCCAGACACCCGCACCACCGCTTCTCTTGTTTGGACTTCCCAGGAACAGGTAAGATGTTGCTTTTGCAAAACTGCCTAGTAAGAGGTAATTAGATAAAACGGCCAAAGTTGACCAGATCACCTAAGTTACAAAGAACTAATAACTGCAATACATAAATAACCCTCAAACTCAACATGGGCAACAGATGTTGTGATTTGGACGTGGAGTCTTCTCCGTAGGTCTCCTGTGGTTGGATGCAGTGGGATACACTGGGAGCCACGGCTGTTAAGAGGTGATCCTGGTTGGACGGGGAGGAAAACAGGGGCTTGATTTAGAAGCGGTGCGTTACTGGGTCAGGACCTAGAAGGGTAGCTCCATTTTGCTCCCTCGCTTGCTTCCTTTCTCCCATGACATGCGCAGCTCTCTTGCCATGCCTCTACTGTGCGTTTCCACCATTGCCACCTGCACAAAGATGGACTGAAACCTTCTGAATCTGTGAAATAAATATTTCTGCCCTTAACTCATAGATGTCAATTATTCTGTCCCAAGAACAGGAAATGAACTAAGACAGTGGTCAGAGACTTTATGCATTTTATGGAAGAAGATACACAAACTCCAAGTAGGCTTCTGACAAAATATTCAACCCCATCAGCCAATAAAGAAACACACCTTAACACCACAATGGAGTATCATTACTTCCCTATCAAAAAAGCTTAAAAAATATCAACAACACCAAATTCTAGCAACTACTAAAGAAACTGTAACTTACATTAAATAGCACAACCATTCTGGAATTTATCTTGCCAATTTCGTATAAATATAAGTGTACAACTGATAATTTTCCCAAAAAACTAAAATTCACAACAACACACACACACAAAAAAAAAAACTGTATACAAGTTCATAGAAGCTGCATTTTTAGTTGTCAAATATGAACTCTGCTTTCATAATCTATGCATCAAGAGGATACTGGTATGTATACACACACCTACATAAACAAACATGCTACTAATTATGATTTTTAAACACCAACCCAGAGGAAATATTACTCAATCAAACAGTAGATGATATTGGCTCCAGTTGACAGGAGATGGATTTCATATGTAATTGTGAGAAAAATTGAAATTACCACATAGTTGCATGCTGTGACAAGAGCTCTAATGGGATTTGGTGTGGTGATTACAAAAAAGGATGGATCAGTGGAGCTCCTGGCTGCAAAGCCAAAGCTATGCTGACACTTTAACTGAGAACACTTGAATGAAAATATGGGCCTGGTGAAAAACCTAAAAAGCAGATTAGGTCACCCAAAAAGTAACAACAGCAGGAAACTCTCACAGCTCTGAGTGTGAAGAGCCAAGAGAAGGAAACAATGTCATGACTTCATAACCTCACCAAACGAAGCAACAGTGACAGTGAGGATATAGGGAAGGCCCTAGTTGCCCTTAGGCTATTCCCCTTGGAAGTGTGGAAGTGTGGTCACTGACTCGGAGAGCTACTACTAAGAGATTCTGAGGGAGAGACTGTAGAACAAAATACCAAAGCAACTCTCTCTCCCTCTTGCTCTTCCTCTCTCCCTCTCTTCCTCTCTCTCTCTCTCTCTCTCTCTCTCTCTCTCTCTCTCTCTCTTTCTCCCTTCTCTCCCTCCCTAGTATTTCATATCTTGCCTGCAGCACTCAGATGCCAAACTTAACAGAAATCAAATTAGCCAGGGAGCTTGGGTGAGCAGGTTAAGGACAAAGGCAGGCTGAGGAAGAAAGGGACACAAGGAAGCTAAAAGGACTGCAATAGATTTCAATTTAGGAGAGAAGCCATTGAAAAGGGAGTCACAGAGGAAAAAGTTGGTAAAGAAATTTTTAAGTGTGATAGATGTTTATGAAACAACAGCAAGGCAGTCATGGAGAAGTTGTGCAAATTCCCATGATCCGACCACCCCTTCCCTTTGTAGACAGCACATCGTTCCCTTTCCTGCTGGTGGATGACAGCATTTTATTTTATGCCAAAGAGGCCCAAGTTTGTGACTGATTATATATATATATATATATATATATATATATATATATATATATATATATGTATATGTATATATATATATCTTTAAAATGTTTATTATTTGTAAATATGCCACTCCTGATACCCTCCTAATAAAAGAAAATACACCATTATGGAATAAAGAAAGCCAAGGATCTAGCTCCATAGGCCACAGCCCTTAAGTCCTTCAGATGCAATTGTTTTTATTGCATGAAACTGTTTACTTTCAATACTTGTGTATCTCAATAAATCTATTTATTCCCCCCAACATCTACATGTGTATATTTAATTATTCCTCAAATGTGACTTCTGTACCAGCTACCAAGTTTTGCATCTCACTAATTAATAACTCCTCCCTTGGACATCTCATAGGCTTCCGACGCTGGGGTCATTGTGGATTCTCACCTTTCCTTTACAAGTCACTGAGAATGTGAATAAAAACTTCAAGTCTTCAAATAATTAACAAGCTTCAAATCATTTTTCATTAAAGTCCCTTATTTTTTTTTTTTACTCAAAGTGACATTAGGCACTGTTATGGGCACTATTTGCCACTCTTTGCTTTTGGAGTCTCTTAGCTTCAATTATTGCAGAGATCCAGTAGAACTTTAGGAAACCTGTCAAGTAAGATATCACAAAGGAGTGTTTCCAAAGACAGCAAGTGTCATGGAAAAGTAAATACAAAAAAAAAAAGAACTCTAAATATTCTTTCCTTAATCCTCTTATTGTGTTTTATCTTGAATAAACACAGAAAATGATGTAGTCATCATCATTTATACAGAAAAGTTCACTACAAATTTGACCAAGTTTGGACACAGTTTTAATCAGGGATCTCTGCGATAGAGCTATTAGAGCAAATTTCTGCATCTACTAGGATAATCCAGAAATTCAAAAATCTCAAAGTTCTCCCCATTTATATATGACTTTAATCGACTAGAAATTATATTGTGGAAAATCTAAGACAATGCATTGTTTTGTGTATTTGTTTAAGGCATTCAATTAACTACCAACACTATTGAGATATTTTAATGAGATAATGCAAATAATCACTTATTATTCTGAATGACCTATAAAAGGAGCCTAGTCTCATCCCTAATAATTCCAAAATTAATTTAGATAATTGCCTCATACTTCATACTTCTCAACTAAAAATAAAATTCTATACACATAATTAATAATTATCTTTGTCCTTTAAAAAAACTAGATGTCCTCAACATAATAATGGAAAGATTTTTTTTTCTCAAAACTAATTAAGCATCACATTACAAGGATTCATATTACATTTGAACTGCATTTGAGGCGACATTGCCTGCCCTCAAATTATATTTTTAAAGATACAATATAAAAATGCTAACAAATTAAGAATAATGCATGTTATTGACTAAAACCAGAAAATGTTCCTCTTAGGAATATTTTCCAATTGTATGTGGAAGATATCAAAATAAAAAGTACCAAGAATCGCTTTAGTTATACCAGAGTACAAGAAGTTCTTACATAGAGAGCACAAATTGTTATTTTTAACTGAAGTCAGGGGATAAGCGCTAAGTTTTTTTTAAGAGGAACTGTGCAGCAACCCAAACCATAATGGAACAGCAGGTTGCTGTAAATTTTTTTTGGCAGTTATGTCTGTAATCCTAAATCCGAGTTACTGAAACCCTGTAATACAATAATAATAAAAGCAATGCAGCGTGAGCACAAGGCCTGCCAGATTTATGATGAACGGGTGTCTCCTGTGAAAGGAACACACCAAATCAAATTAGTGGAGGGGAGAGTAACAGGATTTCATCAGTTTCTAGCATCAAGGCCATAAGCTGCTTCGTAAATTTTCTGTGTCATGAAAGACAATGACTTAGGCTGCTTTGAAGCTGAGCACACAAATGACCAGCACAAGTCTTAGCTGTGATAAAGCAAAATTATTCTGTTGGGCCTTAGAAAATGAAGAATGAGAGAGGAAGTTTCAAAGTGCCTTTCCTCACAGGGCAGTATAATTTGGTACAATTTGGTTGTAAGCTGGGACTCCAGGTTCAGCCTGCAAGGTTCAATTTATGGCTTCAGTCTTCATAACTCTGGGAAATTTCATAACATTTCTGTGCCTCATTTCCTTATTTCTACAATGGACATGATAATAAAAATGAAGTTAATATGATAGATATGAGAATGAATATTATAAACCCATGCAAAATGCTTAGACTGGCATCATAGAAATTAGCTATTATCTCCTGGCTTCTCATGTCTATCTGAATGACGATGCCAATGGAAAAAAAAAACATAAGGACAGAAGGAAAATTAAAAGGAAAAAGGAGCTTGAAAGTCCAGACTCATCTAAAAAAGGTCAGGAGAAAGAAAGGAGACAAGATTTTCTTGCAAGAAAATATTTCCTTTCACCCTAATAGCAAAAAAAAAAAAAAAAAAAAAAAAAAAAAAAAAAAAAAAAAAAAAAAAAAAAAAGTGTATATTCAGGAAATGTTTCCCATAATTAAGGTTCAAGCAAAGACTGGTTGACTCGTTATGAGCATGATGAAGGCATTGGAGTTAATTAATTTAGAGAGTGTGTTTTGTCTCCTTCAAGCCTAAGAGTTATACTTTATTTAAAATTCTTACTTAAAAATAAAAGAATCATGGGACATTTAATCCCTCTAATAGCAATTTTCCATTACATTTACTAAACACTACGCTATCTTCAAAGGTATTGTACTGCTTGTTTGGTTGTGGCTAGTTTGATACTGAACATTGATGTAGTCTTGCTAAATTACCCAGGAAGTACTTAGACTTATGATTCTTCTGCCTCAGACTTTCCAACAGCTGGGCCTGTATTATTTACCTTTTTAAATTATTATATCATGCACAATAATATAATATTTGTACAGACTAATGCAATCTCATGTAATGTTCAATGCATGCATATGTGGTACAATGTTTACATCAGATTAAACATTTATTCTCAAAACCATTCATCATATTCTGTGACAACTTTTAAAATCTTTCTTGTAGCCTTCTGGAATATAGAGAGTGCATTGTTGTTACCTCCAATCACCACACTTTGCAATGGTAGCCAAGGGCTTCCTGACTATCTTACTGAATTTACAACCCGTGGTCCGACGATTGCTCATTTTCCTATTCCCTCCAACAGACGTATAAAATTCACTGAGCTCAATTGATTTAGATTTTGTATGAGTAAAATCACCCCGTGTTTGTATGTCTGTGTCAGATTTCACTTAACACAATGATCACCAGTTCTACCCATGTTGTCAAAAGATTGAATTTCCCTCTTCTATAGCTATATAATTCTATTATCTATAAGTACGATATTTTTTCTACATATTCATTAGTTGAGAAACAGAAATTGTTCCCATTTCTTGGCTGTCAAGCATACTACTTCAATGACGTAGTGCAGATGTCTCTTTGATATATTAATTTCATTTCCTTGGGATATATAACCAATAGTGGAATGGTGGAACAACATGGTGGTAACTCTATTTTTATTTTTTGAGGAATTTCTTTTTCATAGTGGCCGTACCAATTTACATTCTAACCAAAACTATGTATTTCCTTCTTCTGCATGTTCACCAGTGCTTGGGATATCTAGTTTTTTTTTTTTTAACTGTATTGGCCATCATCATTAGCATGAAGAACTATCTCATTTTGGGTTTGATTTGCCCTTTGTTCCATTAGTCAATGAGTCGATGTCTATTTTTAGGTCAAAACTACATTGTTTGGATGATTAGAGCACGGCATAACACCTCCTGCTTTTTTGCTCAAAATGTCTGGCTATTTACTTTTTATCACATACAAATTTTAAAATTATAACAAATTATAATTTCTATGTCTGTGACCAAAGATATTTATATTGTCACAGATTGCATTGGGTTTTAAAATTACTTAGGTAGTATGGTCATTCTATCAACACTCATCATTCTGATTCATAAACATTAGATGTCTTTCAATTCCTTGTGCCCTCTTCACTTTCTTTCACCAGTATTTTACAATTGTCATTGTCAACATTTTTCATCTTCTTAGTGAATTTGTTCCTATTTAGTTTCTGTTAGCTACTGTGAGTAGGATTTGCTTTCTTGACTTCTACTTCAGATAATTCACAATAGGCGTGGAACAACACTACTGATCTTTGTATATTGACTGCATGTCCTGCAACTGTGATAAATGTATTCATTGGTTCTACAAGCTTTTTTGGAATATATATATATGTAAAATCATGTATCCTGAAAAAAATGACAATCTTACTTAGTTTCCAATCTGGATGTCATTTATTTCTTTCTTGTGCCAATTTGTTTATGTACCATGTTGAATAAAAGTGATAAAGGCAACCTTGTTTTGAGCCAGATCCAGATTTCTTTTACTCAATATAATATTACAAATAATCTTTATTGCATTTAATATCTTCCTATATACCTAGTTTTTAAAATTATTATGAGGCAATATTTTTTTCAAAAATTTATTTTCTTTATAAATTGAGATGACCCAGTGATTTTGCTCTTTATTTTGTTAACATTGTGAGTCACCTTTAACATTTGCAGATAATGAACTATCACTTTATTCTTGATTGAATTCTGTTAATTAAAGTGAATAGTCTTATGGGTTTGGATTCTGTCTGTTATTATATTGAGGAAATTTGGAACTATGTTCGATGAAAATCAGTTTGCTTTTTTTATTCTTTCTTGTTCTGTGTTTATATGGTTTTAGTGCCATGTAATGCTCGCTTTGTACTATATGTTTACAGGAACTCTTTCTCTTCTACTTTTTCAAGAATAATTTGATTTTAATTATTCTTTAAGGTTCTGTAGAATTTAGCAACAAAACCATTTGATCCTGGGGTTTTCTTTAATAAAAGACTTGTACTATTCAGTCCCACTACTTGTTACTCATCCTCCAATCTTCCAGGCTTTCTTTTTCTAATGTAGGAATTGGTCTATTTCTTCTAGTTATCAAATTTTTTGGTATATAATCACTCATAATAATTACTATTTTTTATTTTTGTCAGTTGTATTGTTTTCCTATTCAGACTGACTTATTTATTTAAACTTTTCTTATTTTCTTTAATTTATATGAGAATTTGATAACTATCTAGAAGTAACTCTCAAATTTGTGGGATTTTCCATTATGCATATTCAGATATCTTTTGCTGAAATTTACTTCTCCTGAAAAGTTGTTTAGCCTTTATATTTTTTCTGGACTCAGGGGACAAAAAATATAAACGTATTTCCATATGAAGGGATGGAGGGAAGATACATAAAAATGAATAAAGACGTAAGATGAAAGTGCTGAAGAAATTAGCAGTCTCCAGAGACAAGTTAATCCTTTGACGGTTGTTCTGCCTTTGCCCACCCTTATTTTTTATAGAAGTTCGCTCGGTGGTGTAGGTTGTATGAAATCATTACTCTGTACCTCATGGAATCCCTAGCGTAGTCTTACACTTTCCTATCACTACCTTCCACACTAGTTGGTAACAGCCAGTCTAGTCCATTTTGTGAAGACAGTTTTGCCTGTATTTCTCTTCTTTCTCTTAACTGAATTCTTTTATCTTTATCGGCTTGTTGGTTAGATATGATGATCCAAGCTGCTTCTGGCATCTGTAAGTTTTAACTTGTGTAGTGAACACCTCAGTCCGCTGTAATAGGAGCTCCAACCAGAGGCTGTATGATTTCTGTTACCTGTTTATTTGCCCACCTCCTAGCCTCACCAGGCTTTGAGTCTAATGGTTTTTGCTAGTGATTTTATCTCAGTCATCTAGGCTTGTCAGCAAATTCAATAGATTGAATATATTAGATAACAAACATTTATTTGATCACAGTTGTTGAGGCTTCTAAGATCAAGGTCAAGTTGCCTTTGATCCAGCTCACCTTGAAGGTCCCCTTTCTGACATGCAGGTGGACATCTTTTTGCTATGTCTTCAATTTGCCAGAGAGAACAATCTTTCTCTTTCTCTTTTATTGGGCTGCTTCCTTCCCCTAAGCGTCGTCTAAATCTAAATGTTATTTCCCCAAAGCCTCACTTTCAAACACAGTCGTACATGGAGTAAGGAGGAGAGATGAACATTGGGAGGGATGCAGTTCATCCCAGTCCATTGCAGCTTCTTATGAGAACAGCTGTTTGTCTACCAGAGCAGCTTAGAGGTCACAGGAACCTGAAGGGTCCAGAAGTTTATATTGGCTTCCCAATCCCATCAACCTATATTCAAACAGCCTTAGAGCAAGAAAAGCTCTGGTTTGCAATTTATGCTTCGGAGCTTCCGAAAGATCAGCGTGGTCTGAGAATTTGCCTGACATCGCATCCTGACTTGGCTTACTTCCTTTTCTTTTCTTACCACCCCTCTCCTTTATTCTCTGGGTTGTGTGTTTATTAAATCACATCCAAATGGCAATCTCAGAGACTGCATTTTAAACACCAGTTTGTCTTCCAAGGGCTCTTCTGTGCCCTCACGTCTTTCTTGGTAGCGTCACCATTAAATAATGGTTTCAACCCCGGAATTCTCTGCGATTCTTGGTTCCTTTATCTCGCCTCAGAACACGCCAGTGGCTCTTTCAAAATGTGCTAGATTCTGGCCACTTCCCAAGGCTCTCACTGTGCTTCTCGCTGGTGACCAGAAATGTACTGTCACTGTGAGTGAATGTCCGTGCTACTAATATTGGTACTGTGACAACAGCTAGAAAATCGGGACTTCCTCTTGCAAATTGAGATGCCTATGCCTCACAATCTTAGTCCTATTTACCATCTCTTACAATCTCAATCTACATCTATGCTCCAAGGTAACAAAAGTGCAAACTGGGTCAGGGCACCCTGCTGCTCAGAAAACCTCCAATGGTTTCAAATAACAGCAGATAAAATCCAAAATGTTGTCAATGCCTGATGTGCCCTGTGTGATTTGACATCTAACGATTTTTCTGACCTGAATCTCTGCTGCGTCCCTGCTCATTCACTGCCCTCCAACCACACTGAACTTCCTGATGTTCGCTCAATACTCCAGGCTCATTCTCAAGGCCAGACTTTTGTATTTGCTATTCTTTCTGCCTGCAGTAGGAAAATAGGCCCATGTCTCATTCACTTATTTCATTCAGATCTCTACCAGCCTGTGTAAATACAGCCACTGCTGCAGTGTCTTCTTGTTCTGATCCTCTTTCCTGTTCTACAGTCCTTTGTAGCAAGGACAGGAGCAGGAGGCACTGCTTTCTTTGTTTATCTTATTAAGGTCATTGTCCCTCAGGAGACTGCAAGCTCCCAGAGGAAGAGTCCAGTTTGAAAGTGCCCCTGGCCTTAAAAGGCTAAGAGTCAGAACCCAAAATATTTAATTTTCTCAATGACTTCTAGATTGCCCTTTAAATCTCTTTGTGCATGTGTGTGCATATACACTTGGCCTTGGATGAGTCCCTTTTGAATTTCTGAAAAAAAAATATTTCAAATTTTCTTTCTACCTTCTAATTCCTTTTCATGTTAGACTTAATTATTGAATTTAATTTGTTATGCATTTAATGCATAGTTAATTTTAGCAACATGATGGATTACTTGAATTTAAATGAATAACAAGAATTAACATGTGAGGATGAGCAATTAAATAAGTATAGCGTTCATATTGCATTATGTGTCAGGATGCAGAAAATATTGTCTATAATTTCTTGAAAACAAAACAAACATTTCTATTTTGGAAAACCTCTATATTTTGCCATCTTTTTTTATTACAATCTGAGTGCATACTCCTGTGTAAGGAGCATGCTTATGACAGATATTTTTAAAATACTAGATTCTAGGGTAAAATTGGACACAAATAACCTAGGAAATAAGCTTTGGAAAGGCAGTCCAAGCCCCGCCCCCCTCTAATCTTGAGAACTTACAAACATTTGAAAAATCACACTTAGGCATTTCCTCCCCTGCTTATTCCACCCTTTTTAACCTTTCAGAAGCTTTTTGCCACAGTCAAAAATCTATTTCCCTTAAATTTCAGTCTTAACATATTGAAGGGAATACCTCATCTTTTTTTTTAAATGAGGATTTTTTTGCCCAAGATATCACTTTTAGCCAGAGTCTACACATATTATTGTGTATTTTAAAGGATAAAAGTGGGATTCCAAATATTTATTAGTGATTGAGGTAACACACCTGTTTCATGGTCTCAGCCCTATATTATAATAAGATATGAATATTTATTAGACATCATCCTATATTCATTTATTTTTCTTCTATTTTAAGCAATCTATAACTATGAATATAGAACATGAATGTATTATTAGAGATTTCTAGAATTGTTATCAAATTATTAGTTCAGAAAAAACATGAATTGCTATAGTAATATCCAATATATTTTGATGATGTAATGATTCTGACTTCTTAAATGTAACATTTCTTTCAAGTATACTTTGAACATTAACATGTTAGTGAAAACGTTAGTTTCCAAACAAGTTTGTCATAAAATTTTGAACATACTAATACATTTTCTTTTAATATTGCTGTTCAGAACTGTGGGGATAACGTAACTGTAGTTCTTTCATAAATTAAATCATTTTATCTTCTCCAGATAACCTTCCAAAGCTTGGTATGCAAGGAGTGACCAAAAACTATGGTTTGTATGTTTAAATGTTTAAAACTTCAGCAATATAAGACATACAGCCATTATTCCCACCCAAACATGCCTGTTCACTTCAAGCACATGATTTTACCCTGCAACTTCCTGAAGCAGTTCTGGAAATCATCTTTGATGTCTCTACAAGTCAGGTTCACAAATCTGCTGAGTCCTACAGCTAGGAACGATTAAACAGAAAGACAGGCCAGTAAACGTGTTACGCTGTGTCCTTATCCATCTTATTGACCATATCTCGAACCAAGCGACTCTGGTTTTTCCCTGAAGACAAAATAACACTGAAAAACAAATGTCTTGAAATGAGTCAGGACATCCAAGTAGCCATGACAGCACAACTAAAGACACTTCCTTGTAAGAATTTTAGGACTGCTTGAGAAAATGACAACAGCAATGAATGTGCTTGTCTGGGGAATACTTTGAGAGAAATTAGTGGCAATGTATCTTTTACTGTAGTTGGGCTTTTTATATTTTAATTTAAACATTCACCTTAGCTTCCGATGTGTCCCATATATTGAATATTACGAAATTTCATTACTCTTTTTTCAACAGCCATCATCAGTACAAGATCAATGAAAATTTTCCATATCATTATTAATGTACTTATTGCCAAATTTTCTGTTATTTATTCATTAATTCAATTGTTTATCTTCCTCTGCAGTCTATTGTTTTTTTCATCTGTAATTTTTATTTATTCATGTTAGAATTTTTTGAAGCAACTTCCAAGTATTTCAAATTTTCTGCTCTTTTTATTTATTTATTTATTTTACTATTTTGTGCCTTTGATAAAAATATCAGTGGATGGAACTTTTTTTTTTTTTTGCTGGGTCTTTGTTATTTCTCAGTTCTGTGCTTTGGTGGTATTCCACCACAATTATATGTTACAGATGATATTTACTTAAAATAATTGGGTCTTTTTAATGTAATGCCTTCATTTTCACACAAAATATAAGCATTTATTCTAAATATCTCTTGGCATTTTAATTCAGTGAAATCAGGTTCTGGTTACTCTGCTTATTAAACCTAATGGATTCCTCTCACCTCGTGGCTATTCTTAACACCATAAAAAAAAAAAAATGCTGGTTCTCTGGGACTACATCATCTAGGTTTGTTCTCATTCTAATTCCCGTTTGCCCTAACTTACTTTTTAGTTACTTATTGAAAGTTAAGATGTGCTTTTATCCTGGTTATGACAGACCTCTAACACCAGGAAGTTACAATTTATAGTTACCCGGTGCATAGTTACAGGCTCAGCCTTTGGCCTAGAAAAGATAGCTCAGAAAATAAGTCCCACCTTATATTCTCTATAAACCTCTGACAAAGAAATCTGCTGTAAATGCGTGTCCTTTCAAAAAAAATAAGAAAAAAACCTTCCCTATGCACATGCATACGGCTTGTCTTTTTATTCTCTTTCACAAAGCAACTTTTTCCATTTAAGATAGATAGATAGATAGATAGATAGATAGATAGATAGATAGATTGATCTATGTGGTACAAAATGGCTACAATGAGCTTGGGTATTTTCTCCACATATTTCGGGGCTGGAGCAATAGCACAACATTTAGAGGGCTTGCTTAACAAGCATGAGGCCCTGGTTTGATTCCCAGCACCCCGAAACCTTGGCATGATGGCAAATGCCAGTAATCCCAGCACTGCAGAGGCTGAGGCAAACAGATTGCTCTGAATTCAAGGCCAGCCTGGGCTATAGAGTGAGTTGAGGAGGAGGAACCTGGAACTACAGAGTGAGATCATGCCCCCCAAAAAGACCATTTTTAATTTTAATGAAGTTCATCAAATCAAATTACTTTTTAAAAAAATGATAGCTCATGCTCTGATTATAATAACTAAATTTCTTTACTTATCAATATCTAGAAGGGATTCTAATCTTTCAGAAGATAATCTTAAAACTTAGCATCTTAATATTTGTTTAGATGCATTATTTTATAAGATATCAAGTATACCATCTATTTATTTATTGACATATTATGAGATTCTTGTTTTGTGTCTGATATGAAAGTAAGCATTCTGGCTTTATAAGAAATAACTATAAACTGTGAATTAGTGACATTTATGTCTTGGAGAACTGAGGTTGAGAAGCATATTGCCACCCACAACTCTCTGTTTAAGTAACGAAATGTGTGCTCTT
Source organism: Ctenodactylus gundi (assembly GCA_004027205.1). NCBI lineage: Eukaryota > Metazoa > Chordata > Mammalia > Rodentia > Ctenodactylidae > Ctenodactylus > Ctenodactylus gundi. The sequence goes on along the minus strand of PVKB01003257.1, from coordinate 31,792 downwards.
CCCTAACATATCCAATCTTCTCTAGCGTTAAAGTCAAGGTTGTCATAGGTCCGTTGTATTATTAGAGATAAAGATGGTATGGTTTTAATACTTAACTGTAATTCATTTTCTATTGAACACATCTGTACTTCTGTCTACCTCTTACATGCTGGTATTTCCTCAAATATCAATCTAGGTCTGCCGCTCAATTTGCATATTACATCTGTGTCTTAGGACCCCATACAATAACTTTGATTATGGATTGTTTATTATTAACATATTTCATAGCCAGTTTTTACCAACAGTTTCAGAATATCTTTCCACCCTCTGTAAAGCACATCTAAAGTAATTACTGATAATTCACAGGGTTGTCTTTTCAATCCTTGTTTCTCTTCTGAAATCAATTTGCATTTTCAGTTTTTCTTTTGAACATGTCAAGGCCAGCTTAGATTTTCTTCACACACATCAAATTCTGTGTGTTGGAAGAATCTTTTTTTTCATCCCCTCAATATCTAATCTTTTTTTAATGATCCTCTAGGCTACTAAACATTAACACCACACATCTGTCTACCCAAGCTGGAAACCCATTTGTCATTCTTGGCTCTAATATCAGCCTCTTCTTTTCTTTTGTGAGACAAGCAAGCATCAAGTCTATCCAAAAACACATTCTTAACAGTATCTGTTACCTCCTCCTCGGTTCCACAAAAGTCAGTCTTTCTGGAGACCTGTATGATCTTTTCTCGTTTGCTGATTCTAGCTTTATTCTTAATCTATCGAATCTATTCACCGAACCACTGCTCAAGTGAACAGTCAAAGATATACCTATCATGTAATGCTTATAATCCTTAAATGGAATCCTATATTTTCTTAACATAAATAGCCAGAGCTTTACTTAGTCAAGCTTATCTTCTCCTTAATACACCACCTGCCCTTGGCTTGTTCTCAAACGTGTTTTCAGCAAGTTGTTCTACTTTCCTAGGGGAGGTTACTGTCCTTGTCTGAGACTCTTCATCAAAGTATATCTCTGTCCATGCATTCTCCTCTTTCTTATGCTCATTAAATAACTCAGACTGACCTTTTCAATTTATTTATATTACATCCCTTTCTCTTAAGATTGGGCTGTGGGAATCTCATAAATGGGCACAACATCCCACTAACCTCTCCCTGCACATAAAGTCTTGACTAAACATCTTTTGTGATTTCATTGTCCCTCCTTGTACCTGAATATAATCTACTTGAGGACCTCTAAAATATTATTTTCATATTATCTCTTCTGTATGTATTTTGTGAAAAGAATCATTCTAAAATAATCTGAAGAATACATCCTTTCCTTGTGAAGAATTCCTTTTTCACTTACTTCATACAAATAGTTGTCCCTTTACGGGCCTGGTTTTCATATTTCCCAGCATAGCACTAGCTTTTCTGGTATTGCGTCATGTGATTACTTTCCTCATTCCAGCTGCCACCCCCTCTTCAATGTATCCTCCATAACAGACGCCTCTGCTAAAAGCAGAAATCTGGGCACACTATGTGATCATTAAAGAATCTTTAATTTCTGTCTGATATTCCTTTTCTCCAATTAGAAAATAATGAAGTAAATTGAAAAATGTTCCACTGCCTTCCAAATACGTTACCATCTGCGTCTTAGCTAGGTATGTGGATACACGGCTCCACATTCCTCTGTGGAAATTATTATGTTTCCAGGTTCAGCCTAGGTGGCATCAAGTTTTCCTGGTTAGAAGTCTTTTTTTCCAGAAACACTTTTACATTAATGGTGGGACTATTAACTGGTGCAACTACTATGAAAAGCAGTATAGAGATTTTTCAAAAATATGAAAATAAACATTCCATTTGACATCCATTCTGGATATCTTTCCAGAAGTGATACACACAACATATAACAGAGATAGATGTATACCATGTTTACAGAAGCACAACTAACCATAGCTAAATTATGGAAAATGTCAAAATATCCATCAACAGACCAATGGGTACAAAAATGTGGTATGTGTACACGATGGAGTACGACTCTTTCATTAAGACAGATTTCCATTAAGACAGATAAATTTTGGGCATTTGTTTGTAAATGGACGCAACTTGAGGCCGTCATGCTTAGTGAAGTGAGTCAGCACAATATTGCATTGTTTCTGTGTTATGAGAAACTCAAAATAGAGGCAATTTATAGAATAAAATAGGCGAGGTTATTGAAAGTCAAAGGGAAGGAGAAAAATGTGAAGAAGTCAAAATGGGGAAAAAGTAAGTTCTTTTTCCTTCCACTATGATGACATCTCCTAGGTTTTCTTCAGTGAGAATTGTGATTATTACCCTTCACCAGCATATGCATATGATCCTATCTGGCCTTTCCCGGTGAGTGGAACCATTGAGCCAATCCCTGCTTCCCACCATCTCCACAGATGTCTCTTGACAGGAAATGGAAATTTCCACCTCTTTTCTCCTTGAGGTCATCACATCATCTTTATTTGTATAACCACAGAAATATCAAGAAAAAACAGGAACTGGATTATTTATTTTTTAAAATCTGTAGAAAAGCCCATAAGGAAAAAATAAGCCCCAAAGGCATGAAATCAATGCAGAAATCACTTTAACTACTTGAAGTGCTAAAGTTCAAAGTTTACATAAATCTGAAATACTGAAAGCCTTGCTCAACAATGGTCTCTTAAAAATAATTGTGTATCTTAAAATAGTTTATTTACATATGAAACCTTAAACATAAAATATTAACTTCTGAAATACTAAGATTAATCATAAATTTATATCATTTTTTTACTTTACAAATTACTGTGGAGTTTGACCTTGTTTAATCTGTGTGTCAACTCTGTAGGGTGTTGTCTTGTCAAGAGGTTTCAGGACAGTCCCTTTTCAGGGTCTGAGTTTGATAGAGCAAATGCTCTTTTGTAATAAGATTTTCTTTTTTTTAGTCATCAGTGTTTATTTTTGGAAGTTGATTAAAATCTATATACCTTAACAAAAAATATAATAGTGGCACTTTGTGTTATGGCTTGACACTTAATGTCACCCAAAATCTCTTTTTTATTTTTTATTGTATATATTTAAGGAGTACAACATATACAATACAATAAAATTTGCAAATACATGTACAATAAAATGTTTATGATAGTGAAACAAATTCCAGTTGTCGTCTTCTACATAGTTATTCATTTGACACCCTAAAAATATAGCACCTAAAATCTACTCACTATGCATGATTTGTTAAAGACCTCAACTCTCATACAGCATAGCACCTTTGCAGATGATTGGATTTGGAAGGGTTTAACGTCATGAACGAATCTATCTACATATGGATTCATGACCTAATGGGCAATGAAGAGGTGATGGGAATTTCAGGAGGTGAGTCTTAGTTAAAAATAGTAGACCATTTGGGAGGTGCTCTCGCGTGCTTCGTTTTTGTCTCTAACACCATTCCTGTCCTTCCTCCTTCTTTCTCTTCTCTTCCCTTCTGCTCCCCTCTCCTCTCCTCTTTTCTTTTCTTCCTCCTCCACAACCCCTCCCATTTTTCTTCTTCATCTTCTTCTTCCTCTTTTGTACCAGGTCATTTCTCTCTCTCTCTCTTCCCTCTTTCTTTCCCTCTCTCTCTTTTCCTATCTTTTTCCCTTTCCTCCCAATTTCTTTCCTCCCTTCTCTTTGCTTTCTCTTTTTCAGCAAACATAATGTAGCATCTCTGCTCCATGTGTTCTTCCTGTCATTACATACTATCTCACCGCAGACCCACAGCTATGTGGCCAACTGACCGTGAACTAAAATTTATAAAGATATGATTCAAAAATAAATCTTTTTAGAAAATGTTTCTCTAAGGTGTTCTTATCACTGCAACTGAAAGCTGACTAAATCACCTAGCTGTACTACAGCAAGTGCAATCAAGAGCTGATCTATCATTGAAATGCAGAATTGGAAGCTGCTTTGTGCTACATTAGAGTTTTTAATTTTTTTTCAAGTTCACTTGAGAAACCCATCAATCTCCCAGCTAATTTCTGTAGAAGTTAGGGGTAAAACAAGCTGATGTATGAGAAACGGAGACCTTGTACTTGTTTCTCAAGGCTAGCCCAAGATATAACCCTTTCTGTGACGGATCATCCAGGTGCCAGGTGACCATCCCGCATTCTGCAGTCAGCATATGTAAGATTCTGTATGAATTAGTGAGAAACCATTCTATGTTCATTGGCCTGGCTCAGTGCAATTTTCTTAAACCATTATGGGTCTAGTCTATGGAAGACAGAAAGCAGCAATAAACTTTGTTGAATTTCTCTGCATAAAGGCTGACCTATATTAGAGACGAAAACTTGCCTGCAGCTCTACAAACTAAGACTTCTTTATTAATCCATAACCATTATTAAACCTAATTTGAGGAAGATGTATGAACATCTCTTCTAAGTAATTTTTCAAAAAAAAAACCAGATTTTTCTTTCCTTACCAAAAAAATATATAAACACAAATATCATTTGCTATGTACAATTATACTAATATTTTAGGAGCAAAATTATTGAAATGTATTTCATAGTATGGGACAAATAACACATAATGATTTAGAAATATTTTTCTCCATTTCCTTATGTGTTTCTCTTCCATAATCAGAACTCATAACTTAAGGGCATACCACCACCTTTCTTCAACACTCAGTGAAGAATTGTGTATCTTTCCACTTTAAAAAAATTCACCGCGTTCATATGAATTTCATAGTTTAGTCAAATTTTTATTTAGCTAATTTCTCAAAACTGCAAGAATATGTTATAATGCCGTGAAATAGACATTTTGCACATATTTTGCACACTAAGTTTAATATTTAATGATAAAGGTCCTCTGTGTTTTACTATTGCAGTAAATGAGTTCTCAGGTGAATTTATTCCTTTATATACTTTTTTCATATCTTCAAAATGGAAGTATTATTTTAACTTCTTATTTTTAAATTTAATATAAGCTACCAGAAAACTTAAAAATCACACATATTAATAAGATTCCATGTAATGTTTTATAAATTGTGAGTACTTAAACGAGAAGTGGTGGTGAATGCCTGTAATCCCAGCATTTGGGAGGTCGAGACAGGAGGATTGCTTTGAGTCCAAAGTCAGCCTGGGTTCCTTTGTGAGTTGAGGACCAGCCTGGGCTATGGAGCAAGATCTTGTCTCAAAAGAAAAAAAAAAGTGTGTGTACTATGTGAGGTTTAATTCGGGTTAAACAAATGTATTTCCTCAAATATCTATTTTTCCTTTATAAGGAAAAGTTTTAGAATTATTTCTCATACCTTTCTGAATTATGTAGTAGATGATATTTATATAGCTTAAATGTGTATATTTAATGAGTCTTCTAAGGTAAGCCATATCAAACTTTTATTACATACGAAGCAGCATACATGTGGGAGGATAATAGTAGTAAAAATAAATTAGGTGCTGACTTAGTTACCCTGTTGTTGCTGCAACTCAATATCCGACATCCACAAATTTTCCTCACAGACTCAGATGGTCACAGTCCACTCAGGGGTGGGCAGCAGCAATGGAAGTACATGGCAGAGGCAGAGGTGGAGGCAGCTGTTCCCAACATCACTAACGGGAAGCCAAGTCCCATCAAGCCCAGTCTCTCCCCAGACGAAAAAGCTGTAACAAACTTCCTTCTTCTTTCCTTTTATACTGTTTGAGTCCCCAGTTGGGCCTCCTACTTCTGGGTGGGTGTTCTTCCCTCATTCGCTGGCCCACAGATCACTCACACTCCAATCCAGGCTAGTTCCTAACTGCCTAACCTCGGCCTGATTCCTAAACCCTAATCCACACGTGATTCCTAATTGCCTCAAATTGACATAACCTCACCAATGGTCACAGGTTCTAACTATATGCACACAATGTCTAGTCCTATCATTTAATCAGCCTTTGAGAAGTAGATTCTATATCACTTCTGTTTCTAAAAGGGAAGAGTCAAGTAAAATAAGTAACTTCAATATTCATCCAAAATGACACAACTGTTGAGAATATGTGCATATATTTGCATAATCAGGCTTTTATATAGGAAATTATACATATTAATGAAGTCATATCTCAAAGCATAGTTTAAAAATATTCTGACTATATTTTTAAAAATAATCTGTATATAAAATACACTTTTGATTTAATCCATTTTTAGAGATAATTTAAAATGTAATAACAATAGCAGCATAATTATCAGAGGACTTTCAGTGTATTATGACTTTTTTCATACTAATGTAAGCTCTCATTCTTATATCTCTCTCTTTAAAACATACGACAAAAATTTATTAGTGTAAATTCTATATAAGTCGAGTGAAAAAGGAAATACTCTGATTAATGACATTCTAAACAAATCAATTACAATAATTATTAAAAATACTCAAGGCCACAATTTCCAGAAAAGAATCTCTTGAATTTGATTCAACTAACTTGCTCCCAAATTTTTATTTTGAGTAAGAATAAAATTCAATGTTGCTGTCAACTTCAGAGCACATTAGAAGTAAGATTTTCTGTTTGCTCAGTATCTCGGAAACTTGCACTTTGAGGTGGACACACTGACTCAGCAACTGTCTACTACTGCGAGCACCAACTGGTGTTCTCATCCATGTGAAATTACACCGGAAATCCCTGGGGGTAGTACATAATGATAATGCTGAATAAGGATTTAATTTGATGCATAGGATGAAAATGAAAACATAAACATTATACATCTCATTTCTGTTCCTCCCAGAAGTATAGAGCAAGGCATTTTATCCCCAGTTCTTTTCACTTATTTTGATATACTCCTCCTTCGGATTACTATTTAGAGAGGACTCGGGGAAAACGTTCTCTTATTTGGAGCTAAAATTTCATGCAACAATCACATAGGCAAAGTTTTGGAAGATGACGTAGAAGAAACAGGTTACATATTTCATGATTTTATCTAGAAGAAAATGAACATTTGAATTTTCTGATAAGACAGGCAGCATGTGCAAGGCAATGTTGAAGCTAAGGCTGAGATCGTTTGGGGGAGGAGAAACCTAAATTGTGATTTTTTTTTTTTCATACATGGGAGAAAAGGAAATGGGACAAATTCAGAGACAACACAGCAGAACTTACTTCTCAGCTATTTAAGACTGATCTCATGTTTTCATATGATTTTTGAAAGTAACCTGGCATAAAAATGAGTCATTTCTCATCAAAAGTCCTCTTCATGCATAGATGATTTGAGAAGAATATGATCAGAGACATTTGAGGAAAAAAGATGGATCTAGCTGAGCTCATCCTGCAACTGGGAATTGGCACCACATTTCTGGTGGAATTAAAGTAATAATGTCTGTTGTGGTTCGTTATCAGTCATTCTATTCTCAAGATACAGCATGGTCCTCCTGGTCTTCAAAAATCATACCACACAGCACAGACTTTGGGCCACAGAGACATTTCTACCTTACACTCAGAACTATTTGATGAATTAAATAAAAATTATATTTATTTTGTGTATAAAATAGGTGTCCACATTTATATACACACATGTGCACATAAACACACGTGTGTATGTGTATGAGTGTATATATGTATAAATGTGTATCTATATATATGCATATAAACACATAACGTCTTGATGTGACTAATTTCTGAGCAAATTACTTATGCACTTTTTACTCTTGGTAGCTGGTCTAATCAGTCCCGATTTCTCATACTGTAAAATTTACATAAGGCAGCAATTGCTTGACAGGCTTTATTTTCTCCACTATCTCATGGTTTTAAAGCTTTTAAAATCAGAAATTGGTTTCATATTTTTCTGCTTTCATTTCGGCATCTTAACAACTATAATTGTGATTTAGTGAAAAGACTTCTAAATGGAAATTTTAGATGAAGAAATCCTGAGTTTAAGACTTCTCTCTGCTTCTGATACCTGTATTTTTAGTAAATCACGTAATATTTTTGTGTTTCGGCATCCTAGTAAGCAAAACGAAAGAGGTGCGCTAAGCCCCCAAGGTTCTCTCATGTTTTTATGGATTTTGCAATTACTTTCATTTTATGGTCATTTATGAAGTTCTCTTACGTGAAAAGTTTAAGTCTTCATCCTTGTGAACCATATTTAGTAGCCCTAGCTTCCCAAGGTATGGAAACACAAAGGCAAACAAACACATTATTCTCTCCCCATACTGTAGTACCTTTGGGAGTTTCAAACGCTCTAATAATAAATTGGTCCATACAGCTGCCACTTAACTAGTGGTTTTTCCATAGACAAATTCTTCCTTTTTGTTCTAGTTCTACTAGCTGATGATAAAATCAACATATTTTATTATAAATAATAGCTTGCAAAATACATGTAAAAAAAGAACAAGAAAAAGAAAAAGTAGTTACCTCAGCGCTTCTGAGATAGTAATATTCTCATTATTTTAGAGGCTCGATATCAGAATTATTCCTCTGGGTCCAACTCTGCTTCTGAATTTATATGTATGCATGTGTGCATGGCATTTTTATAATATCAGGTGGGCTGTGTTTTCACTGTTTTGTGACCTATTTTTACTACATATAAATATTGTAAACATATTTAATATTAATAAACATAGAATTTATGCCATTTTAGTACAAATTAATCAAATGTTTGAATCTACTGTCACTCATTTAATAAAACTATATATTGCTGGAAAATTTATACATTTCTAATATTGATGCATATAAAAAACTTGCAAACATCCTTTGTCTTTAAACACTCATATGATTTATTTCTCTACATACCATATACCTGTGATCTGCCCATATCAATTTTTGTTGTTGAAAGTAGATTTATGAATGTATCTGAGATCTAGAGCAGTATTTTCTGATTCTACGATTCACCTCTTGATTTCACATCTCTGATCACTAGAGGTCATTCAGTGTCTTCCTCGTCATCCTCAGGAACACAATGATTTCTAAGCTCCTCATTGCCCCCGGAATGAGGCTCTTTGCCTCAAATTTTAATTCTCTCTACTTTTCCTTTCCATCTGTTCCCATGCTGCTATGTAATCCTCCACTCCTTCTGACCATACATGGTTCTTTCCTATTTCCCCTAAAAATATTTGGGGTAACCTTTACTTGTCATCATGTGAATTATGTGGCTTTCTGTTCATTGCATCCCCTCGGGTATCAAACAGATTTGATTTATATTTTTAATACTTGAATATTGTATATTTTATGGGCTTATATTTATATGTAAGGTGATTATAGCTGATCCTTTAATTCCTCCCTTTTAGACTTAGTCTATATGCACTTAAAGGATTAATACCATAATTCAGTGACATGAATAGGATCAAGGAAATCCTGTCATCTGATACTGATGACTAGGCTTGAGCAGAGGCATAACTTTTAAGACTTTGAGATGCCTAAGGAAAAAATATATAGGCATTTCTGCTATTCAGTAGACTCTTCCATCTCCCAAGCACATTTTAGTTTCTTTTAAATATTTATTTTTCTATAAAAACTTTTTCTACCTTTTCTTGAAATAAAAGCCACAGTTATGAAAATATATAAACAGTACTGTTCTTATATATTATATAAATAGCATATTTTTGTGCTAGGGTAAAATGCTAAAATCCTGTACTGTGCTCAGAAAGTTAACTAAAAGAGCTAAAGTTATCACCATGTACTCAAGCCTGAGCTGGAAGTACAAAAACTGAGAGTAGGTATTAAAAGCGTGTGCCACATATAAGACATCAGATGTGATAGTGGCAGAACCACCATTTTGGCTCATACTTGTGGGAATGACTTCCAACTAATTCTGAATCCTCAGAAAAATATTCAAGGACTAAACAGAACAGAATGACACGTTCCGAGCTGAAAGGAAAAAATAAGGAGGAAAATGGATATGATAGAAAAACAAACAAGAACAGATCAAAACAATGTGCCAAGAGACAGATTTGAACTGTATGTACTCCATGTTTATGAGCAGAGTTATTTGGCCTAGTACTGTTATCCACATATCTTCAAAACAATGGTTAAATTATGCCATAGACGTCCATATGTTTGACCTGAGGCAGTTAGACATAGCTAGTGCAGTCTTTCTGATTTGATGATGCACAATGAGAGAGAGAGAGAGAGAGAGAGAGAGAGAGAGAGAGAGCCCAACACTCTACCTTGAATACCTTGAGGTCACTTTCTTTTTCTCATCCAAGACAAGGGAAATATTTTTTGGAAAAAAAATGTAGAGAAGAACAGTGTTGGGGCTGATGATTTAATGTCTATGCCTGCCATCCACTCCGAAGGGCAGCTAGGGAAACCAATAGAAATTAAATGCATAAAAAATGAGACTCTTGGAAAATGATAGAATCTCAGTGAACTGTTTCTATGAAGTTGCCATAGCCTGTGTGACAATTTGCCCAATATGTTTATCCCTAAACTGATGCCATGGAAAAGTCGAAATCAGGAGAATGTAGGAGCCAATGGCATCCTCCAATATACTCAAGGGAACTGCATTCAGCAGAAAGCACAGTAAGTTTCCTTCTTGATAGCTTTGCAGGTATCTGAGTTCACTTTGTAGGAACAGCTACAATAGAAAAGAGAGTTAACAGATATTTTGTGTATGGTGACTACATCTATTCAACGGCATCAAGGACTTTTGAGAAAATTTTTTCATGACTGGAGTATATTTTAATGGGCACCATATTTTGCTTGAGGAGTGGCAGAGCCATTGCAGTTGAGGCATAATTCTACTTTTGTTACACATCTATTTATGGCTCTGGAATAGACCCCATTTCAGGTTTGTGGTGGTTTGGATCAATCTGAAACCCTCCGAATGTCTTTGGAAAAAACAAACAAAACAAAAGCAAACAGACAAACAAATAAAACCCAAGAACTGTATTTCAGCTAAAACCTTCCAGTTTCAAACACTTAGCAGGAGTAGTGAAATAAGCTAATATTTTTTTGTAAGTTCCTGAGATTAATTCAGAGAAGAAGCAAAGCCAAAAACAGCCAACAAAGATTCCCACAATCCTTCATACCTCAATCCTGGAGCCCTGAATGGGCATTGTAGTTCTGAGTTGGAATGAGATAACATCATCTCATTTCATTTGGAATAAGGAACCCCCGCCCCCCATTGGCCTTTGGAATGTAAAAAGAATGTATCTAGATTAAATTTACAGATAATAAATTAAAAACTCCTATTTTGTTTTTTAGGATTAATTTATCTGTAACTTACGACAACCTAAGCATCATAGACAAGAGACAGAAAAAGGTGTTAAGTACTTGTACGTCCCAAGAAGACTATGTTCAAATGAGAAAAGGCAGCACACAAGCCTAGGCCAGAGTGTCTTATAGATCAACTGGAAAACAAAGAGTTCCATTAAGGGCCTGAGTCAACAAGAAACCAAATACCAAAGCAATAGCAGCTCTTGTTACTCCGTCACTCCTGGCTGATGCCACTAGTGAATCACCAAAAGCCACCTGATTAGCGCATGATCAGGGACCAGATAGGTTGCCCTAGAATGATCAGTCCATGCTATATCCTTATGGGTTTTGCCTCAGAGGCCATCCATAGAGGTTCCCTCACAGCTAGTGAGAGGTTTCTATGCCTCATTACCTCTTTCTTTTACAATAAAACTATTTCCTTCACTTGCATCCTGGGTCTGTGACCTCATTCATCAACTTCATAGGACACCTGGTGGTATCCGGTATCAGGAGATTTCTAAAGCTAAGAATAAAGCAGAAGAATAGAACGACAACTTGTATAATGATGTTAAGAATCAGCTTCCTAAGTGAGTTATAATTTTCAGAATTGCCCATTCCTCAAAAGGAAGGTTGTACTAGATCTTCAGTCAATCTGTACTATTTTATTGTTGAGTCATAAATCTGGGCATTTGTCTATTAGTTAATTTGTTAAAGTTATAGAGCAGTAGAAGTGAATATCAATGTATCAAATTTGGATGAAAATGAGAAGAGGGGTAGAAATTTAAAGCTTATTCTGAACACTGGATTTGCTATGAAGCAATTCATCTGACTTTTATTTTTTCTCACTAACTACAGACTGAATATTCTTAAGCACAAAACCCACCATCTGAATTGCTCCAATGTCTGAAATTTGGACCACTAAAATGGTGACACAACTGGAAAATTCCACAACTGACCTCAAATGACAAGTCAGTCAAAATGCAGGCACACCAAAAATATTTCGTAAAATTATTTTCATTCTCTGTGTATAAGGTGCATATGAAACATAAATGAATTTTGTGTTTAGACTTGAGCTCAGTGGAGGAAATTCAGTGCATAAAAACCTTCCAACTAAAAAAAAAAAAAAAAAAAGTCTCAAACCTGAAACACTTCTGGCCCTAAGAATTTTGCATTGTGGATATAGGACGCTCACTTTCTGCTTATCCTTGATTGTACAACTCAGATAGAGCAAGTAGACAGCTACAGACCATCATCCTGGTATTAGTAGGTACAAGTCCTGGGAAAGTCAATAGCCAATAGATTTTTCAGACTAGGCACATTTTTTCACTTCGAAAGAAGGGGATCTCAGAACAAACACATGAAGAGAAAATCGCCACAACCCAGGGAAGAGGGGTGGTTCTCAAGAAGGGAATTCTGTGATGGGTCAAGATTATTTTATCTTTTATTCTTATATTCTATAAAAAGTCATCTTAAGATCTAATTTCCATATCTACTTCTCTCTGAGCAATGTTGCAATTCCCAGTGGTTATTCACAAATTTCCATGAACTGTGTCATACGTTAAAAGATGATGTTAGAAGTTAATGTGGTGACAATGCTAATTCTGTGGTCTTGGGCAAGTACCGCATCAGAGGCAGGCAAAAGGGAGACCAAGGAAAGTTCAATAGAGGACAGTATGACATCTCACTGCACAACAGGAAGAAAGTGGAGCCGCTTTTGACCAAACACTCTATAATGTCTATAGGAAAGTGACCCTTGCCCAGAAAAAGGGCAGCTATGTTTGGTCAGGTAAAGTCACAGTCTATCAATTAATGCATAAATGTTACCCAACCAATGGTTATTTGGGTTACAGAACAGTTGTGTAAATTAAAATATTTCTTTAATTAAAAACTATTGGTAGCAGGGATATGCAAATATCAATAGCTAATCAATGCAACTGTAATATATGTTAATTTGAAAAGCATTGCGTTGGGAATGCCCTTCTCAATTATTTACTTTGGAGTATATATTTTTGCATAGTTGTGAGAAACATGGTTTTATCTTACAACTCGATATTACTTTATAAGTTTCATGGGTCTCCTTTCCCCCACCCCAAACTGTTTGCTCAGAAATATTTCAGCATATTCTGCCCTACATTTTAAAAACAAAACAAAGAAACATCTTCCCATAGTCACTCGTCCACAAGGACACATTCTTCAGGTTGCCATGTTAAAAATGAGTCACGGTGGCTCTCTCATTTGGGGTGACGCCAAGCTTGCTTAGTTTCCCACAGTGTTGGTAATCTTATGATAGAGCTATGAGTAATTTAGATCAAAGGACTGACTCAGTGGGTTTCAAAATACCCTCAGTTTATGTAACAGTTCAAACAGCCTCTCTGGATTTTCCTCCTATGTGAATTTGAGAGACTTAAAATACACTCCTGAAGTGAGATGTTCCCAGCACACAGCACCAAATCTCTATTTTCCTCATCCGGTGAACAAACAATGATAGTATTTACCATTTTTCTGCCTATGTCAATAGGAAAATTCCATGTTTTTCAGAAAAAAATTCAAAAGCTCTTAAATATTAGAGACTGAAAATGTCAGACAGAGCTTAAAAAACATACTCCTGTCAATGAGTTTCTGATGTTCACATCTGATATTTTCTGCCCAGGAAAAATTATTAAAATTCTTAAGTTTTCTCCTTATACACCTAAAAGTACTCTCATCAGCTCTACTCCAGTTCTCAGTACATATAAATTTTACTGATACAATCTTCCAATAGAACTTAATCTGGAGTCGTCAGATTGGGATTTCTTTGCAAACTTCTCCATGAAACAGAAAGTTTAATTTCTCCCTGTTGCCATGGAAGTGTGAGGCCATGACCGTGGAGTCAGAATCGTCAAGGCTGGCTGTCCTGTCAGGCATGTTGTATCAGACACTTACGTTCTAAGAGAGAACTAATTGTGTTTGTCGCTCCAAACCATAAATAGCTTCCTTTGCTATAATTACATAAATAAGTGATATAAGTGCTAAAGTAATTGGAATGACACCAAAACAGTCACCTTTAGCCTTCCCCATTTTGATGGTATAAAATCCAATGTATTCTTAAACAAGTCTTTTTTCACTTGACCCAGTGAAATACAAATAAATACAACACTACTGTCATTAGCTCACAGGAAAATTGGCAATATTTTGAAAATTAATTAATTAAGTCTTCTGACTATGTTTTCTTGGTTCTATTTTGAATTTTGTCTAGGGATGGCCACCAATTATACATATTTGGGTATTGCCTTCCAGTTTTCCTTTTTGAATCTAGACAAACTCTAATAGAGCTCATATTCTGTACACACTAGGGTGATGCTTTTTCTTTCCCAAATTCTCTCATCCCAACACTTACCCATATCCCCTCTGCACCATATCTAAACCATGTAGTTAAAGGGTGGATAATTTTCTCCGTTACAAACACATATCTAAAAGAGATCTCAGTCTTGTCTTCCCAGAAACATTACCGGTTGAAAAGTCCCCGCACGTTTTTCTATTTACAATACAATTTTAGGTAGTCAAATTCCAGATTTGAAAGTAGCCAACTAATTTAAAAAGTAACTTGCTTAAGTCACCACTCTAACTCAGCTTCCTATTCCTCGAATGGGTCGCAGAAGTTAAATCTTGATGCCTCTTCTCTGAATCCAACCAATCCCTCTAGTAGGATATTTATCAAAAGTTTTTTTTCTATATTTTGCTATATCTTTTTTGCTATTCTTAAACCTGGCCCTGAGTTAGAGTGGTGACTTGAGTGAAATGACTTAGGTGTGGAAGATTAATATGTTAAACACTGTATGGTTTCTCTGACTTGGAAAACCCAGAACACAGACATTCTTTGGAACCACATGAAGTGATAGTCAGAGTTGGGGGAAGGGACAGGGAGGGGGTGGGAGGGTAGAAAATGGGAAGGGATTGTATAGTCGATATGATACATATGTGTATGGAACACCCAAATTCATTATAAATACTATGTATCACATTTGTATATTAATGAAAATAGTGGGGGGAAAAGTAACTTGCTACCTAATTTTACCATAGACAAATTTTACATGATGTTTGGGTTAGCAAAGGATATAGGAGAACAACAGATGCAAATAATCTGAGTCATATTTAACTGTGGCAGGTATTAAACCACACAGACTTAAATATTTATCTTTGCAGTTGTTTGGATTTAAAATTAAAGTGTTCCTTTTCCTTCTGTTTGGGCAGCTTATTATCTTTGAAGCCAAATGTTCCTTTCTTACAAGGCCTTCCCTGATGTACCTCTCATCTCTCAACCAAAACATTTTTCTGTAATTACAATGATTCACTTTCCTAGAACATGTACCCCGGCTTCTGATTACACATGTATTGGTTTGCCACTTACTGTCTTTACTACTGCACAATGATTTTTGGGCTCTCATAAAGCAAATATCAAATGAACAGGATGATGACTACAAGTTTTCACTTAAGCATAATAAAATGGTAGTGAAAATACACATTCATTTCTTTCATCTTAAATTTTTATCAATAACATACATATTCATATATTTCTAATACTTTCCATAATCGAAGAGAAAACCTACAAAAAAGGATCATTAGCAAAAACATGAAAGTGTTCTTCATTCGTGTATTTCTTATTCATGTTCTAGTGAAACGTGAGGTTCATGTCTTATGTTCTTACAAGTTATTTGATCATTTAGACCTCGAGACAGAGTGGATAAAACTCAGGTGTATAGCAAGCAAAGCAAAGATGAGGTAAGGTAGAGGATATAAGTGAGTGAGCGTTAAGTACAGGTGGAAGACAGAGGCCCGGGTGATCGCTAAACCCATATGAGACATACAGAGCTCCAAATTTCATGAGGCCCTAAGCTGGCCACCTACTAGTGAGGCTTATTCTGACCTCACACTTACATCACATTTCATGCATAGATCAAGTCAAGTGTACTTTCCCCTACATCTTTCAGATTAGAAGCGTCTGTGACGTGAAGAGTCTAGTTTAGGGCAACTCACTCAGCATAGTGGGAGCTTTTACTCTTCTACTATTGGTTTCTAAATAAAGACCTATTGTTCTACCAAAAATATTCTTATTTTACTAGACAAAAACTATCCGTGTACTATTTTTTAATGTGGCTATTTTCTTTTAAGTTCAAATGGCCTGTTTTCTCATTTGTTTTTCCTAAGAAGGAGATACAAAAAAAAGGAAAGTCACTTAAAAAGACAAGATGGAGAAGAGAAAGAAAGAAAATAAGCAAGCAAGCCACTGTAATTGACTCACATTTACCTAAGGGTTTAGAAAATAAATAAAGCCTGTAGTCCCATAATTCTTGAAGGTTGAGGCAGGAAGGTCATAACCTCAAGGCCAGCCTAGGTAATTTAGTGAGATACTGTCTTGAAATAAAAATTTAAAAGGAGCTGTAGTATAGCTCAGCATGAGGGCCCTGGGTTTGATCCCTAGTAGTGAGGAAGGAGAAAAAAGGACAAAGAACGAGAAAAAGGAAAAGAAGAAGGAAAAAAACACATGCAAAAGCAGCAGAGGGACAAATATCAGTAAACTACACTCACATTTTCTAGTTGTTCCTGTCATAGGTCATGGAAACCAAGCAATAAGGCTAAAATGTTGAGTTTGTTCCTTGAAACCAAGACTACAAAATCTTACTGAATTTGTTCAGCTTCAGTTCCCCTTATTTTTCTACTGTCAGTAAAAGTAGAAAAAAAAATCCTAACTTGTATGTAATCTTTTAGTTCCTAGTGGAGTTCTTCTGCTATAGTTCCTAAGGACTGTCCTGAAGCTTCCTCTTCTACACAGCTATGCAGGTGAATTTAAGGAGGGCAGTTGCATAGTATTGATAACATACTTTCCTTTTAGATATTTCATGATAAGCACTAAAGTTAGATACTAATGAGATATTCCAAAAGAAAGCCTACTTCAAGGCTGACTTCTTCCCTAGGACACCTGTTTTGTAAAGCAGAGTGGCCTCAGGTTGTGAGTGTACATAACACCCAAGAGACTGTAGTTCTTTTAAAAAGTCACAAGTAGACAAAGTTATATTTCATTTCTCTAACTTATATCCTTAAGACTATAAGTTCATAAACAATATAACAGAACCCCTTTAAATGTGTCAAACATTCTCCATTTTTTCTTCTAACTGAAATCTTCCAGTGTAAAATTCTAACGCAAATATTGACAATCAATTTTTGAATGTCTCTTTTATCCATTAGCAATTAAAATGTTCAGCTTTATCAGCATTTGCTGTAAACTGAAATCTCTGCTTAGTAGAGAATTGTTTTAAAGCAGCAATTCGTACTTCTATTTGTGGCACACAGAAAGAAAAGTATGTAGGAAACAGCCATGTTGCCACAAATGCACATGCAAACATGTTAAAATTACTTACAGACCTTTAAAGCATCTTGGAATAAGCCTTGCCTAAGGCCATGAGAGAAACTCAACCCTAATTATGTGATTGCTCACTCTATTTAAAAGCTTTTAATGCCCCAAACTTTAAATATTTGCCTGCATCTGGGAAAACTCTATAAAGACCCAAAGTACTTTCCATGTAAATAGTCAAAAACCAATGGGAGCCCGTTAAACAGCTACTCTGTGGTAGGAAGGAGTCTGGTAACTGGAGAAAAGTAGCCCCGCAATGACCTTTTCTCTAACTCACTTCACTGCTCAGTAGTAATTTCACCTAAAATATTACAGTATGTTAGAAATACAAGAAAACTTTAAAATAGTTGTCAGAACATTTGTTCGACTATTGAGCAAATTCAGGAAGAAAAAGTTTAGGTGATAGGCCCCTAGATGTTTATACTGTGGCCTTTTCATTCTTTGCCCAAGATCCAGATCACCATAGTATAATTACCCGCAATTTCAGTAACTATCGAGAGCTATTGAGTAGATGGGCAGACAGGTTGAAGAGATTTAGTACACCAGTTAGTTCAAGACTGTCTTGGCTTTAGCACTGAAAGTGTGGGTTCTAGGAAACCTCAAAAACCCAAGCAAACCAGGAAAATTCACGACTCTAGTTTAGAGTTAATCGTTCCAACTAATACAGTGATTCACAATTTCACTTTTAGCTCTAAGGTCTCCTATGCATCAAGGAAAGGGGCAGGATAAAATTATAAGCTTCTACTGACAGACATCATTCAAATGAGAATTCCAATGTCCATGAGAATAATTCAACATTAAGTGAATAATATATTGACTAATAGAAGTGATTTGTGATCATATGAAAACTTATGTTGATGGAATTAATGCTAGATCACTCACAATGCCAGGAAAACTCTCTGTGATAGAATAGCAACCTCCTCCAAGTTTTTGGGTCCAAATCTACACCTGTATGTATTACATGACAAGAGGGAATTAAGACTGCAGATGGAATTAAGCTGCTAGCCATCTGACTTGAAGTGATTATACTTGACTATTCAGGTGGGTTCAATACACGTGCAAGGTTCATTAGATAAAGAAAGGAAAAAGGGTAGAACAGATAAGAACAATAATATTGTGAGAAAGACTTATTATTTACAGGATAGCATTTTAAAGTAATTTCGAAATGAGAAAATGCTTCATCACCCTCCATCTCTAGATCCCTAATAACTGCCAGTTCAACAATTGAAAAAGAGGAAATCTTAAGTAGAAAAGAGCAATAAGTTTCTTTTCAAGGAAATGAAATAACCATCCGACCCTCAACAAAATTCACTGGCTAATAACAGATTGCAAAGTTCCCAGCAATGAACTGTGAACTTTCAGTTTATTTTATGAACTTAATCTGTTAATGCCCTCTTCGCTCTGGCACATCCAATGACAAGCGAGCAAGACAGATGCGTGTTTTCGGAGGAGTTATTCTTACCATCTCACCCCCAAGGCTGGCTTTGAGTAAACCGCTTTCCTAATTTACCACAATGAGTGGCCTCCTTTGATTGTGAGCAGAGAACCCTTATGAAAGTTGGTTTTTATTGGCCTGTAATGTTCTCGGTCAGATGGAGATAGAAGGGGGCCACCGTGCAAAGGTAGGTTGGTCTTTATTTGGAACTTGACTAGATTAATAGATGAGCAAAGCAGTAACGGGTCTGCATGTGCATGAACGGGTCCCGAGGCTGGCCCTTGCGACTGTATCTGATCCCCGGACACTTCTGCTGTGATGCATTTCTCCTGTGCTCTGCTTCTCAGCTGTTAGGGACCAAGAAGGCTGACTCTTCCACACTCTTTGCCATGATGTTTCTACCTTGGAGTAGCCAATTGTGGACTAGAACTTCTGAAACTGTGAGTTAAAATAATTTTCTCCTTTAAGTTTCAAGTGCCAGGTATTTTTCCCATGTGATAGAAAATTGATTAAGTGCACCAAGGAATGACGGTGAACTTTAGAAGCTGGAAAATAAAAAGAAAATACACCTCTAAAGCTTCCTGAAAAGAAAATAGCTCTCCTGACACCTTGACTTCAGCCTAGTGAGATGTATCTTGGGTTTCTGATCTTTAGAACTGTAATGATAACTAGTTTGTGTCATTTTCAACCACTAAGTTTGTGGTAATTTGTTACAGCAACAGCAAAAGGCCAATATGTTCTTACAGAGATAAAAGCACAAAATAGATCTAATAAAAATGCTTACATTACATTGTTTCCATAAAATGTGCTAAGCTATTCTTTTAAAATATTTTTTTTTAATTTATTCTTGTAGTATAGTACTAGAGATTGAGTGCAGGGCCTCCCACATTCTAGGCGAACACAGTATCACCAAGGTATACCCCGAACCACCAACATGGCTTAAAGAAACTTAAAAAGTAAAGTAAGAAGCAAGGGAAGAGAGATGAAATAGGTTACCAGAGTTAAGAAAAGGTGCAAACATACTGTTTGAATCCTGGGTATGTAATCTTCTTATATATTTTTTTCAGATAAATCAGCCATTCAAACATTTGAAAAAATTAGAGCTCAGATTTGAAAACAGGGCCAATGTGTTGAAAGTGTCTTGGGCCAATAATACATATTATCAAGCCATAAGAGGAAATATGCCTGTCCACTGTAGTAACTTACGAAGGAGTTTTATGAATATTTTCTCAACAATGAGAGTTACTTGTGTTTTCTACATGAAGAAAACAGGAGATTAGAGTAGTTTTATCAATAAAGTGGCCAGGGTAAGACCGCAAACATATCAAATGTATATTGTAATGTACAATATATTGGGATGTAATTTCCTGGATATTTTATGCATTATAAATATTTAAAAGTATCCTGTATAATTCATCTGACTCATTAATATTAATTATCTCTTGGTCTCTGTTTTTCTGTTGGATATGTGTTTTACCTATTATATGTACCTAATACTTCTTATAAATTTCATTCAGCCCATGTTTTTTTTTGTCTTCTACAGCAGAATTTGACAATGCCAACAAACAGAATTAGCATGTATTATATCTGTAAAGACGATGAACACAAATTGAGAAATGTTTTAACCTGACCCAAACCAATGACATTCTGAACATTTGTCATTTATAAACATGCCTACCTCTGTCACTCCTCAGAATCCTTCAAAGGACAAATTTGTGAGAATTACCATTTCAAAACAAAGCAGATATTAGATTCATCTCCAAACTAATGATTTGCCAAATTTCTTCCCCATGAAAGCAGATACTACGGATAGCCTTTGTCACTTTAATCATTACAAGCATTTGTTGAAGTTATTCAGCATGAAATAACAAGTGCCTCCGATCACCGTGTCTTTTCCTTTGAGAGGAAGTGCAGGACAGTTCAAGGGAACACAATTCTCACCTTGTTGCCTCTAAAATTCACCACGAAAATGGGACGTTAACTCCAGCATTTGAGCTCCTGTCTTCTCCATGTGTTACACTGGATAATAAGATTTGAGCTTTCTGTGACCACATTTGATCATAAACACTAGCTGCCATCCGTCACACCAACCTACATGTCAGCAATTCTGGTGCGTGATATGGTTTTCTTGAGTGTTTTTAAAATCCTGAACTAAGATTTTTATCACAGAAAGCAGTCCTACTCATATATAGCAGTTAGCACCTACAAGATGGGCAAAAAAAGAATGAACTGCTTGAGCTTTCCATTTCTGATGTATGATTAATTTAGCCTTTTGAAATCACGATCTGTACTCTAGTGCAAGTAGCTAGAATATCTTCCTAACTCTTACTAATAAAATCAACATGAAAATGTCCAAAGATTAGCCCCCGGTTGTAACAAACAAACAGGTGCAAAACGCCTTAAATACTCAGCAATGGACCATTTCAAATAAATGAATATCACATTATCTCTGACTCAGGGCCAGGCCTACCAAAGCTTTGTTCAAAGCTGTGTCTATCTTTGCTGTTAGAGAATTCTCATTCATAACTCTCAGACTATAGATTAAAATCAAGTTTTGTTTTTCTCTACCTAAGAATCTCTGCTCACTGTTCTCAGTAGAAATAACCTAAGCAATGCACTCTTAAAATTAAAATTCTCGAAGTTAAGATACCTTCTTAATTTTTCCTTCCTTAAAAGATTATATTTTATAATCTTCAATCCCTTTTTTTCAGTTCCTTTTTTTTTCCTTCTGAATAAGGTATCTAAATAAGTACCCTAATGGAGGTCAATAGAAATGAGGCCACCAGGAAGACTGTCAGAGACCTGCAGACTTCCGCAGGTGCTGGTAGCTACAAACTTTGTGCCACACAAGTCAGAGACCCAAGTGGGAGATCGTGCACTGCACTGTGTTCAACAGGGTCCTACTGGTTGTCTCTGCTCATCTCAGAATCCAGAAAGGGGCACATTACACAGAAAGCCTGAGCACTACTTTCCAGTCTCAATGTGCAAAACAGTCTTATGGATAAATCTCGTATCTTACTCCGCACATCTTAAAAAGGCTGGAAAAAAATCCAAACGACATGTATCAATCCACTCCCTTAAAAATACTCAATTTACCTCTCTTCCAGGTATATCTCCCACATTAAGTTGAGTATGACACATCCAGCTGACACTTCCCTTTCTTATTTCTGATACACTAAGTGATAGCTTTAAAACACACTCTGAAAGATATTGCATAAGCATTTTCCTTATATAAAAGAAGCTCTTTATATAAAATGTATTTTTATGCTTCTATAGAAACTTTACACTTTGACCAAAATAGGATCATCAGCATTTGTCTCCCTCAAAAATTAGCACAAGCTAAACTTCTCAAGACTTCACATGAAAAAGCAAATTTCTACCTCATATAATGAACTTCATTCCATCTCCACATTATCTTATAACTGTAAATTTTTCATCAATAAAAATGTAAGTGGGGCATCAGAAATAAACACACATACTCATGCATTCCATAATATAACTATACACACATGTACACACATGTGTGTCTGTGTGTGTGTGTGTGTGTGTGTGTGTGTGTGTATTTCTCTTTGAAAATCAGTCCATGTGATGTATGTTTCTGTCCTCCATGACTGTCACTTGCATCAGGCTAAGGCTTTTAATGCTTCTGGTATTTCTGACTTAGAACTGTGAAGTTGAAAATGAGCAAACACCACACATTCCCTTTGCCTTTTAAGATTTCTCTGGCTTAAGATCAAAGAGAAGAGGAAGAAAAGCTCGCGATAAGGCTTAAAACTACGGAGCTAGCACAAAAGCAAGAATTGAAAAGTCTGTTTGTAGTCGAAATAACTCTGACAACAACTGCTGCATCCATAGAAACAAGGCCTCCAGTCTAGTTTGATTTTCAGGAATGAAAGGGAAGAACAGATGTTTCAGGTACTGAAAGTGTATTTAGAATTTAAATTCTCTTCATCTTCCTGAGAACTGGCCTTTCAAGGACCCACATGGCTGTACGTTGAACTTGAAGTCAGTAAACAAAACCATGTGGAGAGGAATTAGTCCAAACTCAGGCTATTAAAATCACGAAGAACAAAAGAGGAAAATTACTAAGATTAATATACAAATCATGTGCTACTTAAAGAGAAGTATGCATGAGATTTTGCTAAAACACATATTTTATTTTTTTTTTTTCTCTCTGATGCTACCTCACAAAGAAAATGTAAGCTTACCCTGAGCTGCCCAGGTGGCAGACATCTGTCATTTCGCAGATATCGTCCCTCGGTAATTCACCCTAACAGCACTCCTTTTCTCTAGTCTACAAGAACAATGCGTCTAGGTGGATGATCTGTGTCAGAATCTGGGAAAAGCCTTTGCTGCCTGTAAATCGAAGAGCTATTGTAGTTTACCTAAGAGTGATTTCTTTCTGCAGGTGGCTTCTATTCCATAGTTTTTCATGTAAGTTCGTGAATGTGTAGTAAGAGTCTACAAATAATGGTTGATTATTTAATGCTTTAAAAGCAAACCGTATTAGT
This sequence comes from Ctenodactylus gundi, assembly GCA_004027205.1. NCBI lineage: Eukaryota > Metazoa > Chordata > Mammalia > Rodentia > Ctenodactylidae > Ctenodactylus > Ctenodactylus gundi. Next base: position 8,359 of record PVKB01003257.1, on the reverse strand, counting down.
ATAGCACAAGGTTTATCTACATGCATAGTACATTTGAGATTTTATAATGCCTTTTCTTTGTTAACTCTTGAGTCTAAGGAGGCATATCGTTAAATATCTCAACTAAAAATTAGCTTTTACTCGAAGACATAAGAAACCAAGTAGCAACCCATTTGTAAAATAAACAATGCTTCACATTATTTCAAATTCTTTGAAGCAGTAGATTTAGTTTATAAAAGCAAATTTGACAGTTAATATATAAAAAGCACTTTCTCTTGTAAGTTCTTGATTTATTTGTAGTTATGTCAGATACTTCTTTCTCTTCAGAGAAAAACTGGCCCACTAGTGAAGCAGTTCTCTGAATAATGTCATCTTTATCTTTCTGGAAGTAAAAAGATGTAATTATGAGTATTAAGAATGAGCTCTTCAATTCTGCATTAATAAAAGTACTAATAATTCAGATAAATAAAGAATTCAATAAGTGGGTACATGTAGTCAATCCTTGAGGGAAAATATGCTTGTATGAAGAGATTTATAAATAGATTTATATGCTTTTGGACAGATTTTTATATATGCATGTTGTTATCAATTTAAGCATATGAATGTGGACTGAATATTTTTTAACTATAAACATTTGGAGCTTCCAACATGAGATCTTAATTCCAAGTTGAAATGAGATGCCCTGAAGCTCATTGGCTGGGACTGTCTCCCCCCCCCCACGCCCTTTTTTTTAATTTCTTCTTCTTCCTTTAGTCAGAATCTCACAGAACTAAAAATACACAGAAGTAAATTTCTGAATGGTTGCAGGTTGCATCAGGGAGAAATCTCACATGCTTTTGTAGTTCTAACTAGTGCCTTGGATTTGACTTTTGAAATTCAAATAATGGTTCCTTCACATTCTGTCTGATAGGTTACTTTGCCCGGAGAAGGGTAATTAGGTACAGAAACATAGAAAGAGAACTTACAATGCTTCACATGGTGCTGGTTGTACTTATTTTTGGGGAAAAAAAGGCTTAATGACTTAAGGGACACTTGACTTCCTCAGTATGAGGAAAGAGAAAAATTATGAAAGAGAAAAATTTTCAAAGATGGTGAGGACCTTCTGGAGAACTTCACTCATGAGTGGATTCAAAGATCAGGAAGGTTCCATGAATCTGTCTCAGATTTCTAATTTACGGGTTTGCTTCACTGGAGTGCCTTGGTCAAATTTGTTCTTTTTTATTTTTTCTATAGCTTTTGAAACCAGTTAGCAAGCTCTTCATCTCAGGTTGAGTTTATATTCTTCTTACTTACCCATGTAATGACTTCCAACCATTTCATGTGGTGGACATCTTGTCTTGAAAATTAGTTTGCCTAGATTTTTAAAAATTTAGGTTAGCTTGGCTTTTTAGCCCAACCTCACATATAACATTTTTAACTGCCCTTCTTTTGTAACATCATCTTAGAGATTTGGGGAGATGAATTAGAGTCAGGTACAAAGGTAACATAGAGAATATATATTCATAAACATGCTAACCAAAATCAGTTCCTGAATAACTGCCACATTATGCAATTTGTACTTCACACATGAATAATTATAGAATTTGATATAGAAAGTGGAAGAGGAAGAGACCTCTGGCCATAAGTTTCATTTAAAAAATGCTACCAAGAAGAATATCTGCACAGATATTTTGATAAGAAAGTCCTACCTGGAACTCTTACATGTGAATTACCTATCTGTTTAGGTTTTTTTAGGCCTATCTATATGTACTATCTAAATGAGTATTATTAGCACTATGTAAGATTAACAGATTGAGAATTAAATTTCAAAATGTTTTAAATTCAAATATTTTAAAAAATAACAATAAATTTATTCAGTTGCTATCAACTGTTATTATAATCATTCACAATATAACCCAATTACATGTTTTATAATCTTATGTTATTAAAATTTCTTATTAACATAACAAGATTTGAGATAATAAGCATACATGAGTATTTTATTTAAAGGGTAAAACCATTAATGTAGTGATTTGCACTTACAAGTAAATAAAATGTTAGAAATCTCTAGAGTGCTCTATACTTACATACGTCATTTTCAATCAGGAACCTAACTGTGCACTTGCCCTAGATGAGATGCAGCAGTCAAGACACTTGATTTTATTTAAATGTTGAGGAAATTGTGATGCTTTCTTCTTCCTCTATTGCTACTACACAGCCTGCTTTGACCTTCAATTTCTACAGTTAAAGAGAAAAATAATAATAATTTCAAAGTAATGTCATTCATGCCCATATTTCCCACGTAGGTTATACAGCATTTTACGCCTATTTTGCACAAAATATATTTTTTGAATTATGTTCAAAAAAATAGAACATGCCTGTGCATTATTGTAATCAATAATCATTCAAGGGAAAAAAACCACTCACAAGATGTTTTCTAATAATGGTCCACTGAGTTATAGCCGGTTCTCTTCCCAAAGGAAGTTTTGAAACATCTGGGGATTGCCAGATGCTTCCGCTATAAACGGTGTTAAAGTTTTTCTGCATCTGAGCTTTATGTGATTATCTCTTCAGGGAGCCCAATTTTATTGTAATCACTCTGCAGTTCATTTCAGTGAGCATTCATATTTGATATCAACATGTGCTCTTCAGGGCTAAACAAATGGTCTGATGTTTAAATGTCCAGGCAATAGAGGAACTCAAATATACTTCATACACCGAATTCCACTTTTTTCTCTCTTGTATAAAGATCAGGGGACATACTTGACAGTTTTGCACAATTTATTCATTTATTTACTTATTTGTTTATAAGTTAAAGTCTCACTCTGTAGTCTAGGCTGGACCTGACTTAACTATGTTATGAAGGCTGGGCTTGAGCTCGCAGCAGCCCTCCTGCTTCAGCCTCCTGAGCGCTGGGATTACAGGCGTGGGCCACCTTACAAGGCTAACATGTGGTGCAGAGAAATGAAACTCAGGGCCTTGTGCTTCCAAGGCAAGCACTCGAATCACTAGGATAAACCTCCAGTCTCAATTCCGCACATTTTAAAGTCTCTTAGTAAAATGTAACTACAAATCATATTTCTTCTACAATCAAAGGTTTAAAATTACAGAAAGAATATGTTCATAAACTATTGTTTTAGGAAAGCCTTTGCTTTCAGTATACACAGGTGTCTGTCTCCCAAATACACTTACTAATCTACTTCCTTATTTAGGTACTTTTCTAGTTGATCGTATTTAATTTTTGAATAATATCTAATTTCATTAGCAAAATGATAATGTACTCTTGATGCAATTCAGACTGGTGAGAATTTGAAAAAAATAGTCAACAAAATAATATTTTATTTATCAATCATATCATTCAAAATAAGGAATTATTGAACTTAGTTACAATTAATTTTGTAAAGCTGTTCTATTTATCATGCATCTAAATCTCTAAATACAATTTATGCAAAATTTATTAAATATTTAGTATAAATATCATTGTATTTATTTTTCATATTCTGGGCCTATTAAAAGGAGCTAATTGTTTTTATTCAATAAATTCCTTAGATTTTTATAAACTAATATGCTTCAGTTCTACTTCAAGAAATCTAAGATCCTGCTGTGACAAAGTTTATACTGCCTCTCTGAATTCAGAAGAATGGTGGATCAATTTTAAAGAATTTTTCTCCAGAGAAGCAGAAGGAAAAATGAATCCTATTCTAGACAAATGCTCCTTGAAATGAAATGGGTATATTTTATCATCTGAAATTTCTGTCTGTATGCTTAATATACTTAGTGTTATCCATAGTTTGCATTATATCACTGTTTCAACAATAAATGTAGTTGACAAGCATCTGTATAAAATCAAGGTCCTTTTCATTTCCATATTTTGTGTCATAGTCCCTATAACCACCAGAAGAAATGCCAGACATTCCAAACAATAGGAGTAACTCTCAGCAGGGAGTATGTGTGAAAAATCTCATGTCCAAACTTTGGTTTTTTCCCCACAAATAATAGCTACATGGCTTCCTTCACTTTATTTGAACACAGTCTGGGGAAAGGATGCTTTAGGAGTCTTATTCATGCTTACATTTTTTCATGTCCTGGAAAGAATCTTCTGATTGCTTCACACATCTTTTGAAAGCCTGGTGCTCGCATCTGCGAAACAGTAATAGTATCTGCCCACCTTGCATTCATAAGATTACCGGATAGCCCCAGCAATCACTGGAGCACTCATGATGCATCAGGTATAATTTTGGGCGTTTTGGATGCAGCAGCTCAGGCCTTACGAAGTGTGGATCTCTGGGGATCTCAGTACTTTTCAGAGATAATGATCGCTACACAGCCTGAGAGCATCCAAGGTGGTTCAGGACATTTGTAGACTTCAAAATGAGTCATCAGACACTACCTGTCTTTGTCTTTCAGGAGCCTGTAGAAATTTTCTCCTCATGTATTACAATGAAATAAAATATAAATAAAGGTCATTGTTCAATTTACTTATCTCAATAATATTATTGCATAATACACCACTTTGGAGATACATTACTTGAAGCTTTCAAGAATTTATAGGACTAAGTAGACTACATATTGTGAAAAAAAATTGTATGTGAAAATATCAGAAAGTTGGTAAAATAAAACTAGGGTCTACATTATCTAATACGTATATAATAGCAATGGTAATTATTAAACAAAAAATAGAGAAGAGTTAAGCATCCATCAATGCATATTAAAAGAAGAATTTTACTTGGACATTATTCTAAAATGGCCAGATTTGATAACTATGGCAATGTCACCTTAAATCTACTTTATTACTCAGATAAAATTGACCATAAATTAGAGAGGGGGGGGATTCCTCCAAATAATTTAATTATGTATCCCAAGACCCGTAGCTGAAAGTCAACAATAGCAGTCTTCAGTTTAGATGAGAAGACCACTGAGCATTTCAGCATTGAGACTGAAAGAGAAAATAACACTCAACCAATAGTTTTTCAGCCAAGCTTGTTAGCCGGGCCTGGTAGTGAATCCTGTAATCCTGTCACTTTTGAAGGCTGAAGCAAGCGGAGTCTCAAGCTGGAGCCCAGTTTAGCCAATCTAACGAATTAGCAAGACCCTGTCTCAAATGAAAAATAGTAATGGGCTGGCATGTGACGCAGCGTGAAGGCCCTGGGGTCAATCTTCAGCACTATAAAACATATGAACAAATAGACACATAATTCCCTCTTTCCACAAAAAAATGACTGGTTTGAGTTATTCTTTATGTCAAGTTGATTATGTTACATTTCTGTAGCCATGCAAAGAAGTTTCTAATGCCTCAACCCCCTCCTCACTAACTTGGTTTTAAGGCCACAGGTAAGCTAATTTAAAATTCCATTAATTAATTAATTCATTTTCTAGTGCTGGAGATACAAGGTAAGCTTTTCATACTGAACTATATCCCCAACTCATTTTAAGTTTTGCTTTTGAGACCTGGTCTCAGCAAATTACTAAATTTCCTAGACTGGATTCCTGTAGAAAGCTCCTGCTTCCGCCTCCTAGAATGCTGTCCTGGCTCTTTTCTGTCTTAATATACTTTCTGATTCTTGGAATTTTCTTTTAAAGAGTAGACAAAACTGGAAAACTCTTGAATGCATTTGATTAAGTAGGACGGAGCATAGAGTATTCTGTCCACATTTCAATTATATTAACTCCTGGAAAGCCAAGTGTATGAATGTAAGTTATAGATTTTTATCTTACGTGCTAAATTATCATGGACATTCAGTAACATGTAACATATCAAATCATGTATTTACACAATAAAAAATTATGACAGAGGTCCTACACTAGTATTAGAAAAATAATGGTGATTAACTTAGAATGGAGATGGCAATATAGAGAAGCCAAAGACAATGAAATGAAATTATAATAAAAATCATTATTATTATATAATAATGTAATATTGTAGCCCCTCAGGATCTGTGGAGTATTTGTTTCAGGATCCCTGTGAATATCAAAGTCCTCAAACTTTCAATCTCTTATATAAACTGGCATAGTATTTGCATATAACTTATGCACATCAAGACACATACTAAAATAATCTTTAGGTTATTTATAGTACCTATTGTAAGTACTATAAATGCAATTATGGCACTACATGTATGTGAAACAGGGACAAGAAAGAAGTCCATGCACTTTCAGTACAGATATATTTTTCTACATAATTTTGATCTGCAATTGTTAAATCCATAGATGTGGAATATCCACTGGCAGGGGCCTGAATGTACAGTGCATGCATGTGGGGTGGGGTGTGTGGGTATGTAGTATATCTGTGTGAAAAAGATGTTCAAATTTTCTCAAAAAGAAGGGAAAATAATTCACATGAAATATTGGATGGGGAAGGAAGTCAAGAGGAACGAAAAAAACCTTCACAGAAAAAGATTGTATTTAACTTGAGTCATCAAATAGATGTTAGTCAGGCAAAGAAAACAAAAAAGAAGTATGGAAAAACAAAAATGATATCAATAGGCAGAGAACAGCCATTTGACGACAGTGTCTGGTTATAGTATAAAAAATAAAGCTAAGGCGAGGGGTGAGAGGTGAGCAAAGCAAGGCCTGAGAACCATGGTCGGGAGTTTGGACACTCCCAGAATAGTAGCGGAAGACAGTCCAGAGTTTAAGCAAGATAGAGGTACAATCAGGCACTTAAAAATCATAAAAAAATAAACCTATTGTTGTGTGAAAATGTGACTGAAGGCAGAAAGAAGAGCCAGAGTGTCTTGTGAGAACAACTGTCTATTCAGTTAGGCCTGGTGTACAGGCTTGAGAGAAATTTAAGAAGTAAAACCAACTCGTGTTGATTATTGATATTTTTCCAAGAAGGAGAGTTAAAAATCCAAAGTATTTTGCGTGGTCAACAGATTTCTGGTGTGGGCATCTACGCAGATACTAATCTTTCTCTTTCTAAAATGCACCATAGATAAAGCAGGTTTTCATAGTAAGTTGTAAATTCAATTTTGGATAAGTTGACTTGAAAGCAAAAGTATGACATGCAATTGAAAATGTCTAATAAGTGGACGAATATACAGGAATGGAGTTTAGGACTGAGATCTCAATTGGACATGCGGATCTGGGACATGTCAACCTCTATTTTGTCACTGAAGCCATGTGAGTCATTAAGCTCAGCAATGAAAAACAGAATTAGAAGAAAGCCAGGCATGTAAAAAATAAGCCATAGTGTTGGCTCCTGCAAAGAGCCTGAAAGGGAGCAGCCAAAACAATAAGTTAGAATCTATTCAAATATGCAGCCCTAGGAACACCGAAAAAGGAGGGTTTAAAGAATGAGCAAATATGCACCATGCTCAGTACTGCTAATGCATCCGAACTATAAAAAAACCTCACAGTACATTTACCAAGACAATGCATTGTTAACTGTGATGAAAAATGTTGAAGAGAAATGGTAGAGGGTGAGAAAATAAAGTCAGAAAAAAATGGATATCTATTGCATTAGATGTCCCTGTGAAAAGGGGAGAGGAAACTCAAGAATAGATGAAAGAGAATATGGAATAGCAGGAAGGTTATTTTTAAGACAGAAGAGACTTGAAAACATTTGAGTCTGACAGAAAATGAGCAAGGGAATAGGAAAATTTAAAGTCTCAGTGAGAGAGGCTGTCGTCAATATCCCTGGAAAAGCTGAGTAAAACCTGACCAATAGATTAGTTTAAAAGACGCCTGGCCTTACCCAGAAAGTGGGACAAATCCTCAGTGGAACCAAGAAAGAAGTTAGGTAAGATAGATACAGAGACAGTGGGTCCTGAGCCCGTAATGGAAACAGGCTGGCGAACTCTCGCGTGATGTTGTCTGACGACAAAGGTACGTAATACAGTAAATGGAGGAAAGTAAGTATTGTAAGAGAGTGACGAAGAAGTAGAAACTTCACATGAATAAAAAAAGGGGTTTTCCATTGTGTATAAGTACCACAGTTTGTGTATCCACTGGTCTGTTGAAGGGTATCTTGGTGACTTCCATATTCTAGCTATTGTTAGTTGTGCTGCTATGAACATGGGTATACATATATCTCTGTTGTATGCTGTTTTGACCTTTTTTGGATATATATACACAGTGGAATACTACACATCTGTAAAGTCCAACAGTGTGGAGGTTTTCACAGGCAAATAGAAGAAACTTGAGAACATCATGCTTAGTGAAGTGAGTCAGAAGCAGAAGGTGAAACATCAGATGATCTCTCTGATATGAGAGACCCAGACCACAACTATCTCATGGAACTTTAAATGAAAGACAAAGCAAAAGAGGGGGAGGGGTGGTGAACGGAGGGAAGGGAGGGGAGGGGAGGGACAAAAGGAGAGCGGAAACCCTTGTCACTTTGGCAAGAAATGTATGTGCACAAAATGCTCAACTCCACTGTAAACCTTAAATTCTGCACTTG